>JAYESA010000006.1:117505419-118040419 GCA_036927795.1 Iris macrosiphon
CTGGCCGCCTCCGTCCACCGCCGCCAACAGCCACAATCCCCGACACCACCATCACCAACATCACCTACACCATCATCACCATCCCCCCGACTCCCCACATCCTCACCACCACCACCACAGGCCACCACCACCACCTGGACCGCCACCCCCAGCAACTCCACCACCCCGTGCCACCTTAGCCGCCGCCACAGCCACCCCCAGCCACCGCAGCAACTGTTGCAGCTGCTGCAACTACTGCTGCTACTGCTGTTGTTACCACTGCTGCTGATGTGCCGACCCCCCCCCCTCCCCCGCCGGAGCTCCTCCCTCCTCCGCCGGCGACGACCACGTACGGACACCCCCCTGGACACGACACAGGTATACCCTCTCCTATACCTATACGTATACGTATATATGTATGTATATGTATATGTATATAAATATATTTATATGTATATGTATATATATTATGTAATATATATTAAATATATATTTAATATATTTATGTTTCAGAGAGCCTCTGTCGTACGTGCTGAGACGTGGAGTTCGACTCTGGAGCCTTGGAGCGCTTCGTCCGGAACTGATGCACATATACAAGACATGATGTTGGAACATCGCCTATTCAATCATTCCACAAATGTAGCCACTTGGCACGCTTTTATGTTTCAGAGAGAGAATGCTCGAGCGACTTGTAATCTCGGCTATACGCCGCCTGTAACACTTGTTTCAATATGAATAAAAGAGTTGCCTTACTTCTATGCTTGTGTACTCAATCTTTGCTTCCGCTATTGTCGACTCAGTGAACTTGTTACCATTCACTTATGTGTTTATGCATTCCGCTGCACTCGGACAATCTGTGCGACTATGTGGCTTAGATCTCTTACCGCCAGCCAACGAACCATGGCCTTGCACGGACGCGGTTCACGCTCGTGCGACATCACGTCCGGATGGGTCGAAGCGATCGTCCCGCGGGAGCGCTGGCGAGGGTGATTCCCGCATAGCAGGGATGGCCGATTAGCCTGCGGGAGATCGGGACGTGACACCCCCCCCTCTATGTATATATATATATATATATATATATATATATATAGAATTTAATTAATATTTCGCTTGGTTGGTAACGATAGAGCTGAGTGTATATCTCGGATGAAAACCAAAAACAAAATTGAAAGAGCCGAAATATGACATGTGATTCGGTTTGAGGTTTTGGTTTGAGGTTGTCTGTTGTATTTTTCGGTTCTGTTAGGCTCGAAAATCCAACCCCATAAAAATTTAGTACATCACTTTGGAAGATTCGTAGCTTTGGTATCTGATTATTTGAAGACTTAGTTGTTAATTTGACTTTCTGCTTCAGTCAATTTTGCTCTTGATGTAGAACTGAGAAGAAATTTCCTGTATAGTTACATGTTTTGTATTTTCAGGAATTAATTTACTTTTGAACTTGAAAGATTCTGAACAAAAATCTGAGAAAAGCTCAATATTGGCTCTGAATAGGTTTGATTGGTGAAGTTAAAGGAAATGTGTCATAAGCGGGCGTAATCTTATTAGATTTTTATAATATTTTTATAATATTTTTATATAAAGATACAAATTAAAAATCACAAAAATACAAGGATTCTCCACAAAAAAAAAAGTGTATAATTACTATATTAAATCATTTTCGTAAAAAGTAAAAGATATATATTAAAAATCACAAAAAATATGGATTCTCAAATTGATACAACCAAATTTAGCTCAAATTCAGTAAAAAATCCTAGAGCAGGTTGAGGCGGCTTCGAGAATCTCAATCCTTAATATATAGGTCAAATAGATCCAAGATAGAAAGATATATTGATTCCATCGTACAACCTTGTACCGCTTCTTAGAAAGTTGAATCACAATCAAGTACAAATTTCAAAAGAAAAACCATTCAACGTAGCTTAAAATACTCTTAAAACTCCACAAATTAATCAAAATCAAGTTAAATACAAATAATCACCACGTTGGGTTTGCATTTCATAACAAAACTGCAACATAAAAAAAAAAATGGTCCAATCCAGTGCAAGTGCTCAAACACACTGCCTTTTTTAACCCCTCTAAGCAACAGAACCATAAAATTTAGTTTCATACTACCGCCAAACAAGCTGAACTTTATCAACTAGTTCAAGCGTGCAGCACAAGCACACGTCTAATCCTCTTCTAAAGAACATAAAAATAAATAGTTTCAAATCCATAACAAACAAGATGAACTCCTTGTTGTATTATAATTAAAACATGGGGGCATCAAACATGACTTGGTTCTCACACCAATTGAAAGTCGTGTTCATTGCGGAAGGCTTCAGTATCCACCTCTGCCGGAGTCCCCACCAAAGTCATCACGACCACTGCCGCCATATCCACCACCACGGAAGCCGCCACCACCAGCTGGTCTTTCATTGGCAATGCTTACACGAATATTCCTGCCTTGGAGTTCCTGAAACCAAAAAAAACAATGGAAATATGACATAAGTTTCAGTATAGCAGAACTTGAAAGCTAAGATTGTATCAGCAAAGCAAACACCCATCCAAAATATCAATACTAGTTAGCTGAACAAAAAAGAAGCCACTTCCACTAAAATAAAAAGCATCAAGCTTTTTTGCCTTTAGATTGGGGTGACATGAAAATTAGTTGTTAATCTTAAGAAAAGCATTCCAACCAGGGAATCCAAATACACAATGGTTTTGCAAAAAATAATTCAGTTAGACAGAGAGCCATCTAACAGGTCACCACCATCAAAAGTTCATTTTATTATTAAGATGTGCAAAAGAATATTAAAATGGAGGGGAAACCTGGCCATCCATGCTGGACAAGGCCGTGTTTGCGGACTCCTCACTGTCAAAATTCACAAATCCAAATCCCCTAGACCTTCCTGTGTCTCTATCAGTGATTACCCTAGCTGCATCACAACAAGACAAGCACCATGAGTAAACATGATAACATAGAATGGACAATTTTCTCAACAATACAAAATAATGTGTCCTGCAAACAGATTTATGAAGTAATTTATAAAGCTAAAATCACCGAAATCAAGTTAACTAGCTATGAAGATCATTTCCAAAAGACACTAACCTTCAACAACATTGCCAAAGCTATCAAATGCCTCCTTCAATGACTGGTCATCAGTGCCCCAGGCAAGACCTAACAATAATTTCAGATGATCAAAATTCCCAGTGGTTTACATAAAAAAAGTTAGCTCCAAGTAAACACATGGAAATTATTTACCTCCAACAAAAAGCTTAGATGATGACATATAACGAGCAGAATTAAGCAAATGCATCATTGGGACTGATCCATTAGAGGCTCTTGCTGAAACACCATGCCTAAGAAGGGCACCAAGTTTACTGCTGAATGCCATCTCTGCTCAAAAGAGCTTTGGGTCTGTCCACGATGGGGAGTCAGTAGTATTGATCAACTAAACTATAAAAGTGAAAAGTCTAAAGAAATAATAAGACTTAATAGAGCTTTGGGTCTGCTCAAAAAAGTATACATGTTGGACTTTAAAATAAGTAGATTTAGATTCTGCTACGTACTAATGGAAAACTCAACCATCCGATTTGACAGGTCTATTCAACATATTACTGCATTTTTGAAATCAAGACAGGACCAGAACTCCTCGGGGTCCAAAAACAAAAAACAAAAATGTGTTCGGTTGGTATTACTTCCCAAGATCACTTTATATAATAATAATAATAATAATAATATCATCATCATCTAGAAGCTTGGTATTACTTCCCAGGACTCTACAACTAAAAAGGAAAAAAATGTTACTGTAGAAGTTAAGTTCAAAAAAGAGATGAAACCCCAGGAAATATTTGGACATTAAATAACTTAATTCTATTTTGCTCATAGAGGAGAGAATTGAAGGAATAAAACACTCTTAATAAATACATAATGGATAATAAACCTCATAGGCCAAACTTAAATCAGTATTATTCCGAACATACCAGAATGATCTGCCAATTTTGGACTCAAATCTAACACCAAGACCATACCAGGAAATGGTGTCTACTTCAGTCAAAATTCCCACCCCCCCCCCAATCTCAAACAAATGCTCTCAAGAATCTTTCCCTCCCTCTCTTCTGTCTCCCTCAAAAACTTCAAAAAAAAAAAAGATCGAAAAATATACCTCTTCTCATTCTCAGTTTAGGAGGCGGATGCACGATAGGGTTGAACATAGTGGTCATCACAAGTAAGGATGAGCATTATTCGGTTTTGGACAGATTTGGTACTGTCTTGTAAAAAAAAAAACAGTTCGGTTTCACTTTTGAAAATACTAAAATTTCTTAGGTTTTGGTTTAGGTTTTGGATTTCAGTCCAAAACCAAAAACCGAATAAGACTTACGCAATTATTAAATACCCTCAGTTTTATGAGTATTTTATGATTACAAATGTGTAAATTTTGTGTATTTTTTTAAACAGCAATTCTATGTATCTTTAAAGTCAAACTTAGATAATTTAACAACTGTCCAATTTTAACCCAATTTTAAAATACAACAAACATGTATAAAGAATGCAAGTTTTTAACATAATTTAACCACAATTTCAACTTTGGGTCCAGCCCATTAAATAATAAAAATAGCACTACCAAACCTTCAGTTTAAACCGAACAAACCAAATGCTCCCACCTAATCACAAGAACAGATGCGAGATGCTAGTATAATGAGGGCTACAGGACAACACGCTCAATGGAGAGATTCATTAGCAGACCATCTTCTTTACTCGTATCTCCCTATCCCCAAACCCCAATCTCGATACCCTAGTTGTGACCTCCAACAAGGAATCCATACCAAGATCGATGTCTTGAATTCCAGTAAAACTATTCATATTATGGTATGTGTCCGACGTAACGCACTTTCAGACAGAAAAAAATTATAACTTCAGCCCATAATCTTGGTTCAATTCTGATATGTTCCATCAGCAAGGCAACGCTACCCTGGCATCAAATGGCCTACAAAACTAGCCCTAGACCTTAAAGTTCCCATCTTTTTGGTTTGTCAAACTATGTACTGACCCTATAATAATAGAGATAAATTTTAATAAATGAACAAAATTCCTACTCTTAACATATTGAATCAAGACATAGCGGAACAAATACACCTAAAATTTCTTCTTTTAACACATATAACTATAATAACAACAAACAATCAATAAGACCCGTACAACCCTAACCGAAGAATCCAAACATGAACAGGTCAGGGGGATAAAAGATTATGTAAATAAGATGAGATCGCATCAAAAACAACAACAGACCTGAGATCTGGCCCTAAAAGACCACTAACTCAACAATTATATTGAATTAAAAGAGGGAGAAAGAAATATCACCTCAAGAATTTAGTTTGGGAAGTGAGGGGAAAGAGCAGAAGTAGGGAGAGGAAATTGAGAAAGGCCAGTCCTTATATAAAGGGGTTTTAGAGGCGGCTAGGGTTTAAGCCCTTCCTATCTTCTCTTTCTGCCTGCCAGCTGTAAAGCTGGACATGAAAAATATCTCCCCTGTTGGGTTGGGTCCTCTCCGTTGGGCCAAATACTAAACATGCGGGTTAGATCCAAGCCCATTAGAATATAATCTTCGGGCGGGCCGGATCGGGTGAGCCGGGTCGGACTTGTATCGGACATCTTAGGTCTATGCAATTTAGCGGACCGGACCAGACCTAAGGGTAAAAATCTAAGTCCAGTCCGACACATAACCCACAGCACGGTGGACTTCGAGTCGGATCAGACCGAACTTTGTTCTAAATCTTAGTAGTAGTAGGTTTACATGCACCGAGGTCTGAGGGACATAATGAAAGTATTGCGAAGGACTGGTATTCTCTTTAATTGCTTCTTATGTCTACTTTTAGTAATATATTGTCTTAAATAATCTATATGTACAAAAATATTACGTAAACTGGTATTATCTTTAGTGCATGGGACATAATGAAAGTATTGCGAAGGACTGGTATTCTCTTTAATTGCTTCTTATATCTACTTTTAGTAATACATTGTATTAAATAATCTATATGTACGAAAATATTACGTCAACTGGTATTATCTTTAGTGCACATGTTGCATTATTATCTTTAGTGCACATGTTGTATGTCTTTTTATCTCAGTTTTAAATGTAATAATATTCTTGTGAGGTGATAACATTCGCTGTTAGCAAGTCATTTGGAGAAAGTAACCAAGCTGAAAATTTGATATATAATTTGGTCAAGCTGGAAATTTGATATATAATTTGGAGCCAATTCGATATATATATTGTCTGTTAGCAAGTCATCCAATTGACAGATTTAATCATTACTCTGTCAACTATTTTGACATACACCTCATCAATATGTCGGACCTGGTTGGGACGGGCCTGGACTTCGGGCCGGGTCAGACCTCTCTTTTGAAACCCTAACCCTAACCCTATTTCGGTCCCTGTGTCCGACACGAGTCGGACACGTGTCGGACACGGTTTGACCCTGATTTTCGGGTCCCCTTCAGGTGCGTGTAACTTTTTGCTCGTAGCTCCGTTTTCGATTCCGCAAATTGCGTTGTGAAGCCTGTATGACCCTCTCGGTGTCCGGATAAACTGTTCGGGGCATCGCGTCCTGTGGTGATCGCACACCGCGATCCAAAAAAAGGAAAAACCAGACCCTGTTTTACCCCGGAACTGAGTGCGCCCCGCCAAACGGGACGACTTGGTCGCGTACGGTCTTCACAGATACGTGCGCGTCGTCGATACGGACGTGTGAGATTTTGCGGAAGCTGATTCGGGTATGCGTGCATCCTGAGGTCCCTTCCGAGCCAGGATCTCTGACTCTAAACCCACAACATCCTGAGGTCCATAATTTGTAGGGTACCACTCCTTAGTGTCATCTAGAAAAATATATCCAGTCAGAAAAGGAGCATAGTACATCTCTAACATCAGTTCTAATCAATGATAAAAACTATGTAACAGCAAATAGATGTGAATATACAAGATGCACATAGATACAAGAGATACACAATAAGGAAATACTGGAAATAAATACAAGAATGAACAATATGTCAAAGAACAATAATAATAATAATGACTAAGTGTGTGAGTACTAGCTTTAACATGTGATCAACTTGGGAACTTGCACAGGAATAATGGCCTGGTTAGTCATACGTGTGGTGTATGACCAACACTCACAAGAAAACAATACTTGTACAGGAAGGTATGATCACATATCTACACTAAAATACTCTCCACCCCCGACTGGTATAGTAGATCCAACCATGGTATGCTATGGCACGGGATTCTCTAGAAAGGTAGCAAATCTTCCCGAGAATCAGTGTCTGTACATGCACAAGATAATCATTGAAATAAGACTTGCATAAGATACACCATATACAAGGAATAATATCTCATGACGAGATTCGGATATACCAATTCATGTAACCATCGTGTCAAGAAAACATGGATATCTACACTAGATACAAGGAACATAGAGGATATCATAAATAAGAAACTATCAGAGAATTTACTCGTCTGAAGTCCAATAAACAGTCTCACAGATGTCTGATACGGTGCCTCAAAGACCTAGATATGGAATATAACATTAATACAAGGTTTTGGAAAGAAAATAAGTTAAACTAATCAACTTCTAGGTCAATAAGCCATCTCTAAGTCAAAAGTCAAAAGTCAAACTAAGTCAACTCTAAGCCAAACTATGGTCAAACTATGGTCAATTATGTCAAACTATCTATTTCTAGGTTGCATGAGTCTATCTCAAGGATATTGGTTTCAAATACTAGAGTTTAGTCATAAAAGCTATATCTTAGGATATTAGGATACCGTATCTCAGGATACGTAAAACAATAGATAAAGTATCACATATACATATCAAACAAATATTAATTATATAAAATTCTAATTACAAATATTAAATGGATACCTTGGTTTCGAACCAACTTGGTATCACAACACTAACCCATAATATTGATACCAAAACCCAATACCTTGGACATCCCCCAATACCTTGATACTTACCTTGGTATCTCAAGGTAATATCCAATACCTTGTTTATACTAACTACCCATAAATAATTATATGCTAACATCAAATGATTATACATATAGTATACTAAAACATAATTAACAATTAGGAACATATATACATATATATTAATACCATATATATACATATATATAACTATAATAATTAAATACATAATATCTCATATAAACCGCAGAAGTGTCGCTAAAGGCTGTTGGCCCCCGTCGCAAATGCTGCTGTGGCGGGAACCGCTGCTACTGTGACGGATTCCTGTTGTTGTCGCCAAAGCCACTGCTGCTGTGTCATTATTGCTGTTGCAGCCATCACTACTGCTGCTGTTGTTGCTATTGCTGCTGCGGCTGCTGTTGCTATTAACTGCTGCTGCTTTTGTTGTTGCTATTAACTGCTGCTGTTGTCGCTATAAACTGTCGCCAAAGCTCCCTGCTCTCCTTCTTCTATATATATATATATAACACAAATATATATATAATATATAACGCATAATATATAATACTACTATATATAACTTACCACTATATAAAATATATGTAAAAATACATACACCTCCATATACATATATATGTACATAATAAATACATATAACAATAACATACATATATATAGTAACATGTATATATAACAACACATATATGTATACGTATATATAATCATACACAATACATATACATATATCATATAAGTATATATATATATATATATATATATATATATATATATACACACACACACACACACACACACACACACACACACACACACACACACACATAGATATAATAGATACATAGATCTGTGACACATCAATACATAAATATATATACACAATAATATATATATGCATATATATATATATATATATATATATATATATATATATATATATACACACATCACCATGACCAAGAACAAAAGAGAAATAGATCTAAAAATTAAATTGCACAACACATGGAGTGTATCACACCCGTATCCCACTAGATCTAGGATATGCTTGTGACACGAGTCCACCACACATCCAAATGTACCCCGAAGGATACGAACAAGTTTAATATATTATTTATGAATAATACGAAGAGTCAAACACAAATCTACGTATCCGTGTCAAAATGTGACATACTCAAAGTCCCGTGTCGGAGAAAAAAACTCCCAAATCAACACGTATCACCAAATTATTGGGATACGACCTATACGTACCCAATTGTGGATACGACACTAGCCCCAAATACACAAGCACATGCCAAATTGATCTATAGGACCAATTGACATACACAACAAATGTCAATATCGGAATTCTCCCAAAATTGACACAAAAAATACCATAACTTTCATAATAGGCCTCCTATGAACACAAAACCAAATCCTATGGGTAGCCTATGCATATGGGTTAATTTTTCATGGTTAAATCTCAGATTTAGAACCTAAATTAAGGGAAAAAACTGAATTTTACCTATTGGGAGATGAATTTCCAATGAAACCTCCAAATATGATGAAATTAGCCTCCAACTTGTAGATTCTTGCTCTTCTTTGTAGATCCTTACTTTCTCCTTCTAGATCTTTGCTCTACTAGTCTTCAATGGTAATTTAGGAAGGAATTGGGATAAAATTTGGTAGGAAAAATGATGTGGAATGAAAAAATTTGGTTGAAAAAATTCTAGATCTAGTTTTCAAATGAAAAGAGGAGAGAGAAACTTTTCTCCCTCTTTAAATATAGGCCGGCCCCCTATACCCCTACCTCAAGCTACTATGTAATGTCCAATATACCCCTTGGGGCCTCTCATAAAGAAATAATTGAGGAAAAAAGCTTCTAGTCTAATGGTTTAATTAAATTAATCCTCCTCCTAAATAATGGGCTTTATAAATGGGCTAAAATCTAACAATTAATACATGTTGGTCCATAAGTCTAAACTAAACTAGTTAGGTCCACAAACACAAGTCCAAAATAATTAACTAACATCTAACAACAATTAAATAATATAATAAATAATTATTTATCAAGCATAATATTTAATTAATTATAAAATTACTAAAATACCCTTTCCTAGAAAATATGGTAGTGACAAGTCTACCCTCCTTAAAATAATTCCATTCTCGAAATTCAAAGAGGAAAACTACCCCCAAAAAATAACAGAACATAACAATGAATAGAACTAAAGAACAAAACTAACTATGAAAGAACATACCTCAAGGCACAAACAAATATGGATAACGCTCTCATATTTCATCTTCTCTCTCCCAGGTAGACACCCCTGGAGAGTGATGCCTCCATACGACGCATACCAAAGGAATAGTCTGGTTCCTCAGCACCTTCTCTCTCCGATCCAGAATCTCAACTAGCTACTCTGGATAGCTAAGAGTAGGGCCCACATCTATCTCTGAGTGATCCAATACATGACTAGTATCTGCCAGGTACCGTCTCAACTGCGACACGTGAAACACGTTGTGCACTCCCTCCAATATAGGTGACAAGTCTAGTCTATACGCAACTGCACCAACCCTTTCTAGAATAGTGAAAGGTCCGATGAATCGCGGACTAAGCTTCCCACCTCCACCGAAGCGAATCGTGCCTGGTGTCGGAGAAATTCTCATAAACAACAAACCACCCACCTCGAACTCCAAAGGTCTCTGGTGGCTATCGGCCCAACGCCGCTGTCTGTCCTGTGCCACACGAAGTCTGTCTCTAATCAATTGAACCTTCTCCGATGTATCCACAATCATCTCTGGCCCAAGCAAAACTCTCTCTCCAATATCGTCCCATGACAAGGGAGTACGACATCTTCGACCATACAAAGCTTCAAAATGTGACATCTCTATACTAGCCTGGTAACTGTTGTTATAAGCAAACTATACCAAATGGAGATGGTCCTCCCAAGAACCCCCTGAATCTAGTACACAAGTGCGCTACATATCCTCGGGAGTCTGAATAGTCCTCTCTGACTTCACATCTGTCTGGGGATGATATGTAGTACTGAATTTGAGCTGAGTGCCCAAATTGGCTTGCAAACTCCTCCAGAAATGAGAAGTGAAACGACTATCCCGGTCTGAGACTATGCTGACGAAAACTCCATATATCCTGACGATCTGCCTCACATACATCTCAGCCAGCTTCTCCGTAGACAAACCCATATTGAAAGATAAAAGTGGGCCGACTTGGTCAACCTGTCAACGATGACCCAAATCGCGTCTTTCCCTCCTGGAGATCATGGAAGTCCGGATACAAAATCTATAGTAATGTGCTCCTACTTCCACTCTGGAATGGGTAATGGCTGAAGTAAACCTCCTGGCCTCTGCCTCTCGGCTTTCACCTGTTGGCACACCAAGCATCTGGATACAAACTGTGCCACTTCCCTCTTCATGCCATACCACCACACACTCTCTCGCATATCCCGATATATCTTGTTGGCACCTGGATACATGGAATACTGAGAGTGATGCACTTCCTATAATACCTCCTCGAGCAGCTCTCTACTAGGCACACACAATCTAACTCCATGCCGCAAAGATCCATCCTCGGCAATGGTGAACTCATCCTCCAATCCTGCTCTCACCTGAGCTCTGATGCTCCTTAGAGATACATCCTCATACTGTGCTGCCTTGATCCTGTCCATCAAATCTGAATATATTTGCAATCCCCGTATCTGCATAGCCAAACCAGGAACTATCACTTCAATGCCCAAGCTCTCCAAGTCCTCTAATAAATATCGATCATGCGTCAAGAACATAGCTACCGGATACATACTCAAAGCATCGGCAACTATATTAGCTTTCCCAGGATGATACTGCAAAGATATATCAGAATCCTTTATCAGTTCCAACTACCGACGCTACCTCATATTCAACTTCTTCTGCGTAAAAATTTACTTCAAGCTCTTGTAGTCTGTGAAGATCTCCACACGCTCTCCGTACAAATAATGTTTCCATAATTTCAGGACGAAGATGACTGCTGCCAACTCTAAATCATGGGTAGGATAGTTCTTTTCATGAGAACGCAATTACCTGGATGCATAGGCAATCACTTTCATATTCTACTGAAGAACACAACCCAAACCTTTTCCCGATGCATCACTATAAATAGTGAAACCTCAAGACCCTGATGACAATGTCAAAATAGGAGCATACATCGACCTCTTCTTCAATTCCTCAAAAGCAACCTGGTAATCCTTCGTCCAAACAAACTCTACATCCTTCCTAGTGAGTCTGGTCATTGGCTCGGCAATCCTCGAAAAATCCTGCACAAACTTTCTATAGTAGCCGTCTATCAATCCCAAGAAACTCATGATCTCTACTACCAAACTCGGGGTATTCCAAGATTCCACTACTGCAATCTTCTTCGGATCCACTAAAATACCATCATCAGTCACAACATGCCCCAAGAACTCCACCTTATCCAAGAAGAACTCACACTTGGACAGCTTTTCATATAGCTTCTCCTTACTCAGCACCTCCAACACAATTCGCAAATGCTCCTCGTGCTCCTCCGGTGTCTTCGAATATATGAGTATGTCGTCGATGAACACTACCACGAACTTATCAAGGTACTAATGGGACACCTTGTTTATCAAGTTCATAAATACCGCTGGTGCATTAGTCAACCCAAACGGCATCATCATAAACTCGTACTGACCATACCGAGTTCTAAAAGCAGTCTTCGGTATGTCCTTCGGCTTCACTTTCACCTGGTGGTAGCCTGATCTCAAATCTACCTTAGAAAACACCTTGGCACCACTCAACTGATCGAACAGATCATCAATCCGTGGCAAAGGGTACTTATTCTTGATAGTGAGATTATTCAATGCCCTGTAATCAATGTACATGTGCACTGATCTATCCTTCTTCGGTACAAACAATACCGGAGCTCTCCATAGTGAAGAACTCGATCTAATAAACCCTTTATCCTGTAATTCGTCCACCTGCTTCTTTATTTCGACCAGCTCATTGTTGTTTACTCTATAGACATGTTGCGAAATTAGTTCTGTATCTGGCACCAAGTCTATAGAGAATTCAATATCTCGATCCAGCGACAATCTTGACAATTCCTCAGGAAATACATCCAAGAACTCTGCTATCAACGGATGTGACCACTCCTTATCTTCCACCATAGCTTCACAAATAATGCCTTCTCTCTACTCTGCAGCTTCTCTAGCAAACTCGAACTCTGACTTTCCTGGCGGATCAAACAAAACTCTACCTCCTCTACAATCTATACTAGCATGGTGCCTACTCAATCAATCCATCCCGAGTACAATATCTTAGCTCAAAAATGGCATTACAAGTAGACACGCACTCAACTTTCGGCCTCCTAGAGTAACTCTCCGATCCTTGCAAATATCATTAACCAGGATAATGCCTCCCCCGGTCATGATCTTGCAAGTCCTAAGCAAAGACACATCTACCAAACCATGCTTCAGAGCAAAAGAAACAGATACAAAACTATGGAAAGCACCACTATCAAACAAAGCTAAAGCTGGAATATAATCAAGAAGAATAGAACCTGCGATGACAACTCCGGTGGGCTCGTTCTCCTCGACGGTCATAGCAAACGCTTGTCCCTGACATGCACCTCCCTGCTGCTGATGCTGGACATAACGCTGCTGCTGTGTCAGAAGCGGCCCCCTCAGCTGTACTGCAGATGGTCTCGTCTGTGCCCTCGGAGCTAAAACTGCTCCCTGAACTGTACGACGAGGACACTCTCTCAGCTGATGTCCTTCAGTACCACAATACAAATAAACTCCCAACCTCTTCCTGCAAACTTGCCAATATGGCCGGACTTCTTGCAGAAGTGGCAAAAATATTGCTGTGACTGCCTCTGATGTTTTGGTGCCTGGTAAAAGGGTGCCCTAGCTGGAGTCTGGTGCTGCTAAGGCTGCTGGAAAGGCCTGGACTGGAAATGAGGACATTTGGCAGATACTGTACTGTTGTTTGCCCCTAGAAAATAATCACGGTCTCTCTTGGGCTTCAAATCCAACTCCCACTCAACCTTGCATGCCTCCGCAAGTATCTCCGAGTATGTCTCATAAAAAGATAGAATAAGGATCTTTACTTCCCAGTTTAGACCCTCACAAAAACGAATAGCCCGAACCTCCGTCTCTCTTACCAAATACTCTGCAAATCGGCTCAACCTGCCGAACTCTGCAACATACTCCTCCACATACATGCTCCCCTGAATGAGGCCTCAAACTGCCTCCCCAAGTTTAGCCTATCTGTCTGAGCGAAGAACTTCCTCTTGAAGAGGTCCGGAATACCTCCTAACACTGTCTCGCGTCAACAAGAATTGACTCAATCCTGAACCAAGTATGGGCAACGTCGAACAATTGAAGTCCTATTGCCTCAACCTTCAGATCCTCAAAAAGACGGGACACCCTCATAAGATGCTCAATGTCCTCAAGCCAATCATCAGCATAGAGGATGCCCTCCGTCCCCTTGAAGACCCTAGGCTCCAGCTTCTTCAAGTCCTGAATGTTGCCTGGCCGAAGCTGAGCAACCTGAGGAGCAACCTGCTGCTAGACCGGAACTCCTCTCTCTATTACGGCACGAGCAAGCTGATGAGCACTCTCGATGCCCTGCCGTAAAATATCGATCTGCCTCTAATGTGCCTCTGACTGAGCCCTATGTGCCTCGAGCATCTCACGAAACAATGTAAACATATGTGTTGCCTCTGCTGGCACATGAGGTAGAGGTGGAAGCCCCTCAGATACAGCTGGCACAATCCTCTAAGTAGGTGGTGGACCTCCGAAAGCAGCTGACACTCCAATCACCGGAGAAGTGACTGGTGTAGGCCCTCGAAATATCGCAGACCTCTCAGAAACTGCTCTTCCCTACTACGATCTAGTCTTAGGTGGCATCCTGAGACAAAACGAAAGAAAGAATCAATATGGCATATAATGTAAGACACTCAAGAAAAAGACATATTAAAAGATCAAGTGTCAATATCAAAGGAGAATAGTTGAATGAATCAAAAGAATTTTTTCTAGATGTGATTGAGTATTCTCAGCCTATAGCCTATATCATATATCCTAACACAGGCTTGCAGTAGTACAACTAAGTCGTCGTACTACCACGACATCGCACAACTTGCGAAGCCTAACATGCATGGGCCACCACTAAAAATGTGTCATAACCCGCACCCGATGTAGGGATGCAAATCGGGAACAACGCCCAGCCTACGCCACAAAATCGACGATAGAACGCTGTCTGGGTAATCTATCTAGCAATATAATGAACCACCAAAAATAATAATATACTCAATCACAGATCTAAGATGGAAATGAGCACGAATATGATAAAGAATAGAATAGTCACATACAACTCATGAGTCTAAAATAATAACATCAATGAGTCTGGAAGAATACTAACAAATAAGCTGGAGACAAATCCAGAACAAAAGAATACTAAGAAGCTACTAAACCCGGGTCATCTGTCTCAGTCGGGATAAGTCCCTCCTGAGCCAGGGTCTCTAACTCTAAACCCATAACATCCTGAGGTCCATAATGTATAGGGTACCACTCCTCAGGAAAGGAGAAGAGTACATCTCTAACAGCAGTTCTAATCAATGATAAAAACTATGTAACAGTAAATAAATATGAATATACAAGATGCACATAGATATAAGAGATATACAATAAGAAAATACTGAAAATAAATACAAGAATGAACAATATATCAATGAACAAGAATATTAATGACTAAGTGTGTGAGTACTAGCTTTAACATATGATCGGCTTGGGAACTTGCACACGAATAATGGCCTGGTTAGTCATACATACGGTGTATGACCAACACTCACAGGAAAATAATACTTGCACATGAAGGTATGATCACATATCTACACTCAAATACTTTCCACCCCCAACTGGTATAGTAGATCCAATCATGGTATGCTATGGCACAGGATTCTCTAGGAAGGTAGCAAATCTCTCCGAGAATCAGTGTATGTACATGCACAAGATAACATTGAAACAAGACTTGCACAAGATACACCATATACAAGGAATAATATCTCATGACGAGATCCGAATATACCAATCCGTGTAACCATAGTGTCAAGAAAATATGGATATCTACACTAGATACAAGGAACATAGAGGATATCATAAATGAGAAACTATCAGAGAATGTACTCGCCTGAAGTCTAATGAACAGTCTCACAGAAGTCTGATACGGTGCCTCAAAGACCTAAATATGGAATATAACATCAATACAAGATTTCAAAAAGAAAATAAGTTAAACTAATCAACTTCTAAGTCAACAAACCATCTCTAAGTCAAAAGTCAAACTAAGTCAACTCTAAGCCAAACTATGGTCAACTATGGTCAAATTATGGTCAATTATGTCAAACTATCTATTTTTAGGCTGCATGAGTCTATCTCAAGGATATTGGTTTCAAACACTAGAGTCTTGGCCATAAAAGCTATATCTTATGATACTAGGATACCGTATCTCAGGATACGTAAAACAATAGGCAAAGCATCACATATACATATCAAACAAATATTAATTATATAAAATCCTAATTAAAAATATTAAATGGATACATTGGTTTCGAACTAACTTGGTATCATAACACTAACCCATAATCTTGATACCCAAATTCAATACCTTGGGCATCCCCGAATACCTTGATACTTACCTTGGTATCTCAAGGTAATATCCAATACCTTGTTTATACTAACTACCCATAAATAATTATATGCTAACAACTAATGATTATACATATAGTATACTAAAACACAATTAACAATTAGGAACATATATACATATATATTAATACCATATATATATACATATATATAACTATTATAATTAAATATATAATATCCCATATAGACTGCAGAAGTGTCGCTAAAGGCTGTTGGGCCCCGTCGCAAATGCTGCTGCTGCTGTGGCGGAAACCGCTGCTACTGTGACGGATTTCTGCTATTGTGTCGTTGTTGCTGTTGCAGCCATCACTACTGCTGCTGTTGTTGCTATTGCTGCTGCGGCTGCTGTTACTATTAACTGCTGTTGCTGCTGCTGTCGCTATAAACTGTCACCAAAGCTCCATGCTCTCCCTCTTTTATATATATATATATATATATATATATATATATATATATATATATATATATATATATAACAATAACATACATATATATATGTATGTATGTTATTATTATATATATATATATATATATATAGTAACATGTATATATAACAACACATACACGTGTACGTATATATAATCATACACAATATTTATACATATATCATATAAGTATATATATATATAACAATATATATCTACATATAACATATACATATATATATACTACAATATATAATAGATCTTTTATGTATAGAATAATAGCTACATAAATATATATACACACATAGATATAATAGATACATAGATCTATGATACATCAATACATAAATATATATACACAATAATATATATATATATATATATATATATATATATATATATATATATATATATATATATATATATACACATCACCATGACCAAGAACAAAAGAGAAATAGATCTAGAAATTAAATTGCACAACACATGGAGTGTATCACACCGTATCCCACTAGATCTAGGATACGCTTGTGATACGAGTCCACCACACATCCAAACGTACCCCGAAAGACACGAACAAGTCTAATATATTATTTATAAATAATACGAAGAGTCAAACACAAATCTACGAGCCGTGTCAAAATGTGATATGCTCAAAGTCCCGTGTCGGAGAAAAAAAATCTCCAAATCAACACGTATCACCAAATTATTGGGATACGACCTACACGTACCCAATTGTGAACATGACACTAGCCCCAAATATACAAGCACATGCCAAATTAATCTATAGGACCAATTGACACACACAACAAATGTCAATCTCAAAATTCCCCTAAAATTGACACAAAAAGCACCATAACTTTCACAATATGCCTCCTGTGAACACAAAACCAAATCCTATGGGTAGCCTATGCATATGAGTTAATTTCTCATAGTTAAATCTCAAATTTAGAACCTAAATTAAAAGAAAAAACTGAATTATATCTATTGGAAGATGAATTCCCAATAAAATCTCCAAATGTGATAAAATTGGCCTCCAACTTGTAGATCCTTGCTCCTCTTTGTAGATCCTTGCTTCCTCCTTCTAGATCCTTGCTCCACTAGTCGCCAATGATGATTTGGGAAGGAATTGGGATAAAATTTGGTAGGAAAAATGATGTGGAATGAAGAAATTTGGTTGAGGGAAATTCTAGATCTAGTTTTCAAATGAAAAGAGGAGAGATAAACTTTCTCCCCTCTTTAAATATAGGCTGGCTCCCTATACCCTTTCCTCAAGCTACTATATAATGTCCAATATACCCCTTGGGGGCTCTGATGAAGAAATAATTAAGGAGGGAAGCTTCTAGTCTATTGGTTTAATTAAATTAATCCTCCTCCTAAATAATGGACTTTCTAAATAGGCTAAAATCTAACAATTAATACATGTTGGTCCATGAGTCTAAACTAAACTAGTTATGTCCACTAACACAAGTCTAAAATAATTAACTTATATCTAAAAATAATTAAATAATATAACAAATAATTATTTTTCAAGCACAATATTTAATTAATTATAAAATTACTAAAATACCATTTCCTAGAAAATATGGTAGTGATAGATATTCAAATAAATTATTTGTGATTCGAATTCAATTTCAAGAATTTGTTGAATGGCTTGAAACCTGAGTGGTGTATGGGGTAATCGTTGAGACATTCGATGGATCGAGGATTTCGAAGTAGCAACGACTATCAGCAACGAATAGGATAGCGCAAAGCCTTATAATGCTTGTGGTCTAGTTAGTGTGATTTTGAATCTCTTATAAAGTTTGTTCGAATGATTTGGGATAAGTTGTGTAACTTGAGACAATATCGGATATAGATATAGAATGATAAAATAAGTAACTTGGTGGAGAAAATAAACATACGTCGTATACGGAGGTATAGTTTGGATTTGAATGTAATTGAGTTTCGGATTGAGTAAGGAATAGTCGATAGTGCAATCGGAGTTAGCACAATTAGAAGATAGCGATTGGAAATTCGATTTGAGGATATGAGAATGGTTCTAAGGATAGGTAGAAGTTATAGCTCGATGGAACTGAGTTTGCGTGCGAATGATTGATGATACGATAATGATAGTTGGAAGATAGTACGGATGAATACATATTAAAGAATCATGTTGTTCGATGGTTTGAGATAGACGATAATGAATTTGATCTTAAAGTTTGGAAGACTTGATCTTGAATCTAGTTCGGAAGATAGTATTCGGCTGAAACAAAAATAATTTTATGAATGTAAAAGCATAAAAAATTATGCACGTCGCATAGAGGTCATGCCCCCCAAAAATGCAACCAAGCAGCAGAGAAGTCATATGCTGCCTGAACAACCAAGCCGCAGAGAAGCCATATGCGTCCTGAACAACCAAGTCGCAGAGAAGCCACATGCAGCTTGAACAACCAAAGATCTAGAAGTTGTATAGTATAATGTATGCGGCCCAAACGACCACAGAGCATGGATTTAAGTGTATGCGGCCTGAAGTCCTGAACAACCTTTCTAACACATAGGCATATACCATTCTCATGCATAAATAATAAAATAATCATTCTTGCTAAAACCAATACAACCCAATATCTACACAACATAAATATCTAGGTGCTCACTTACTCTTAATATTCTCCTCTCTTTTCATCTCCTCTACAGTATCTATATAGTTTTATTCTCTTTATTTACTGCTTCAAACATCTCCATATTACCCACAGATGATATGCACACATACACACAGACACATAATGTACATAGGAAAGAGGATGAAGAAAGAACCATACATTTAAGTGGAGAAGGCCTAGAAGACACCATGACAACTACATATAAGCCCCGAAGAAATTTGCAGACATCTAAGAAAAATAGAGAAATGAGGGAGATGAGTCTAGGTACTTTATGGTATATCGACGTGAGTTTGGAACATCGACGACGCGGCCACTCGAATGGATGGAGAAGGAAAGGAAGCTCGTTGTTTAGGGGAACGTTGATGCCTCCAACAATGGTGGACGGTGAGCCTAGCATCGTTGGTCGCCTGACGAATCTCTGCCTGCAACGCGAACCGCAGCTCGCAGGAGACAAAAATATCGACATGAAGGTTGGGTGATGGTTGCGGCTATGTTTGATGGAAATGAGGGGATGGAGAACATGTCATTATATAGAGGGAGTGGATTAGAGTTTCTGGAGTGGTTTGATGGAAATGTGTAAAACCCCCTTCCTAGAAAATCGTATATACCATTTTTATTTATTAATTATTAATTAAATTGTAGTAATTAGGTCCAAATAGGAGAAAGAGATTTTAATAATTTTTATATTAGGTGTTCGGGCACTTAGAGGACTTATGGGACCATCAGGAATTTTTTGGATTTTATTCCATGTAGGAGACCCCTTGAGCAGTTGCTAGCCTAGCGAGGTGCAATACCCTATTATATAAATTTTCTTATGAGTATATATATATATATATATATATATATATATATATATACAAATATATATGTATATATATTTTAATTAAAGAAAGAAAGGAAAAGAAAAGAAAAGAATTAAATAAGTATAAGATAATAGTACTAAGTATAATAATTAATAATAATAGTAACAATAGTAACTAATGCTAAGTTCATCAACTTTAGCTTTGCTAAAGTTGTTAAAACCCGCCAGCAGAGAAGCCCCGTCCTAAACCCTTCATTCATTCCCAGGGAGCCCGCCCCTTAGCCCACGTGAGACTTCCCAGACCCGCGGCCGAACCTATTCCCATCCGCTACTTCCTCTCTCATCTTAATTAGATATAACATATATATATGTATAATTAGCTCTCCAAAACCCTAACCTAAAACTCCAGACTTCCCCTTCCCATCTAGAGCCGTCACCGCAGCCAGAGAAGCCTCCCCAAGCCATCCAAACATCCCGTCGACGCCGACATCACGAACTGCAGTCTCCCACTCGAAGCACCTTCGCTCCGGCGTATTTTCCCATTGACTCGCTCGACCAAACGCTGTTCCATTTTTATAGGTATGATCTTCCCTCAACCCTCTCCAATATTCATTTTATAGCCAACCTCAGAAAACGTGTGCCCCTAGGTGAAAAATAGCGTCCAACGTGGACGGACAGACAAAATTCTGCAATCGCAGAAACTTGCGATGACCACCCATGTTGTCGAGTTCGTATCTCCCACCACAGAGATCCGAATTCGACGATTCTTTTTGATACCTGTAGATTACATGACCTAGTTTATTTTTTGTATAATAACTTTGTGCTATTAGTTGCTGTGGACAAAATTGTAGTCGTCACAAAATTGTGCGCACCTACTTTTTTCCGGTTTTCTAAAAGTTGGAGATCGGAGCGCGCCCCGCCAAACGGGACCGCCCCGCCGTGTGGTAAGTGTACCGAATGGTGCACGCAGTATAATCGGACACGTGAAAATTTGTGGGGACTGATGTGGACGCGTGTACGCACCAGAATCAGGCCGTATCCGCGGACACATTCCGTGTCGTCACTTTTGTGGAACTCGCGAGTATTTTGTGCACGCTTGTCAGATTGCGACGAAACTTGCGCCACTGGACTCGTGGTAACACACTGGTCCTGTGACCCAATTTTCACGCATTTCTGAGACGGTTGACCAGATCGCCAATTGGCGGGCCCCACAGTTGACTTTTTGGATCAAATTAGGTTCGGCTCATCGGAATCCAAATTTGGATATACCGTTGGAATCGTATCGACATTTAGAGTTGTTTGACCCATAGTTTGTCCCATTTAGAGACTGTTACCCTCAGCACGCTTTTCGGTGCGAAATGGCCCACATGTGGACCCGCTTTGGCTCAAAAATGACCTTTTTGCCCCTGTGTCCAAATTGGACGTAAGGACAGGCATTTCTAGCAGTTTGATATCTTCTGAGACTGTTGGTGATATTTATTACAGCTTTCGGAGTAGTACCTACCGGATCCACCGATACCAGGACGACAGTTGATATACAAACATCAGGCAAGTGTACCTTGCCAAACTCTGCAGCTTAGTTATCTATTTTCCTTGCTTTATATATATTGCTGTGCATGCTCAACCTAGGACCGTGTGACGTACTTAGCGTCCGATTATCAGTCGGGTGCCGACACTGTACGCAGTGTTGGGTACGGTCATCTAGAGATGGACATCCGTGACACTTTATATTCTCGTACTTGTCTTATCAAGTACCATATGACCCATGACACTTGACACTATTCATGAGACAGGATTTTCCCGAGATATTCGTGGTGATTCTGTATAGGATACAGGACTTGACATAGATTTTATATTCTATATACATTATGACTTGTTGCATTTAGCTATGATCGCGCTTGACATGGACATGAGACGTTATGGACATGATATGCGTGGTTACATTGGGTGGGGAGAGACACACAGGCTACAGGCTGATTATATATATATAAAACATAGTAAACACATAGTAAACACATAGTTATTGCTGCTACCGGCTCCCAGACACAGAGCTTGTAGTGGTCTCAGCCTGAGTATTCGTGCTGCTCTCACTTGCATTTCACTTAGATGGTTACATATTTACCCCACTGTTTTATTTAGTTATTTATTTGCTGCACTGTTTATTTATTTATTGGCATGAGCTTTCTTGTACCTTGCTATGTCCCCTGAGGACCTGGATCCGGATTTTGTCCCCAGATTTTGCAGACGAGATTTATCCCGAGGTTTACGGGACCGGAGCAGGAGCTGATCCAGGAGCTGTACCACCATCCGAGGATGAGGTCTTGGCTGAAGACTTCTCTTGAGCATCTATGTTCCATGCTCAGCTTTTATTTATTCCAGTCATTTACTTTCTGGTCTGTTGAACCATTGTACTAGATATTTATCGGGTTGTTCCCCGGAGTACTTTGTGAGACTTGCTGATAATTTACATTTCTTATTTTTCTGTGGATCATAATTTATATCTTGTGTGGATGAGATTAGTAGTGCCGTGATTGTCGTAGACTTGTTTTACAGCTTAAGTATGCCCTGATGGATCCATTATATTGAGTTGGTCCATTGGTGCGTACTGCTGGCCTTTGCCACGCGTCCGGTCCCACGGTATTTTGGGACTGGGGCGTGACATGGTTTTTGTGGTGGCCCATGCAGGTCTACGACTAAATTGTTCAGTTTCAACTTAGGGACTGGACCAGCCTGCCCTAAGGATAGTATAAACTATAGGATCTCATCCATCATTTAACCATTTGTTAAACTTTATATCGAACTCAAAATTTGCTACTTGAACTGCATCCTGTATTGATTCCTCTGAGCGTTCTCATAGTTTATCTTTGATTTCAGAGCAATGGATTCCGGGAACAGAGATGATATCCCTTTGGATACACCACACGACGCTGTGGTTACTTATGGAGACGAAGTGACACCAGGGGATGGTGGACAAGCATCGCAGAGTGATCAAACCGGACAGCCTAATCCAAGGTTCCGAAGAGATGACATTCCACCACCACCTCAGTTCACTCCCCAGATGCCAGTATTCCCGCCAGGACAAGCCATGGACGGGCAACAGATGTTCCAGATGATGTATGCTATGATGCAAGCACAGCAACAGATTCAGCAAGAGGTCCATCGGCAGGAGGCCGAGTATCTGAGGACCAGCCTGGTATCCGTATTGGAGCAGGCTAATCCAGCAGCGAGGCGAACATTGACGGGATCTATCACCGACTTCCGTCATCTCAAGCCTCGTACATTTTCTGGTAAAGAAGGGCCAACGGAAGTTCATGAGTGGCTCACAAACATTCAGCATCAACTGGAAGCCGCTGAACTTCCAAGAGAGAAGTGGATGACTGCAGTCAGAATGCAGTTAACTGATAATGCACACCACTGGTGGTTAGCAGAAGAAAGGAGACTTGGACAGGACAGAGTCACATGGGAAGAGTTCTCCAGACTCTTTCAAGAGATGTACATCCCGGCAGTTGCACGGTCAGAGCTCAGGGACAAGTTCAACCGCCTCATCCAGGGCAGCATGACAGTGGAAGAATTCAATACAGAATTCATTCGTCTAAGTCGCTTCGCCCCAACCTTGATCCCGACAGAAGAAGAAAAGGATGAGAAGTTCTTCGACGGACTAAACTTGGAGCTACAGAAACTAATTGGATCCGTTGCACCTACATCCTACTCAGACGTCCTTGCAGCAGCCCGACGCATGGAACGCGTCACTAGGAGAGAGACCAGTCTGAAACGGTCTTCCACATCAGCCAGAGTACCACAAGAAGAATCCGCAAAGAGGCCTCACCTACACCAGCCACCCAGAGCCTCTCCGCAGATACTACCTACATGTCAGTACTGTGGTAAGGCAGGCCATATTGAGAAGGACTGCAGACGCAAGTTAGGATTATGCATAATTTGCGGAACCAACCAACACTTAGCCAAGGATTGTCCTCATCATCGAGAGAGAGCACCAATATTAAATCGACAAGCTCTCCCAGCGCCAGGAGGGTATCAACCAAGGCCACCCTTGGCTCCACAGGCAGCACTCTTCCAGCAAGCCCCACAGCAACAGCAGAGGAATCCACCGCAAGGACGCGGACAAGCTTTTGCTATGACTTTGGAGGACGCGCAGATTCATGGAGTAGCTAATGCGCGTAAGTTTTTATAGTTTTCTGCTTTTAGATTTGCTTAGTTTTTGCATGTTTGATCCGTGACCTAGCCTTAACCTAGTAATTAATTTAAACTTGCTAATAATTTATAACCTAGAATATTTTTAATTAATAACTGTAGAGATTATAGAGTCTTTTGTTATTGTGCTTATTTTGTGTTGTTTTGTGAACTTGAATTAATTTGTACCTTCTTTCATCATCATCTAGCGTACTTATAATTGTTGTACTTGACTTATGCTGCTATTCTATAGCCTAGTTTTGCAAGCTTATTCTTTATCGAGCTTGTTCATGACATATGTGTTAGTGGACATGTACACTAATACAATTGTCTATTCAGAATCAGTGTATTACGGTCTGATCAACCTTAGTGCATTTTGGTTCGCTCTTCGCACGACTACTTCACGTGGATTGAGATATATAGTTGACTAGTATACTTGTCCTCTAGATATGTCTGAACATATTGTATCGGTTACACAACTGTACTAATACGAGAATGTGAACAAAGGATTACCAGAATAGGATTTTAATCCACAACAACTTGACCATTTCCATTTGAATTCTTTAAACGCCTTGATCCCGATACTTCTATTCTATTACCTCACCCTTGAACTCTCTATTATTGATCTTCGTCTTCCCTTATTTCGGAAAGGCGAAACCTCGTGCTTAGTATAAGTTTGATATATAGACAGTACTAGATATACCCCACAGGCCGGTCGCATTGTTGATGACCCTTTTATATATGATTTAGGGAATATCATAGGTGATATGTTTGGTGTTAAAGACTTGAGGATTCAATAATATGATTAAATGAGTTGGGGCATAGATTTATTAGATGAATAGTCTTAGATAATAGATGGGTAAATTCTAAGTTGGGTAGAGACCGTAATGCTCACTTGAGAGAAATTCTTAGACTGTAATCAAGTGAGACTTGACAAGGAGAGCCCTACCCTAATTTAATTTCGAGGACGAATTTTTTTACAAGTTGGGTAGAATGTAAAACCCCCTTCCTAGAAAATCGTATATACCCTTTTTATTTATTAATTATTAATTAAATTGTAGTAATTAAGTCCAAATAGGAGAAAGAGATTTTAATAATTTTTATATTAGGTGTTCGGGCACTTAGAGGACTTATGGGACCATCAGGAATTTTTCGGATTTTATTCTATGTAGGAGACCCCTTGAGCAGTTGCTAGCCTAGCGAGATGCAATACCCTATTATATAAATTTTCTTATGAGTATATATATATATATATATATATATATATATATATATATATATATATATATATATATATATATATATAAATATATATGTATATATATTTTAATTAAAGAAAGAAAGGAAAAGAAAAGAAAAGAATTAAATAAGTATAAGATAATAGTACTAAGTATAATAATTAATAATAATAGTAACAATAGTAACTAATGCTAAGTTCATCAACTTTAGCTTTGCTAAAGTTGTTAAAACCCGCCAGCAGAGAAGCCCCATCCTAAACCCTTCATTCATTCCCAGGGAGCCCGCCCCTTAGCCCACGTGAGACTTCCCAGACCCGCGGCCGAACCTATTCCCATCCGCTACTTCCTCTCTCATCTTAATTAGATATAACATATATATATGTATAATTAGCTCTCCAAAACCCTAACCTAAAACTCCAGACTTCCCCTTCCCATCTAGAGCCGTCACCGCAGCCAGAGAAGCTCCCCCAAGCCATCCAAACATCCCGTCGACGCCGACATCGCGAACTGCAGTCTCCCACTCGAAGCACCTTCGCTCCGGCGTATTTTCCCGTTGACTCGCTCGACCAAACGCTGTTCCGTTTTCATAGGTATGATCTTCCCTCAACCCTCTCCAATATTCATTTTATAGCCAACCTCGGAAAACGTGTGCCCCTAGGTGAAAAATAGCGTCCAACGTGGACGGACAGACAAAATTCTGCAATCGCAGAAACTTGCGATGACCACCCATATTGTCGAGTTCGTATCTCCCACCACAGAGATCCGAATTCGACGATTCTTTTTGATACCTGTAGATTACATGACCTAGTTTATTTTCTGTATAATAACTTTGTGCTATTAGTTGCTGTGGCCAAAATTGTAGTCATCACAAAATTGCGCGCACCCACTTTTTTTTCGGTTTTCTAAAAGTTGGAGATCGGAACGCGCCCCGCCAAACGGAACCGCCCTGCAGTGTGCCAAGTGTACCGAATGGTGCACGCAGTATAATCGGACATGTAAAAATTCGTGAGGACTGATGTGGACGCGTGTGCGCGCCGGAATCAGGTCGTATCCGCGGACACATTCCGTGTCGTCACTTTTGTAGAACTCGCGAGTATTTTGTGTACGCTTGTCAGATTACGACGAAACTTGTGCCACTGGACTCGTGGTAACACACTGGTCCTGTAACCCAATTTTCACGCATTTCTGAGATGGTTGACCAGATCGCCAATTGGCGGGCCCCACAGTTGACTTTTTGGACCAAATTAGGTTCGGCTCATCGGAATCCAAATTTGGACATACCATTGGGATCGTGTCGACATTTAGAGTTGTTTGACCCATAGTTTGTTCCATTTAGAGACTGTTACCCTCGGCACGCTTTTCGGTGCGAAGTGGCCCACATGTGGACCCGCTTTGGCTCGAAAATGACCTTTTTGCCCCTGTGTCCAAATTGGACGTAAGGACAGGCATTTCTAGCAGTTTGATATCTTCTGAGACTGTTGGTGATATTTATTACAGCTTTCGGAGTAGTACCTACCGGATCCACCGATACCAGGACGACAGTTGATATACAAACATCAGGTAAGTGTACCTTGCCAAACTCTGCAGCTTAGTTATCTATTTTCCTTGCTTTATATATATTGCTGTGCATGCTCAACCTAGGACCGTGTGACGTACTTAGCATCCGATTATCAGTCGGGTGCCGACACTGTACGCAGTGTTGGGTACGGTCATCTAGAGATGGACATCCGTGACACTTTATATTCTCGTACTTGTCTTATCAAGTACCATATGACCCAGGACACTTGACACTATTCATGAGACAGGATTTTCCCGAGATATTCGTGGTGATTCTGTATAGGATACAGGACTTGACATAGATTTTATATTCTATATACATTATGACTTGTTGCATTTAGCTATGATCGCGCTTGACATGGACATGAGACGTTATGGACATGATATGCGTGGTTACATTGGGTGGGGAGAGACACACAGGCTACAGGCTGATTATATATATATAAAACATAGTAAACACATAGTAAACACATAGTTATTGCTGCTACCGGCTCCCAGACACAGAGCTTGTAGTGGTCTCAGCCTGAGTATTCGTGCTGCTCTCACTTGCATTTCACTTAGATGGTTACATATTTACCCCACTGTTTCATTTAGTTATTTATTTGCTGCACTGTTTATTTATTTATTGGCATGAGCTTTCTTGTACCTTGCTATGTCCCCTGAGGACCTGGATCCGAATTTTGTCCCCAGATTTTGCAGACGAGATTTATCCCGAGGTTTACGGGACCGGAGCAGGAGCTGATCCAGGAGCTGTACCACCATCCGAGGATGAGGTCTTGGCTGAAGACTTCTCTTGAGCATCTATGTTCCATGCTCAGCTTTTATTTATTCCAGTCATTTACTTTCTGGTCTGTTGAACCATTGTACTAGATATTTATCGGGTTGTTCCCCGGAGTACTTTGTGAGACTTGCTGATGATTTACATTTCTTATTTTTCTGTAGATCATAATTTATATCTTGTGTGGATGAGATTAGTCGTGCCGTGATTGTCGTAGACTTGTTTTACAGCTTAAGTATGCCCTGATGGATCCATTATATTGAGTTGGTCCATTGGTGCGTACTGCTGGCCTTTGCCACGCGTCCGGTCCCACGGTATTTTGGGACTGGGGCGTGACAAAATGGACGGTGGGATAAGTTGGCCAAGGGAGAGGGTGGCCTTTGGCATCGTACGCATGAATGCACCGCTTCTGCGGAGTGCAAAAGGCATAGTGCCATGCACAGCAAAATTTTTGTTCCCCCAACCCGCGGTTTAAAAATAGGATAGTTTTGGTTTAGGGCTCAAGTTTGAAGCAAACCCAGATCTGCTCTTAGCAAAGTGTTTGCTGCTAGGTTTAAAATCATGGTTCACTTTGGGTTCGGGTGACCACTTGGGTTCGGATGTGCACATCACCAATTTGGCTTCCCATGCAGGTGGCCAACAAATGGTTGAGTGCATATTAAGTGCAACAAAGTAAATACACAACACAAATCCTAAATACCTTAGCTTTAATAATTTGTTTGGTTTAGGATAACTTAAGTATTAGGTTAAACTATTTTTTAACAATTTTCCAATAACCAATAAACTATATATATATTTATATATTAGTTCAAAATTCTATAATTTTATACTACCAATAACATTGTTTCTATATTAAAAAAATGGGAGGTTCACAATATAGAATTATTATATATATATATATATATATATATATATATATATATATATATATATATATATATATAATATTTTAATTAATATATTTCTATTTATAGGAGTTTCTATTTATAGAAAGTGCCATGTGTGTCATCCTAGTTGGCAAATAACTAACTAACCAATTCCCTAACTAACCAACCCCCTAACCTAACCAAAACCCAACCCAAGAAGTCAAACCCTCTTGGCCGAAACCCTCAAAAGCAGTCCCTAGGTTGGCCGACCCCCTACATGCATGGGAACATCCTCCTATATATTTAAACCCATCCAAAAATCCCATATATATATATATCAACTTATTACCAAATCCTAACCCGAACCCTAAAAAATCTACTCCTCTCTCTTGGACGACCCTTTCCCGCTCTACCTCAAGAAAATAGCAACCCTCCCCCTTGTCAAGAAACCCATTCAACATCATATCCTTCACCAAAAACCTTCACCTTTCATCCAAATTTTCACCTTCGACCATCTTTCTACCCAATCTCCACCAAACAACCATAAAGACTCCACATTTGCCATCAAACTCATCAAAAATCCATTGCCATCATCTTTAACCCATCAAGAAAGAATTATCAAGTCAAGCACAAGCAAGAAGGTGTATTTCTTGGACAAGAAGGAGCACCGACAACCAATCTTTTGAAGGCTTTTGGTAAAGATCCTAAATTTTTTTTCTCAAATCACCATGGCGTAATTTCTTTATAAATCTGAGAATTTCTTGTTTAAAAATCCATATTTTATCCTCCCTTTTCTATATTATAGTCCATATAGATTGCATGCTAGGTGTCTGATATATTGACTTACAGTAAGACTAGTTGGAGACTTTTCGGTGTGATTTCTTGAGCGATTGCTAAAATTCTCAAAAATGAATATATTATTATTTTATTACTATAAGATAATTATTCTAAAATTATTTTTATGGTATTTTTATCATAAATCTGAACCCTAAAAATATGGGCCAACAGACTAGGTTTTCGGCTAAATTGTTGACATAGAATGGCTCATAAATAAGGGCTGATTTTGGTATTAAAAAAGGGATGTTATTTTTTGAGTTATAATTATATTTAAATATTTTTTATATAATATTCCATAAATATATAAGTCATAGCAATGATTTGGTATATTTCAGACAAGTTTCAGACAATACTAGTTGACATAGTATAGACATAACCATGAATTAATTCTAAAATTTCAAATCTGGAATTCAGAGATTAAACTGAATATAAATCATGAATAAATTATATTTTTATGATTTATATATGATTTATATGCATGTCCTTCAATTGGGGTCTTAATCGTGAATTTTGGAAGTCGAAAACCATAAAACTAGGTCCCGATCAGTCCCGATCAATAGTAGTTTTTTTCGCCGTGGCTCCTCCTCCTGATAAGTAGTAGTTTTTTTGACAAGTTTGTATTGGTCCATTCATGGGAGTTTATACTTATTATTTTTACACTTTTATTGTGTGACTTATTTGTAAATTTTAATTGTGTGATTGGATATTGTGTGACTACATTCGGGCCTTAGAGTCATCTTTTTATTGATTTATTTTATCATTATTATTGTATGATTGTACCGGTGTTGAGTGTTCCACCGAAGGGGTCGGCAAACCCAGAAAATTCAACGAAGGGTTGCTCCGGGACTATCTATTTATTTGAAATGTGATACTGCAGGCATGTTATACTGTGATATTGCAGGCATTCATTTATTTATTTTTTATTTTTCAATATTAGCGACATTTAGTGACATTCATTGACGTCCATACGCGTCGCTTATGACGTCGCTAAACTGTCTTATTTTTTATTTATGAATATTAGCGACGTTTAGTGACGTTCAGTGATATCCTTATGCGTCATTTATGACGTCGCTAAACTGTCTCATGGCATCACTGATCATCACTATACGTCGCTAATTATTGCTGACATGGCGATTTCGGCCATGCTAGCTATTCGTCGCTGATTGTCGCAGGTAGTCACTAAATTTAATAACAACTACCGACCAAATTTAAACGTCACAAATTTGGTGACACTCGACGCTAAGAGTCGCCAATTTTATGACTTTCTAACGTCGTTAAATTACGTCGCTAGAGCGACATTTTTTGACGTTATTTTGATTAGTGACTAGTTTTTTATAAACTAAGTCCAAACGTCGCTAAATACGTCACTACTCACCATTAGTGACGTATTTTTGACATTTGGCAATGCTTTCCTGCGTCGCTAATTTACCTTATTCTGGTAGTACGATACCTCATAAAAATATACGAGTTATTGTGTCAAGAATTCACATGTTATGATGATATTGGACTTGGTTATAAATAGTTTATAATAATTTAGACATTTAAGTGGTGTTTGTATGATTCTTGATTAGAAACGTAAAGTAGTTAATTGACTGTTTAGGTCAATTGGGTTCCAGAGGAGTGAACGCGAGATCACCTTTATAACTACATATTACAGACCCAAGCAAGTGTACCTTGCAAATATTTCCAGTATTCTGTGCTTTGTGTTATTTACTAGTTCTTGACTGTTCTTCTATTTTTTAGTATGTACTCTGTGAGACCCTAGGACCGTATACGATACTTAGCGTCCGAATTATATTCGGGTGCCAACATCAGTCCGCAAAGTCGTGTATCGTTAGTTGCATTATCATCGCATTACCTTGTTCATGCTAACTCTTGCACGATATATATTAGGACACTGGACACGACTTTTATGTACAGAAGCCTTACTTTAGATATTCGAGGTTTCTGGCTTCTGTGTCAGGATAGGATCTGTGACTTGAGATAGTTGACATGAGTATATCTACACATTGACTCAAGACATACTTAGTGATTGATCTTGCGTGTTATGGACATGAGATGTCATGGACGTGAGATATGAGATTACATTGGATGGGGAGAGCATACTCGGAGCGTTGGGCTATCACTTTCATCATTAGTTGTCGTTGTCTCATTACAGAGCTTCGAGGAATGTCATTAGTTGCTGAAGGTTCCATGACGGGGCCTGTGGGGTTTCAGATTTACTGGGGATGTCTACTGAGATATTCATATTCATACTTTGGTGGTTTAGCGTACGAGTGATGTTCTCATATGCATTCACTTAGCTAGTTATAATAGATACCCTTGAGCACATTGCTTATTATTTTACTGTTTACTTGTATGATGTTTTTTGTACTTTATTACGTCCCTCTGAGGACATGGTCCCTTGCTAGTTTTATAACATAGATAGTTATGGAGATTCTAGAGCTACTGATGTGTATTGCCTTATCATGCAGGCATTGGACTCAGGTACTGTTATCATTTCTACCGTAGTTATGTTTATTATTTCTTAATACTTATTTTTGCTGATATAGCCTAGTTTTATATACTCATATTTTTTTCGAGTCTATTCGAGCTTGTGTGTTACTAGGCGGCCGACTTTAGCACATGTATCTCATTCTTGATATTTGTTTCATTGTGGAATGAGACATATATATTTAATGTATTTTTTAGATAGTGACCATTATAGTACAGCTTATACATATTCGAGTCAGACCAGAGTCTGGTCGAATGCATAGCTGTCATGTTACATATTCCTAATCCTACATATTTTGGTACTGGAGCGTAACACCATAAGAATGACTCAGGTACAGTTTACATCACCAAGTGGACCAACTATCTCTTTGATAACCGAGCGAAGAAAGGGCCCACTCAAATTCTGCCCCTTCGAACGATATAAATCAACGAGATCGAAAGGATTATGAAAGATACAAAGGAGTATGATAGGAGTTTCATAGAGGCTATAGGAGATTATCCAGCTGGCACACATGCTCTTAATTTTCTTCGATATGCCCAACACGAGATTCCTCCTGAGGCTTTGCTAGCTGGCTATCTATCTCTGTAGCTCCGTCTGTGTGTAGCCCTAGGAGTTTCTGGCTTAGTTGACTATCTACACCGTAATGTACTATTCCCTATGGTTCAGCTAGTTTTCAATTACCAGCTAACTCTCCTAACTGCCACGGTTAATTGCCTACATAAATTCATCGACTGTTTGGAAAAGACACCAGTGGGCCGGACTGATTATCCAAGAACAAAGATGCCTTATACATATCTGATGGGATAACTACTATTACAAAACCCTGACTTAATGGACCATGGTCTAGAAAGTAAAGATGCCACCATAAGTGCATATATTTATAGATACAAATAGTCTACATTAAATGACACAACTCTCTATAAAGCTAGAAGAGCATTAAACTTGGGGGTAGATTGGCAATTTTACTGCATCACCCCAGATGTATCATCGGAGCACTATGGTGGAAGTTTTACTGACGGAGGTAGTGATAAGTCAGACTTGTCGGTTAGGGTCTTCTACTGGCTACTCGGCATCCGTCCTTCATAGTTGATCTACAGAATTGACACATCCTACTTCATCGAGCTATATTTATCCAGCCATTTTGCTAGGTAATTCGATTATGATCAACTTCACATGGGGAATGCCAGCACATGATTATGGTCCACCAGTGGGTTGATTGATGGAGCTCACGGATAAAGATTTTTAGCATGGGGTGTACTGGTTAAGTTCACCTTGCCTTCGAAGAATTCTCTGCTATGCATCCTCCAATCCTACGTCAATTTTTACTCCTCGATAAACAAGTTTTGTCGAGATTTTAATTTAAGAGGTAGCTTCAGGATATGAAGAGACAAAGTTTGATGCGGTCGAGGATGAGGATAGTCCATATTCATTGATAGAGGAATCAGACAATGAACCCATAGACAAGGTACGAGAAACGTTCGAAGGTGAGTTGAATGAGGTACCTGCTCATAATATCCAGATTAATTTGAAGACATTAAAGCACAAGATAACACCTCATGCTGAGCGTCGACCAGCCAAGAAGAGGACAATAATTTCCAAAAGTAATAAGCAAGGCCTCCAACCCCTGCAAGAAAAAGTTTATTTCCTCCTTCCGTCATTTCTTCCGGTACAACCGGGCCATCAGCTCCTCTTTCACTTGTTGAGAGGATTAACGTATCTGCCCCTCTTTTGACTACTATTATGGGAGTTGGCACATCAATTTCTTCCCCAGTTGCTACGGGGGTTAGCGTCTCAGAATCTCAGGCGTTTGAGGTAGATCCCATTATTGATGTTGCGGCTAAACTTATTTTGTCGACCACTTACGTAGTACCTGAATTGTCTCATCTTTTGCAACAAAATTTAATAACCAGAGAATACTTAACAACCATTAATTCCTTTGTTAGGGAAGATGTCGAGATAGAGGTGATTCTTCCTTTCTAGTCAGTACTCCCAGAAGGGAATGATCACTGAGTCATATCCTATCTCGAGTTGACATAGCTGTTGAGGAGTTATCAGATGCTATTCCAAGGACTGATATTAGTGCAGGAATATCAAAATTAGGAGGATATGACGACCCTCTGCCTGATGTTGGTTGTCCTCATATACGTGCTTCTTTAACTCATTTAAGAACTTCTCTGGAGGAGCAAGCACCTGATAATGCGTACATGCCAGTTGCATCGGGTACGTACTTCTCCACCCTTACTATACCATAAATTCTTGCACTTCAGGCTTCTATAGCATGAGTAGTTATGATGACAACCCAGGTTGGAAGGGGCCAAGATGTCATTCATTCCTTTAGATTGGTTTATAACTTTATTTCAATGCCCAGTTCACTGACTTTGTTGTATTTATGTGTTGTAGGTGCAGATATCCACGAAGAAGCTCTCCTCGAGCATACAGAGGAAATGGCTATTGCACAACCAAAAATAACTCCTGCGGCCGAAGTTACTGAAATGATTAACGGTGCCGTGGAAGGAATAACTGACGTGGCCCGTTTGGACCAGTCGAACCAGCTCACCACTACTGTTATCACGACTTAGGAAGGTATAAAACCCTGACTTTCTCCCCCTTCCTGAGGAACTGACCATGTTAACAACTTTTTATCTGCCTTGTAGTGGCATCATCTAATGGTGAGTTGTCAACTTTTTATCCCGTTCAGAGTATTGAAATATCTACCATAATGACATCCTTACTCTCCTTCAAGGGAGATAATTGGCCTCTGTAGCTGTGACTCCTAGGTCGGATGCATTTTTCGAGATTGTAGTCAAGATCCAAACCTATTCCTTTGAAACGACAATGAAATGCACTCTGAAATTGGTGCTTGAAAAGGACTTGGATTTTAGCGAGCTGAAGGACATGGTTCTTCCTCATATTAGTACAATTAGAAGATGTAAGGGTGAACAGTACGCCCTAACATTGGAGAATATTATGAATGGCCTTGAACAACATATTAACGAGTACTTGTAACTTCGTGAAGGAAACCTTGCTTCACTTATCGAGGCGGAGTACAAGTCGATAACTACTTAATTCCAAGCACAAAAGATAGATTTCAAAGAGAAGAAGAAAATGAGGAACATGGAACCCAACTATCGACATAATTAAGTGACACCAATTCCTTGCTCCTTCAATACTGATCTACCCGAGACAATATTTCTTCTGAGATAGCTCAGCTGAAGGCTTTGATCAGCTAGTCTCAAGAGAATATAACGGTGCTGCAAGGCAAGCACCGTGAGGAGTCGACCAAATACGAATTAATGAGTAACATGCTTGTTGTTCTAGAACAAACAAAGACAAATCCCGATCAAGCCTGGATTAGAATCGTCGAGACATACACTTCTTTGACCAAATACGAGGCAAAAGAGGCCCGGAAGGCTGAAGCCAGACAGAAGTCTGAATTTAAGAAGGATCGACAACTTTCTCTACTGAGGGAGAGAATTAATGATCTCTCAGCTCCTCAATAACCTGAAAGATTTTTCTTGTGTCTTTTTTTATAATGATTGCCACCTTTTGTAAGCCAGTTTCTTTCATATCAAATAAAATTTCTTTTTTTGGTTACAATTTCTTTTTGTATGGAACATACGACTCGTATGTTCTATTTTTTGGGACTTATTATCTATTGCGTACTCAAAACCAAGTACGGATAATAAGTTAAAGTAACTGACACTATCAAAGATAGCAGAAAGCCGGTAGACAGAACGTTTGCTCAGAGGTAGTATGGACATGACAAACTTTTAAATCAAGATTCTACTGGACATATCTGCTCAGAGGTGATATGAACGTGGTAGAATTTAACTCCATAGAAACTTAACTTTTTGAGGGGAAAATAATACAAAGGTAATATGGACATAATTATTTTCTTTGATATCAAATTTACTCTTCTGGGGAGAATGAAGAGGGGTGGTTCAGAGGTAATATGGACGTAAACTATTATTGAAAATATTTTGTCCTAACTGAGGAAGAAATATTTTAGAATATTTCTAATCCAACTAGGGATCGGAAATAAGACATCCTTAGAGCGACCGGGCTCTAGGAATGTAATTATTTGCTTGGGGATACTTTTAAGTGATCCTAACGAGAATGTTTCGTCAGATCCGAGGATTACTCCTTTGGGGAATTTGTGGATCTATTATCTGTTGCATATTCAAGACTTTTAAATACAGATAATAGCTCGATACGATGAAGAGTTTTACTAACTCTCTTGGAGAAAGCCATTAGTAATAACAATCTCTAACCACACTGTGAAAGAGAACTTTTGGTGGATCTATTACCCATAATGTATCTAAGACTCTTGAATACGGATAATATCTTTTATAACTTACTGCGAGGAGTAAATGTCATATTGTACAATTATATTGGTGGGGATAGAATGTAAACATTGTACATTTAAAATGCTACGATGGGGATGGTGAAATACGAGCCTAGCTTAGACGTAGTATTTCTTAAGAAATTTTTTATTGATCGACATCATCAACAGATCTCTGTTAGGCTTTGCTAGCCTGTACACACCTGGAATACACAAATTCTACTAGGAAAGGGCCTTAACATTTAGCTTAGAACTTTTCTTTGCTTTTGTGCATCATAATCATTGGTCTTCTAACATATAAGACAAGCTCATCAACTTGAAATATTATTTCTTTGACTTTCCTGTTAAAAGCTTTGGAGATACGTGCTTGGTATAGCTAAATATGTTATTGGGCTTGAAAACACTTCTCATCCAATACTTCTAAATTTTGCAACCGTAAGCGATCATTGTTCTCGGTAGTTAGCTCGTTGGAAAGAGCTATTTTGAGAGGGGATTTCGATTTCGAGAGGAAGAACTACTTCACACTCGTAAACCAAAGAGTATAGCGTTCTGCCGGTTGGAGTCTGTATCGTTGTCCGATAAACCCATAATCATTCACCAATCTTCTCATTCCAATCACGTTTGTTAGACGAAATAAATTTCTTGAGGATCTTGATAATAGTCTTATTGAAGGTTTCTGCTAAACCATTGGCCGCAGGGCTGTATGTCGTATATGCTACGTTCTGGATCCGATTCTTATTGCAGAAGCGATAGAATGCCTGACTGGTAAATTGTGTTATGTTGTCATGAATTATCCTCTGGGGAACACCGAAGCGGTAAATGGCATGATGCTTGACGAAACTGATCATGTTAGATTTTTTACTTAAATGAGTGGTACTACTTCTATCTATTTTAAGAAGTAATCAGTTATTGCTAAGATAAATCGATGACTTATGGCCAATAGCAGGCTAATAGGACCTATGATGTCCATTCCCCAAGCTTCAAACGGCCAGGATGCAGCCATAGGGTACAAAAACTCTTGAGGGCTGGTATATAAAATCAGCATGATTTTAACATTCCTTGTATTTGTTAGCATAATCTATGGTAGCTGCCACCATGGTAGACCAATAGTAACCCATTCTCCTGAGTCTATCTTGCAACTTAGGACCTGGTTGATGTGCCCTACTAGTATTGTCATGAGCTTCATGAAATACTTGTTTTGCTTCAACGTTTGAAAGGCATCGCAGCAGGAGCCCATCATATGAACGTCATATAACATCTTGGATGCTGCGTCATAATAGAATTGGAGTGAGAATCTCTTAATGGAGGTAGCTTCCCTTGGGTCATCAAGAAGAATTCTGTAGGCCGCATAATCTATAAAAGGGAATCACCAATATTTAGCATTGAGGATCAGTTTTGTTGCATCGCTATGTTGAATATGTATATTATTCTTGGCGCAGAATAATTCTCGACCAATCATTGTGATCGAATATTGTCTTCTGAGTGGAATAGCAAATAAAGCTGCCAAAATGGCCAGAGGATCTGCTTCAATATTATGTAGTCGAGCTGAAAAAGTTGAAGCCAACTCAATTGTAGCATAATAATAGGGGATGAGGTCTTCATGACGAACTTTATACTCCCCTCTAACTTGATTGACTATCATCTTAGAGTTTTCATAGACTTCTAGATATTCCACCTCCAACTATTTTGCTAATTGGAGATCGATAAGCAGAGCATTGTATTCTGCTACATTGTTGGAGCAGCGTTCCCCGAGAGAATATGCACGATGCATTAACAATTTAACCGGTAAGATGAAGAATATCCCTACACCGGCGACGATATAGCCTTTAGATTCTATTCTTGATGCATTATCGAAGAATATTTGCCAAATATCGTCTCCCATTGATGTGAGACTCGTCTCACTATTTCGTATACCTACCTGATGTATGCGTATTATACACATGTATCTTGCTTTGTGTTAATTGCTTACTTTATGCTTATTGCCATTACATGCATTATTTAGGTTCTTTATGTAAGTTCTCTTTGAATGCATGCTTTAGACTGTTGGTCCCTTAGTTTTCTTGTAAGAGGTTAGGATGTACCCGGGTGAGGGGCATGGATTGTGATCCAATGGCCACAAGTCAATCCTTTGGCTATATAAGCCCAACCCCTCTCTTCTTTCTTTTCTTTCTTTTCTTTTCCCTTCTCTTTCCTTCATCTTCAGCCTTCGCCGAGAGCAGCCAAGCTTCGCCTTGGCAGTAGGTTAAGCCTTAGTAGTAATTGCTAGTAGACTTACTCGTAGGCAAGTACATCTTGTCAACCAAGTGAACCTCTAAATGGGAGCTTCTTGATAAAGCTAAAAATTTTATTTAACTGTTAACTTAGCTATTTGCATAACTTGAGTAGCTTAGAAATATGGTTTATATCTCATGTGGTAAATTAGAACTAGTTTGCCTGTAATTTAGTCCTTGTTTCCCTTGATTTGGTGTTCCTTGGAGAATTTTGTTGAAGAACCCAAGTCAGAGCACATGAGGGCTGACCAGAGTAGAGTTAGTGCTAAAATATGCATAAGGCTTGATGGCATATTTATACGCCAAATGCCCTTGGGCGCACTATGTGCTGACCCATTAGTGTTTGCGTACTTTAGTACTGCACTCAACTGTACCATAAAAGTACGCTAGAAGTTTGTAAAGACTTGGCGTATTCTATGAGCAGTCTCTTGGCCGTATTCTTGTGCGTGCTTTATTCAAGATTTTTTCCAAACCAGGGTAAAGTGCGCCACTGGCATATGGGCTTTCATTCCAAACATTGGTGTACTTTCCTCTGTGAGTTATCCACTTAGATGGATAAAGCATTGACGCATTATCTCGGGAACTGTGTTCTCAATTTATATGTCTCGACTGTTGTGCAGATCTTTTGGAGATTGTGATTTGTCTTTTCCATGACATATTATAGTACGCCAATCTTGCTGAGTTTAAACTCGACAAAAGTACCCCAGCTTTTTACCTATGGGTAAACAGATGTACGCCAACCCTCCCTGAGTGTTTGGGCATACACATGCAACATTTTCCTTTGGCGTACTTTTGCCTTGTTCCTCAAGACTCGTCCAATGATCGAGTATAGTATGCCATCTTCTGTTGGCGTATGGTTCTTGTGTGCTTCCCTCGATAGGCGAGCCTTGACTTCTGTATTTCTTAATTTTTAAGTTCTTGATTGTTGTGTCATGCTTGGAATTTGTGCCTTGTCTTTTAGTAGACCATCCCACGCTTGGCAAGATACGCCAGCCTTGTTGATGGCTTACTTCATGAAAGTACGCCAAGTTCTTGGTACACGTACTTTCATTGTTGTACGTCGTAGTTATGTCAACGTACTTTAGTATGAAAGTATGCCATCCTTTGTCCAGCGTGCTTTTGTATCAGAGTACGTCAAGCTTACCCTGACTAGTATTGTACGCCAGTATTGCTTTGGCGTATAGTACGCTACAGATCCATCTTGGCGTATATTAGTGATGTGTTGCCTGATTCTTTTTGTTAGCTTATTTTATATGGATTTGTCTATTTCTCTGAGCTTGGTGCATATTGTGAACTCCAGTGAATGCAAGTTTTCTCTTATATGCTCTAGAACTTGATTTGTGATAATTACCTGAACATGGAGTTTCCTGGACCTGGATTTATAGTTATATTGCTAATCTTGAACTCCTGATTCCTGATCTCCGACAAGTATTGATATTCCTGATAGTGGCTCGACGAAGCGCACTCCTGACATACTAAATTCCTGGAAAGTAATGCCTGAATTGTTAAGATAATTACCGTGGTTGATTGCATGTTCCTGATTGTACTTGTCAAGCTACTTGTCATATCTTGCATCATGTTTAAGGCAAATTCCTAAGCACCACGGTCATGAACTTTGGATAACCTGTCCAGGTTAATAATTAAACTAATAATCTAGAAGCATTTAGGGAGATTTCCTAACTACATGCAATCACAGTATCCCAGCGACACCTGATGGATTTGGAGCTCTCCGTCGTGAGGGGCACACTTCCAGCACGCTGTCGAGTGTGGCATTACCAGTAAAATTATTATTCCTGATAAATCTATATTATGTATCCCTTTTGTTTAGATAACCCGGATAGTCTGCAGGACATGTGGTCGTATGGAATCTCAACTTTCATGTGCTAGTAATTAGGGTTGTGATAAATCTAGTTAGTTAATAATAATAAGTCGTAGGGAAAGATTGGCCGTGATTTCTTAATTTTTAGTCAGTTCTGTCTTACTTCATTCAGTTACATATCCTGAGTGGCTACTTTAGCCCTGATTCCTGGTACTCCGTGAATACTTCTCCAGAATGGGTTTTAACTACAAGATTATACCTGTTGTACTTATTTACTATTTTTCTTATCCTATCTCTCCTAGATTGTTTGTATGCTGGTTTTAGTTCATGAGTTTGGCTCCTTTTTAGTACTTTGTTGTTTTGGGATTTTACCCCACTGGTTTTGTATGGCCAGATTTTGGAGCATAACCACAGGATCTCCCGTACTTCCATCCTCAAGATGGTGAACATGAGGAGCACCCGAGGACATGAGTGAATTTTTTTTCATCACCCACCTGATCTTGTATATTATACTTTTGAGGTATTTTGCCACCAAGCACGTGTTTAGCTCGTGCTTTGGGACTTGATATCCTGCCTGCGGGCCTACCTCACTACACTAAAATGGTAAAATAGGAACACTAGGCATTTTTTAATCTGGAACACTTATTTTTTTGTATCTAGGTGCCGGAACGGAACTAAAGTGCTCAAATTTTTTGGAAAAAAATTCCTTCGTTCTAAAATGACCATTTTGGCGTAGTGTATGTAAAGCATATTCTAGACTATAACTAGAGCTGTTCATGTAATATTATATTCTTGCTAGTTCTTTATTTTGTGCAACTAGCTTCATAATTAACTACGTATTTATAGTTTGGGATGCCTTACTATTAAATGTTTGGTGATCATACATCTTGTAACCTATTTGCTTGAGATTGAGACAACTAGGATTCTTGATCAGGATTGCCTGATGGATGACAGAGTAAACCCTCACATGTCTTAGACAGTTGTGACCATATCTCAGGATATATAATAGTCTGGTATATATAGTTGGCTTTGTCTGCCCCCGCTCTCCAGTATTCTGGTTCTGGGGCATGATAATTTTTATGTTGGACTCCAATACTTCGTCTGAAATATCTTCATACAGCTTTGAGGTCTCTGGAACTAGATGAGCTGCTAAGACATCGACCAGAGCTTTCCCTTTCACTGTCTTTTGTGGGACAAACACCATGTCATAAGGAGATAATAATATTGCCCACGTGGCCAGGTGAGAGTTGAGTGCACTTGGTTTAGTCATCAGCACCCGGAGAGGGTTTAACCTAGATATGACGTGGACATTTGACCAATCATATAGTGATATATCTTTTAGATGGTGGACACCAAAGCGAGACATTCTTTCTCTAAAGGGTTGTACATGTGCTCGACACCGACCATCATACGACTGAGATAGTAAATAGCATGTTCACGGTCTTCATCACTCTTTTGTGCAAGTAGAGATCCCAAAGAGTGATCCATTTCTCGAACATACAACAAGAAAGGTCGTCCTACAATTGGGGCCACAAGAACTACAAAATTTGTAAGGTATTATTTAATGTCGTCGAATGCTCACTGGTATGCTTTATTCCAAACAAATGTTATTTCTTTCTTCATGAGTTCAGTGAATGGCCGACATCTACCCGAGTGATTTGATATGAACCTCCTAATATATGTCAATCGGCCTTGCAATTCGCGATGCTCCTTGAGGTTATGTAGAGGACATATTTCAAGGATGGCTTTAACTTTGTCGGGGTCAAGGTGAATGCCTTTAGAAGTTATGATGAATCTAAGGAACTTACTGCTAGAGACTCCCAGGAAGAATTTGGTCAAATTCATTTTAAGTTGGTATTCACGCATCAATTCGAAGATTGTTCTCAGATCTTGAAGGTGGTCATCCTTGAGATGACTCTTGACTGTGATTTCATCTACATAAAATTCTACCATTTTTCGTAAATACTTGTAAAAAATTATACTTGGCTCATTGGTATGTTGCACCAACGTTCTCCAAGCTGAAGGACATTATTGTATAGCAGTATAGTCCCAGTGGTGTTTGGAACGATGTGTGCTTTTCATCGTCTAAAAACATCTAAATTTGATTATAACTTGAAAATTCATCCATGATTGACATACACTCAAAGTCGTAAGTATTTTCGATCATGACATTTGTAATCGGTAGAGGGAATTCGTCATTTGGGCAGGCCAAATTTAGATCTCGGTAATCTATGCAAACCTGGATCTTCCCATTATTTTCATGATCGGGACCACATTGGCCCCCAGCCAGGATGTTATTCTTCTTGAATAAAACTGCACTCTATAGATTTTTAACTTCAGCTTCGATTGCATCCATAACATCTGGGTGGAATCACCGCTGTTGTTGCTTCAAGGGTTTGGCATTCGGCAGAATATTAAGTTTATTAGTAGCCATCTGAGGATCCAAACCAGGCATATCCTCATAACTCCAAGCGAAGATATCAATGCACTCTCTTATGAGCTCTATAAGAGTCTGTTTGTCTTCATCGAAATGACTTTTACTGATAAATATTTGTTTAAGGGAGGACTTGTAGAAACATAAATTGTGTACCTCAGATAGATGATGCAGTATTCTACAAATAAACCCAACAGTAGACAAATGGCACACTTTTTATTTGTTCCAGAAAAAAAACGCACATTTTCATACTTTGGTGAACTTTTCATTAATTTCAGAGGATAGTGCACTATTCAGAGAGTAGAAAAGTGGCACACTTTCTTAATGTTACGAAATGTGGCGCACAAACGATCTACTCTCTCTCAATATTTAATGTAGCAGACTGACAGTTGACAAAGACAAAAATTGAAGAGTTAGAGGTCATCATTACAGCGTAGATATGGCACGCAGACCCAGGTTATCGTTTAGCGACCCAGCCGTAGTGTCATTCTCTTCAAAAGTGTGTCGCAGTGTCATTCTCTTCAAAAGTGTGCCGCAATGCCATTTCTTTCAAAAGTGTGCCTCAGTACCATTCTCTTCAAAAGTGTGTCTCAGTGCCATTCTCTTCAAAAGTAACCCACAATGCCATTTCCATCAAAAGTGCGTCGCAATGTCATTTCCTTCAAATGTGCACCGCAGTACCATTTCCTTCAAAAGTGCGCCTTAATGCCATACTTTTCAAAAGTGCGACTCGGTGTCATTCTCCTCAAAAGTGCGTCGCAGTGCCAATCTTACTAAAAATGCTCCTGTCATAGCCATATTCCAAATATGTTATTATTTTATAAATTATTAATTATTTTAAGTGTTTTATAATTAATATTATATCAAAACCTGGATTCATAAATATGTACATATCTACTTATATAAATTTTTTTCTTTTCCATATATATGTGTGTGTGTGTGTGTGCAAATTAGATTAGTAAATTAGGGCTTTTGATAACTTTATATTGAAGGGAGGGTTTTTTTTTAGAAAATATAAATGGAATGAGGGGGAGCCCCAACCAAATACAATATTTTCCCGCTTTGGTGACTCATACACACACAACACATGTCTTCACCACCATTTTCTTCATTTCCTAAGCTATTACACGTCTTCTTCTTCTTCTTCTTCTTCTTCTTCTTCCTTCCTCATTTCCAACACCTACACCAACTCCAATACTATTCCCAACTCCCCTTCTATATAGCACCCTCCTCATTCTTCCTACTCCTATCTACTACTACTGTTGATCCTTACTGCTACTGCTTCTGCTACGGCTGCTGTCGGCCGCCGTCGCACCAGACACCGTGCCTACCGCCGGCCGATCACCCTCCGGCCTCGCCTCCCTCCTGTCTTTTCTGACTCATCCTCCTTTCTTTTCTTCAAAGAAAAATCCTTGGGTATAATTCTAATCCCTTTTCCAAAAAAAAATCATTTCTAGATCTAGGTTATATATATATATATATATATATATATATATATATATATATATATATATATATATATATATATATATATATATATATAATTTTGGTTATTATGAATTAGGATTCATTTGGGAAGAAATTGGGAAAGAAAAAAAACTAGGTTTTGCTCAAGCAAGGCAAGTCCTCAACCCACTGTCAATTTTCTTTCAAAAACTTCTTATATTAGTTATAGTTATTTCTTAAGCCAAAATTTTTGAATGTATATTCAGATATGTTTATGTTAGAAATAGACATGGAATTAGGGACATAGAAGTATGATCTTAATAGTTATGACATTAAAATGGATGCATGAATACAACGTGTTTGTTATATTGTTTCATCAAGATTAGACTCTTAGAAATAATTATGATTGTTAACATAGTTAGTGTTGATTATTATATAAAATTATACGGTTTAGTTATATGGATACAAGATTTGGACACGATATGGAAATTATTTGGACACAAGAAATAGTTGTATTGATTCATTGATTTTGGTAAAAGAAAATAATTCTCTTGAAGTATGAAAATGACAGTTATATCCATGGGGGTGTGTGTGTAGTTAATAATGTACTTCTATGATGGTAGCTAAATATCTATAAGATTGAATAGTGCAATATATATATATATATATATATATATATATATATATATATATATATATATATATATATAACAAGTACTTGGCCATTGTGTATTCTTATTTCCAAGAAAATAATTTATAAATTATAAGTTAAGAATTGTTACAATATAACATAACGTATATAGTTTAAGCCTTACCAAAAGACATGCCATATTTGTATTAATATTAGTTATATGGAATACTAAGAAACTAGTAAGAAATTAGCAAGGTTTCGTAATATTTTAATATATTAAATTTTGCCCATATAGTTGAAAATTAGTAAATTGAATATAAGTTACTCCTAGAAATAGCTAAAGTATAAAATTTATGGATATTGGCTACATAGTTGATCATGATATTTAGTGTTAAAGTCAATATAAGACGTACTTTGGTTCATAAGGTTAGAATTTATAAATAGAACTTGTGATCTACACCACAAATCTAGTTTGTTTTATGAATTTTTCTATACTTGAACCTAAGGAAATGATCAAATCATTATAAGAACTTGATGCCTAGGTTATATCCTAATAATCAATACCTTACAAATATTTTATGCAGTTTAAATGTTATATGAGGATTTGAAACTTGGTTTTGGGTATCATTATGTTTCTGACATATTGTGTTTCTTTGAATTTGACATAGCATTGTGACAATAGTTATAGCCAAGGTAAATAACTTACCTGACAAGGGAAATAACTTGCTTGACAGGGTAAATAGCTTGCTTGTCAAGGTAACAAAAATATTTTACTTGAGTTATATATTATACTTACGTGTGATCCGGGGATGAGAGTTGCTCCACCGAATGGGTCAGCGTACTCGGAGATAAATGCTACGGAGGGTTGCTCCGGGTCTCATATATTGTAAATTATCAAATTTTTGGAGCACGAAATACAAATGAGACTTTGCCAAAAAATTTAAGAATTTTGGAAGTTAACCAAATTTTGATATCCGAAAATATTATCGATATTCCTAACCCTCAATTTTAGAATATTATATATTCTAGTGACGGACTTACGACAACCTGAAAATTTATTTAATTAGGTGACGATTATCAAGAGTCTAGGATATGTATTACACGGACACAAGTCATGCAACTGAAACCAAAATGATAGATTCTTGGTATTGTTTGCTCAGTATATATTGAAAGAAAATAATATTTTCTAAAAATTGTGTCATGTTATTTATGATTATCCCGAATTTGAGTTGGATTTAAACTTTGATACTTTCTTCCTGGAATTATAAATGAGAAGAAATCTTGTATTCTGACATACTTGAAAATGCCTATTTGTGCATTAAGTATTGATATGAGATACAAAGCATAAATTAATAAGATAATAGAATAGAAATTGTTTATAGATTTAGGTTAGAAAGCATTGGCCAGGGGGAGAACAACTTAAATACTACATACGAAATCCCACAACATAATAACAACAAAAAGATAATCAGTAGTTAAGCTCATTCGTAAGGACTTGCGAATTGAGTGTTTGAGGCTTAGATCACTTACCTGTACAAGATTTTAAACATACCTATTTTGATTAAAAACATCGATTAGGTAAATTTTGTGAATTTATTTAAGCTCATGTGAAGCAGGGCCAAATTTTAACATCGGGCTACCCAGTCTCAGTTAATTGTACCTGAATTTGAATGTACTTATTTCGATTAAAAATATCGAATAGGTGAATCGAGGATTTATTTATTTTAAGCTCATGTGAAGCAGTGCCGGATTCTAAGTACCGTGCCACCAAGTTATAACATGATCCATGGGTACGGGAATGTTGTCGAAAACTAGTTACAATGGATATTCAAAGAGTTGTTCTCCAATTTTGCGCATTATCATCATTTAGGAAACTTGTTTGTGTTTGTGATTGCGATTGATTGTTTAGCTAGGGTATACTTTTTGCTAGTCAGTTGGTACATAAGATATTCCGGTGTCATAATTCATTCATTTGTCCTTGTTTGGTGTAGGGGGTGAACTACTGTACAGATGACAGGTTACGAAATTTAGTTGACGATGCAGATATTGATAGATGTTAGATGTTATACGGTAACTGATATTCGTTGATGCGTTATGCTTAGTGATTATAACTATGACTGTGATTGTGATGGTGACTGTAACTGTGATTGTGATTGTGATTGTAATAATTATGAGTGTGACTTATTATGACGTAAGTATAAGATGAACACAGAAGAATTTACTAGAATATAATCTAGTCATAATCGTATTTTAAGTTAATGCATTAATCATTATGAATTATCCAGTTCCTTTATTTTGGAATTTCGAGAATCCTACAACTTTTCAGATTCTTATTTTATTTAATTTATTTTCTCCGTCCTTGACAGAGGACTTGCTGTCGTTCTGACGACCTAGTAATGTTCACTAGTTTTGTAGCAGTAATCCCAAGAAGCTGCTATCAAATATTGAAGGACAGTTGGAGAGCAAGATCGAGATACTACCAAGGGAGGCAATCGATTTGGCAACATAGTCTTTTTTATTATTTATTAAAGGTATAAAGGTATGATATATATATTGGATTAATGGTTGTAATCAGGTAGATTAGTAATTGTTCCTATTTATAGTTTAGAATGGCTTACAATCAAATTGTTATTTAATTATTATATAAGTTGTGACCTATGATAATCCTATCCTAAAAACTTACGGGCGACAATCGCAAATACGGGTATGAGTGTATTTATATGGTACGTAGCCTGGGAATGATGTTACGTACCCGGCTCACCGTATCCTGGGAAACGGGGCATGCCAGCTCCAGTCTCCAAATGACTTCTAAAGTGCACATACTATCATAACCGACTGTGAGCTGTCATGTCGTACTTCTCGTGAAAGGTATACAAATAACTATCCCCCACGACCTATGCTTTTCTCATATAGGAAGCTACATGTCAAGCAGACAGCAAGTTGGGCACCCACTCATACAAAATGTGGGGTGTTAATCCACCAAAAGTGCGTAAATAATGGTAAAAAATGTTGACTGTCTATTGTGCGTGCACTCTCTCGTAACCGCTCTAAACCCTATAAATAGGAACATAAATACAGAGAGAAAAACAGATACACACAGATAGAGAGAAAGGGGGCTAGAATTCTCAAGTCTTTGAAATTCAAGAGCAGAGTGAGGAAAATAGAAGCTTCTCGTGCCATTGTGCCAGAGCTTTCTTATTGTTCAACTCTCCAAGTTGTTCGCATCAATCTTCAAGTCTTTGAAATTCAATAGCAGAGCGAGAGAAATAGAAGCTTCTCGTGCCATTGAGCCAGAGCTTTCTTATTATTGTTCAACTCTCCAAGTTGTTCGTAGTATTTTCTATATTTCTCTGTCGTCGTATACATTTCTTCATCATCGAGTGGCCCAAGAAGTAAAATGATTGTTTGTGGATCAGATCTCTATAGTTATACTTTCCCAGAATAAATTATACTTAGATTCATGTTTAGGATCTACTTTTGTACTTTTTAACAGTTTATAACACAAAAGTTTCGTATAAATTTTTTTTCTCGCAAACAAAGATAGAGAATCTGCTGGGGACTTCCTTCTCCTCCGATGAGAAGGCGATAGCTCAACTCGACACTGCTTCTGTCAGCTCGACTCAGAAGACCTTGGTCGTAAAGTTCGACCAATATACATATGAAGAAATACTCTATTTTGGGGGTAGTGTTCACCCCTCATCCATACTCAAGTGGAAGAAAACTCGCAAGGTGTGGGTTCCCAAACCTCGTCATGCATATCCCAAAGTTGCTGGCAATAAGGAAAAGAGCATTCTGATTGACGAGAGTTCCCTTATCAATTCTGTTCAGATCAATGACTTGGTGGACAATTCTCTTACGTTAAATAAGGGATACAATTCGCTTAACTCGTACAATTTCAAGCAAAGGGTGATCCACACCCAAGTTTCTGAATCCCTTGCGTTAAACAAAGGATACAATTCGCACAACTCATATAATTTCGAGCAAAGGGTGATTCATAAGCAAGCTCCCCAACTCGCGCATATTTGCTGCAATATACGAGGCACGCAAGGAATTAAAACTCTATCCAAACCACCCAGCGCACAAAAAAGATTTGATCAGGGAGAATAATTCTTCTTACATCTTGATTATGCACACAATGAAGAAAAAATTATGTGCCACTCGTGCGCCAGGTCAAGACCTCCATACAAAATTAAATACGTGTAGACAAACTGTGCCAACTTTGTCTGCACTATAGAATGTGCGCCAAACAAGAGCAATCTCTATACAACATGTTGATTGTGTGAATGTGCATAAGATGACTGTTCGAGACAAATTTCTCTCCTCCCTGAAGATCAAAAACTCGAGATATGACGAATCATTTGTCAATTAAGCCAGCACATCACTCAATACAAAAGGGACCAAAAATGTGCACAGAAGATTCAATATATCTCATGTAAAGAGGCAGAGTCTGCCATCTTCATCCTCTTCTCTTCCCTCTTTTTGATATATGTGAGCTTATTGTACAAAAATGTAATAAGAGGGGCCCCTCTGACATTACAACAGTTTTTTCTAATGAATATGGTTGCAATTGTTATAAAGTTGTAATCGAATGTTGTTGTCCATCAGCAAAACGGTCAGTGTTTGGCCGATTGACTTACACTATGTCTCCTAAACCTCAATATATAAAGCAAGTTGACAACAAGAAGCACGATGATGAACCACTCTTTGCTTCAGCATATATGGCTTCACATCTTCTCCGTGGTAGGAGACAGTCAAGACGAAGTTCTTCAAGAACACCCAGCCAAAGAAGATTTGACCAACTTGTCGACTCCTTTGAAGGAGTGTACCAAAATACTCATTCTCGAAGTCGGGAGCTCATTCATCATGATAATCCTCATTCCTAAGAATCCCAGGCTGGGGGTAGCAATCCCCTCGATTCTGAAATTAACAGTGTAAACTCCAACTATACGGTTCTTTCAACCAATTCCTCTGTCGTACACAGGGATATTAGCACTTACGCCGTCGGTGATAAACATGAAGCTTCTCTATCAGAAGCCACCGAACAATGTCTTAACTCATTAGAGGTCGCTCTCAAGGACATGCACACTATAATGCAAAATATGCATCAAATGATAAAATCCTAGCATTCTGCTATACCAGCACTCGTCCAAGTAGCTTTATTCATACCTATGCAGCCTACTCCTAGAACAACACCTCTGCAGGATAACACAAATCCAGAAGTGGTCATAAACAAAGAGTCAGTAGCATCAACTCTTAATCCTCTCAACATTGGGGGTGGATCTCTGTTGATGATGATTCATGTTCAACCAGGATCCTATCAGTTAGCCGCACCACTCTGACCAGAAGATCCTCTCGAAGCTATCCGAGAGTTGCGTGCACAGGTCAATATTTTAAAGAACAAAGACCAACTTCGCAAGCTAGGGGTAAAACAGCCTTATCCTCCGCATTAGGATAATGTTTTGTTCCCTCCTAAATAAAAACCCCAATCGATAGTCTTGTTCGAAGGCAGGACATCACCGAGCCAATATATCAATTACTTCAATATGATGATGGCTCATCTGCAGAAAGATGATGCTCTTCTTACCAGATTATTCGTGGGATGCTTGGTCGGCATAGCCTACGATTGGTGTCGTAGTTTACTTGATAACTGCATATCCTCGTTTGATTAGATGAAGTGTCTTTTTCTCTCACAATTCTATGAGAGAGACATGGATATGACGATATCTTCACTCATCGATATCAAACATAAGGAGAAGGAATTCGCTTATGAATTCATTGAGGTTTCAGGAAGAAAACTCTGAAATTACCTTCCAGTATTCCAGACTCTGCATTCATTGATACCAGCAAAAAGTACCTACTGCCTATAGTAGGGATCTGGATAGGACCAACTGAATTTTAAGACTAGACGACGTTCATCATCGGGACCGAAGCTGCTAAAGGCAACATGAAAATGGCATGCAATCTGGGGTTACAAATGACTAATGCGGAAGGCAAGCATCCCTCCAATAGTGCAAATAATTGCAACAACAAAGAAAATGAGGCCTTGGCGATAAATCTATCAAAGTGACCCACCTCTCCTCCAGCACAAAAGCCTCCAGAATCTTCCAGGCCTAAGGAAGAATATTCCTTTGACGAGAGTGATATCCCCAGCATTTTTGAATGGATGATAAAAAGTAACAAGTTGTAGTTTCCTGAAGTCAGACGACCAAATGAGGCTAGTAAAATAGACGACCCGAAGTACTGGTTGTACCACCGATACATAAATTATCCTACCAAGGCTTGTTATGTCTTAAAAAGAAAGATACATCAGTTGATAGATGCTTAATTTATCACCCTTCATAACGAAGAAAAGACAGTCACTACCAATATGATATCTCTTCCATTCGGTGACTTTCTAGCACAAGAAGTCCCGAACGACGTCGTCCCAATACCTCGAGCTATGATGGAAATGGTAAATCTTTCACCGCATAGAAGTCAAACAGTAAAATTGGTGCCTCTTACCACAGATCATGTCGAGGTTATGTGGATTCATCATAATCTGCTATCAGATTGGGACTAGGAAGTAGCTCCTTCTGTAAACCCCCTAAATTTTAAGAATTTTTAATTTAGAATTTTTCACAATTTTCTGAAATTTTTTGGGATTTTTTATTAATTAAAACTAAGGTATTTTAAATTTAAATGATTTTTAAATGATGTTAAATAATATTAAAATATTATGAAAATAATATTTTATAGTGTAAAATAAAAAATTAGACATAGGATAATTTTTTGAGAATTTATTGTACCCCGAAAGTATTTTTAAAGTCCTAAAAACTATTGTTTAAATAAACTGAATTAACCCTGAACCCGGTTAAATTAAACCTAATTAAACCAAACCGATTGAACCGAACCGGCCGGTCTGACCGAACCGACCCAACCTAATCTTAGCAGGTCGGATCCGGGTCTGACCCGACCCGCTTAAGACCCGACCCGTTTGGAGCCCTAACCTTTCTTCTTCCAGCCGCCCGACTCCTCTCCTTCCGGCGACGGTTCCCGCCGCCATGGCCGCCGGCGACGTTGCCCCTTCCTCTCCCGCCAACGCCAGCCGTCTTCCTTCCTTTTTCCTCGGAACCGCCGACCGGTCCTCTCCCTTTCCCCTCTATTTAACCCACTCTCCGGCCCGAGTCTTCTCCCTTCCCCTCTCCTCGCCGCCGTGCCCAGGCCCGCTCCGCCACAGACGGCCACCTCCGCCATCTCCCCTCCCGAGACCGACGCCTCCCGCGGCCCGCAGCCCCAGCCTCTCTCCTCTCCTCGACGCAGCCCTCTCCTCCTTCTGCTCTCCCCTCGCTCTGTCGTCTTCTCCGACGCCGGCCTCCCCGTCCCCTGCTCAGCACCTTCCTCCTGCAGCTCCGACCCTGAACTCCTCCACCGAGAGCCCCGCTGAGCAGCCCCAACCTCTTCTCCTCCTTCCTCCTTCCCCCCAGCAGCACAGCCACAGCAGCAGCTGCTCCGGCCCGCTCCGCTCCGCCCGGTCGCCTGTGCCGCCTCCCAGCGCATCGTCGCCTCCCCCTCGACCGCCTCCGCTGCCCCCAGCCTCTCTCCGGCCCGCCTTCGACCGTCGCAGCTCCGGCCAACAGAAACCCTAACCCTAACCTAGACAGACACGACTCGGACACGACTCAGACACGAGAATTCTCAGTTTCTGGAGCCCTATTCAGGTACCCATTTCTCTCTCCTTGCTGCCCCATTTTCGATTTTGTCTGTTGCATCACGAACCCTGCGTGACCCTCTCGATGCCCGTGCAAACCGCTCGGTGCATCGCGTCCTGTTGCGATCGTGAACCGCGATCCAAAAATAGGAAAACCAACGCCCTGTTTTACCCCGGAACTGAGTATGCCCTGCCAAATAGGACGACTTGATCGCATGCGGTCTTCACCGATACGTGCGCGCCATTGATACGGACGTGCGAGATTTTGCAGAAGTTAATTTGGATGTGCATGCACACCGGAATCAACGTGTATCCGCCGACAACACTCCGTATCCGTCATTTCTAGTTCTCATTGTAACTTTGTGTACACACGTCGGATCGAAACAAAACTTGCTCCATCGGACTCATAGCAATACGCTGGTCCTGTGACCCAAGTTTGGTTCGATTCTGAGAACGTTGACAAAATCGCGTATCGTGGGCCCCACAGGCTCCACTTGATGGGCGATTTTGTGATCGGCTCATTGGAATCTAATTCTGGAAGTTTCGTTGGGTTCATATCATCGTTCCTGACTCGTTGACACTAAGTTTGACAGATTTGGAGACCGTTGACCCTGACACGTTTTTCGGTGCAAAGTAGCCCACATGTGGACCCCACTTTGACCAAAAACTGTCATTTTTGCCCCTATGTCCAAATTGGACTCAAGGACAGGCATTTCTAGCTATTTGATATTTTCTGGATCTGATGGTGATGTTTATTTCAGCAACCGGAGGAGTACCTGTAATTCCCACTGAAGTCAGAGCTCCAGTTGGAGTCAGAACCTCAGGCAAGTGTACCTTGCCAAATTCTGCAGTTTTTGCTACTTATTTCTTTGACATATATAATTTTTGTACATGCTTAAACCTAGGACCGTGTGACTTGCTTAGCGTCCGATTACAGTCGGGTGCCAACACCGTACGCGACGTTGTGTAACGTCATCTAAAGATGGATACCGAGACCCTATACTTCTCGTACTTGCATTATCAAGTATGTTATTCCCAGGATACCTGACACTATTCATGATACAGAATCGTCCTGAGATATTCATGGTGATTCTGTATAGGATACAGTTTTCATGACTTAGTCCTTTGCTTAGATATTATATGACTGGATGCATTAGTTATGATCCTGCGTGGCAGTGGCATGGACATGAGACGTCGTGGACATGAGATGTATGATTACATTGGGTGGGGAGAGTCACACAGGCTACAGGTTGATTATATATTATGCCGGCGTCTCAGTCTCTCTCCGAGCTAGACAACCACATGATATCACTGCTACCGGCTCCCAGACACAGAGCTTGTAGTGGTTTCAGCCTGAGTTATAGTGCTGCTCTCATCTTGCATATCACTTAGCTGGTTATATATTTATCCTATTGTTTCATTTATTTGTTGTACTGCATTATCTTTGGCTTGTATTATCTGTACCTTGCTATGTCCCCTGAGGACCTGGATCCGGATTATGTCCCCAGGATTAGCAGCGGAGATCCACCCCGAGATATTCAGGACAGGAGCATTATCAGGAGCAGAAGCAGAAACAGGTGCATACAGTGGAGCAGAACCAGGAACTGAAGACTAGGTGATTGCCATAGATTTTCCTGAGTATATGTTTCTTCCATACTCAGTTTATGATATTCTTTATATTCTTGTTTAAATGAACAATTATAACAGACTTGATTATCGGATTGTTCCCCGATTTAATTACTTGTGACTTGATGTTTGTTGTTTATCTTCCTTATGTTGATATTGATATATTTATTCTGTGGATGAGATTAGTAGACCATGATTATTGTTTTATAGCTTAAGTACGCCCGATGGATCTATTAAATTGGGTTTGTCCTTCGGTGTGTGCTGCTGGCCATTACCACGTGTCTAGTCCCTCGATATTTTGGGACTGGGGCATGACATAATTTTTGTGGTGGCCCATGCAGGTCAACGACTAAATTGTTCGGTTTCAACTTAGGGACCGAACAGGCCTGCAATAAAGATAGGATAAGTTTTTAAGATCTCACCCACTTGCTTGAAACGTTCTTGATATCTATATCGTATTCGAATTTATTTCTCGACTTGCATCCTGCCTTGATTCCTGAGCGCCTCTCATTGTTTATTTTGGTCGCAGAGTTATGGATTCACGAGCAAACAAAGAGACTCTTACAACATCACCACGAGATGCTGTGGTAACCAACGAAGATGAAGTAACACCAGTAGAAGAAGGTCAATTCGCTCAACAACGCAGTCAAGCAAGTCAGCATACCTCAAGAATCCAATAAAATAATATTTCAACATCGACGCAATTTACTCCACCAATGTCCGTAATTCCACAAGGGCAGGCCATGGACGGGCAGCAGATATTTCAAATAATCTATGCAATAATGCAAGCTCAACAAGAGGCTTAGAGTCGCAGCCTAGTAACCGCACTAGAGCAGGCACGACGGCCAACGACGGGCTCTATTTCTGATTTCCGCCAGCTGAAGCCCCATACCTTTTCAGGAGAAGAGGAGCCCACAGAAGTTCATGAGTGGCTCACCAACACACAACATCAATTAGAAGCAGTTGAGATTCCACGAGAACGTTGGATGACTGCAGTCAGAATGCAATTGACGGATAATGCACATCACTGGTGGCTATCCGAGGAGACGCGGCTCGGACCAGACCGAGTCACTTGGGAAGAGTTCTCTAGACTCTTTCAGGAGATATACATTCCAGCCATCGCTCGATCAGAACTTCGGGATAAGTTCAATCGCCTCACTCAAGACAGCATGACAGTGGAAGAGTACAACACATAATTTATTCGTCTGAGTCGCTTCGCCCCAACCTTGATCCCGACAGAAGAAGAGAAGGCCAAGAAGTTCTTCGACGGACTAAACTTAGAGCTACAGAAACTAATTGGATCCGTTGTACCTACATCTTACTCGGACGTCCTTGCTGCAGCCCGACGCATGGAGCGCGTCACCAGGAGAGAGACCAGTCTGAAGCGGCCATCCACATCAGCACCAGCCGGAGCACCACAGGAAGAAGCTACAAAAAGACCTCACGTGCAGCAACCACCAGAAGCATCTTCACAGGCACTACCTGTCTGTCAATATTGTCGTAAGCAAGGCCATATAGAGAACGAGTGCAGACGAAAAATGAAAGTATGTTTAGCTTGCGGGTCCAGTCAGCATTCATTGAGGGAATGCCCGGAGCGTCGAGAAAGAGCACCAATGGTAAACCAGCAAGCGTTACCAGTACCGAGGCCAACATATCCAACGTTGGGAGCACCACAAACGAAAGTTCAAGAAGTCCTACCACCAGCTCCAGGAGGGTATCAGCCGAGGCCACCTTTGATACCCCAGGCACTACTCTTCCAACAGGCTTAACAGCAGCAGAGGAATCGACTACAAGGACGCGGACAAGCCCTGACGATGACTTTGGAGGACGCACAGAATCATGGAGTAGCTAATGCGCGTAAGTTTTCTTAGTTATCCGTTTCTAGTATTGCTTTAGTTCGTGCCTGCTGGTTCGTGACCTTAGACTTAACTTGACAGTTTTAACTTGCTAATAATAGATAACCTAGTGTTAACCTAGTAATCTTGAACTTGATAATAACCTAGAATTGTTAACCTGATATGTTTTTGAAAGATAACCTGGTTTTCTAAAAACTGTAATTTTCTAAATTTCCTTCATCCGGAAAATTTCATAACTTCCATCACTCAGGGAAATAATTTTTCCTATGTGTTATTCTTACACCCTCAACTTTGATTTTTCTTGATAGTAGTGTGCTTCAAAATTTTTTTGCAATCGTGTCATCTCTGTTGACCGGTTATTCTTTGATTACGATGACGCAATCTTCTTAAGGGGGGTAGATTGTAAACCCCCTGATTTTTAAGAATTTTTAATTTGGAATTTTTCATAATTTTCTGGAATTTTCTGGGATTTTTTATTAAACTAAACTAAGATATTTTAAATTTAAATGATTTTTAAATAATTTTAAATAATATAAAAATATTATAAAAATAATATTTTATGGTGTAAAATGAAAAATTAGACATAGGGTAATTTTTTGGGAATTTATTGGACCCCGGAAGTATTTTTAAAGCCCTAAAAACTATTGTTTAAATAAACCGAATTAACCTTGAACCCGGTTCAATTAAACCTAATTAAACCAAACTGATTGAACCAAACCGGCCGGTCTGACCGAACCGACCCAACCCAATCTTAGCGGGTCAGATCCGGGTCTGACCCGACCCGCTTAAGACCCGACCCGTTTGGAGCCCTAACCTTTCTTCTTCCAGCCGCCCGACTCCTCTCCTTCCGGCGACGGTTCCCGCCGCCATGGCCGCCGGCGACGTTGCCCCTTCCTCTCCCGCCAACGCCAGCCGTCTCCCTTCTTCTTCCCTCGGAACCGCCGACCGGTCCTCTCCCTTTCCCCTCTATTTAACCCACTCTCCGGCCCGAGTCTTCTCCCTTCCCCTCTCCTCGCCGCCATGCCCAGGCTCGCTCCGCCACAGACTGCCACCTCCGCCATCTCCCCTCCCGAGCCTGACGCCTCCCGCGGCCCGCAGCCCCAGCCTCTCTCCGCTGCGCTCCGCCGTGACGCAGCCCTCTCCTCCTCCTGATCTTTCCTCGCTCTGTCATCTTCTCCGACGCCGGCCTCCCCGTCCCCTGCTCAGCACCTTCCTTCCGCAGCTCCGACCCCGAACTCCTCCGCCGAGAGCCCCGCCGAGCATCCCCGACCTCTCCTCCTCCTTCCTCTTTCCCCTTAGCAGCACAGCCGCAGCAGCAGCTACTCCGACCCACTCCGCTTCGCCCGGCCGCCTGCGCCGCCTCCCAGCGTGCCATCGCCTCCCCCTCGACCGCCTCCGCTGCCCCCGGCGTCCCTCCGGCCCGCCTTCGGCCGTCGCAACTCCGGCCAACAGAAACCCTAACCCTAACCTAGACGGACACGACTCGGACACGAGAATTCTTAGTTTCTTGAGTCCTGTTCAGGTACCCATTTCTCTCTCCTCGCTGCCCCATTTTCGATTCCGTCTGTTGCATCGCGAACCATGCGTGACCCTCTCGATGCCCGTGCAAGCCGCTCTGTGCATCGCGTCCTGTGGCGATCACGAACCATGATCCAAAAATAGGAAAACCAACGCCCTGTTTTACCCCGGAACTGAGTACGTCCCGCCAAACGGGATGACTTAGTCGCGTGCGGTCTTCACCGATACGTGCGCGTCGTTGATACGGATGTGCAGGATTTTGCAGAAGTTGATTTGGATGTGCGTGCACACCGGAATCAACGCGTATCTGCCGACAACGCCCCGTATCCGTCCTTTCTGGTTCTTGCTGTAACTTTGTGTACACACGTCGGATCGAAACAAAACTTGCTCCATCGGACTTGTAGCAATACGCTGGTCCTGTGACCCAAGTTTGGTTCGATTCTGAGAACGTTGACAAAATCGTATATCGTGGGCCCCACAGGCTCCACTTGACGGGCAATTTTGTGATCAGCTCATCGGAATCCAATTCTGGCAGTTCCATTGGATTCGTATCATCGTTCCTGACTTGTTGACACTAAGTTTGACAGATTTGGAGATCGTTGACCCTGACACGTTTTTCGGTGCAAAGCTGCCCATATGTGGATCCCGCTTTGACCAGAAACTGTCATTTTTGTCCCTGTGTCCAAATTGGACTCAAGGACAAGCGTTTTTAGCTATTTGATATTTTTTGGATTTGATGGTGATGTTTATTTCAGCAACCGGAGGAGTACCTGTAATTCCCACTGAAGTCAGAGCTAAAGTTGGAGTCAGAACCTCAGGCAAGTGTACCTTGCCAAATTCTGCAGTTTTTGCTACTTATTTCCTTGATATATATAATTGTTGTACATGCTTAAACCTATGACCGTATGACTTACTTAGCATCCGATTACAGTCGGGTGCCAACACCATACGCGGCGTTGTGTAATGTCATCTAGAGATGGATACCGAGACCCTATACTTCTCGTACTTGCATTATCAAGTACGTTATACCCAGGACACCTGACACTATTCATGATACAGAATCGTCCTGAGATATTCATGGTAATTCTGTATAGGATACAGTTTTCATGACTTAGTCCTTTGCTTAGATATTATATGACTGGATGCATTAGTTATGATCCTGCGTGGCATGGACATGAGACGTATGATTACATTGGGTGGGGAGAGTCACACTGACTACAGGTTGATTATATATTATGCCGGCATCTCAGTCTCTCTCCGATCTAGACAACCACATGATATCACTGCTACCGGCTCCCAGACACAGAGCTTGTAGTGGTTTCAGCCTGAGTTATAGTGCTGCTCTCATCTTGCATATCACTTAGATGGTTATATATTTACCCTATTGATTCATTTATTTGCTGCACTGCATTATCTTTGGCTTGTATTATATGTACCTTGCTATGTCCCCTGAGGACCTGGATCCGGATTATGTCCCCAGGATTAGCAGCGGAGATCCACCCCAAAATATTCAGGACAGGAGCATTATCAGGAGCAGAAGCAGAAACAGGTGCATACAGTGGAGCAGAACCAGGAACCGAAGACTAGGTGATTGCCATAGATTTTCCTGAGTATATATTTCTTCCATACTCAGTTTATGATATTCTTTACATTCTTGTTTAAATGAACAATTGTAACAGACTTGATTATCGGTTTGTTCCCCGATTTAATTACTTGTGACTTTATGTTTGTTGTTTATATTCCTTATGTTGATATTGATATATTCATTCTGTGGATGAGATTAGTAGACCATGATTATTGTTTTACAGCTTAAGTACGCCCGATGGATCCATTAAATTGGGTTTGTCCATCGGTGTGTGCTGCTGGCCATTGCCACGTGGCTAGTCCCTCGATATTTTAGGACTGGGACGTGACACCTTCCAATTCAAAATCTAATAAGGGTAAGAAGTATAAATCATGCAATATGACTTTTTTGGATACTCATTCAGACAGAGATTAGGACCAACATCAGAAAGATGTATCTTTCGATGTCAGATTTTAAAATGTGAACATTACCCCACCAAGATCTACTCGTAAGCTTCGCTTGATGCACCGACAATGGTCCATGATTGGCAGTGTTCCACTATATAGGGCACAACAAACCTCCAGGACTTATGAAGGTATTCCAATACAAATTCCTCTTTCTCTTCTACAACCATTAGAGCATCAACCTTGACTCAGGTGCTTGAGTAGGATCGCCCCCAATTTTATCAATATAGCAAACAATCTGTACGCTTGATGCAAAAAATAGGATATAATTTTCAGAAAGCTGAAGGTTTAAACTTTGGCAAGGGATGACGTATTCCTTTACAACTCTGAGGACAGTCTAATAAATCCCGTAGTGGATTGGGCTACGACGAGACCAGCCCACAAAATTACTCCAAGAAAGGGCATGATAAAAAAAACTCAAGTCTTGTAACATGGTACTTCTTTCTCCGATACCTGAAGAAGAAGCCATGACTAGTACCAGGTCCAGCAAAGATTATCATAAAACTTTGGAATATATCATGGAAGATAATCCTGACACTGTTCTTACTTCGCCAACTCCTGCTGCTCCGGTCACAATCAAACCTGGTCCTTCAAAACCTACTACAGCAGAGAAAGAAAAGCGAAATGAAGTACATTTTGACAAATCTTTGAAGAAGAATGTACCCCAAGGAATTGAAAAGCCCTAAAATTTTGATATATTGGCATAACTGGCCAATACCCCAGCCCGACTTTCCATATCCGAGTTGCTTCATTTGTTGAAGGAGACTTATGAAGCTTTGAGAAAAGCTCTGATACATACGGACTCATGCTTAGCTCAACTCAAGACTCCCGATGAAGCGCCATTAGCATGTCCTCAATGCCATAGCGTCATCAAAAAGATTTCTAACAATACCTTCACGCAAGAAGACATGCTACTCAAAGATAATCAATATGACAGGTCTCTGTATTATACCGGTTACATCGGATCTATTAAGGTGAACTGGATTCACATCGACCCTAGTTCTTCACTCAGCATCATCCCTAAAAGTCTACTGAGAGGATTGAAGATACCGATGCACAACCTGTCTGCTTCCAGTACTATCATTCTAGGCTTTAATTCTGGAAGAAGTAAATCACTGGAAAAGATACGCCTAAAAATTCAGATAGGTGATCTACATACTGAAGTCACATGCTATGTGATTGACTCTGAGGTATCCTATAATGTTTTACTGGGACGACCATGGATACACGAGCATAAAATTGTACCCTCCACTCTACATCAATGCTTCAAGTATGTAAACAGTAGAGGAGAGGTCAAAATAGAGGTAGCTGACCTCCACCCTTTCAAAGGTGTCAAAGCCTATTTCGCTGACTCTACACTCTATATATCGGAGTATATGAAAGAGGAAGCTAATCAAGCCAGTGATGAAGCTAAAAAAATCCAAAAAAAATCTCTAATAATCAAAGTCAAAGGACGTACTACCCGTCCAACTCCTTCAAAGCCTCTCGGCATTGACCTGCACAAGTTATCTCCAATGGTCATCAACCTTTGATGCAATAAAAAACCAACACTGGAGAATGAGCTACTTGTTATCGACCTTCGTCGTAATAAGACATCAACATCAGTGAATTAGCCCTTAGTCATCAATCTTGCCAAGCCTCCTGTCAAGGCTGAAGATTCTGTCGACTATGGTAAGATGAAGAAATTTTATATTTTATGAATAAATAAGACTCTAGTTCGCACTACATTGATGTTGAACCCTTTGCTAAAAAATTCTTAGAGACTCTTCACCTCTACGAACCTCTGTCCATACCCATGTCATCTCTATTCCAATATGGTTCATCATATGAACCATAAGAGGAGGCATACTTCATAGTCCCAGCGAGACAGGACAAGCAACATCGTATAATTTTTGGCAAAGCTAGAAACAAAAGAATCGCACAGGCTAATGGTTTTGACGAGGATATGGGAAAGATACAACAGTATCGTTACAGCCAACCAACCAAGAACATCATACAAAGGATGGGCTACAACTTAAAATCTGGCTTCGGACTAAATTATGGAAAAGGTAAACTGACTCCTATACGTCACCTCTCTCCTAAAGGCAAGCCAAAAATATACTACCAACGGACTGGTCGTGGTTTGGGATATGTTACACCACCAACAAGTCCTAAAAGTTTAGGATCAGAAGAAGAGACGCATTCTTATTACTCTGACTCATCATTGTGGGAATTCTGACGAAAGCATGGGTGACATATTCAAACAATCTTTCTCTATAAATACTATGTCAACTGCCCTATATGATAGAACATTGGAGATTTGATAATGATTCCTATCAATGGCAAATGTCTAAGCACGACATATCCTTCTCCATCTCCAGCGGATTAAAGCAAGATACATTTTTTAATCCCAAGAAACTCAGTCTACATGGCCTCTCAAACTATTACTAATATTCATTTTTTTTGAATAAGACATGGGTAATGGGTCCTCAAAGTTCCCCAACAGGACAATACTCAGATCCAATGGAACACTCTCGTTGAGATCACCTAAATGATTCTCTCCAACCAAAATGTTCTATTTTTAAAGTCCAGTTGTTTTAAGGATATCATATTCCCGATCCCTAGTTAGGTTGGAAATAATCTCCCATGTTTACTCACCAGTCCATAAGTGTAATATGATTCATGTCTATATTACCTCTGAATTATATTTTATTTATTATTCCCTAAAGAGGAGATAATAGTTCGCCCTTAAACTACTCTTTCTTTTCTTCTCCGGTAGAGTAAACTAGTAAACTATGACATCCATATCACCTCTGATATTATTACATCCGGTAAAATTTATGATTTGTACTCAGCACGAGTATGCCTTGAGTAATAAATCTACCAAATTCTTCCACATAATTATCCTGCCATGTCCATAATACCTCTGAGCGGATATATTCGGTGGAATCATATTTGAAAATATATCACGTCCATATTACCTCTAATTTTATTTTTACTCTAACCTATTATTTGTATCTAATAATAGATACGCAATAAATAATAGGTCCATAATAAACAAGAATTATTTAAAGATAAAAGTGTCAATATATTTTCATGGAGAAATTTTTAAAACATGAAAGAGCATATGATAGAGCTCACTCAGAGGGAGTAGAAAGATCAAGGAGAAAATGGGTCAACCAAGCTAGTTGTTGATCATTTTTAATGTTGCTCTTCTATGTGCTTTGAGCATTCTGGAGTCATCTATAGCAAAAGGAGCCATAGAAGCATATGAATCTATCATCTTATTTCGAGCATGGTCAAGCTCGTTCTTGTTGTGCTCAATCTCCAAAAGTTATTCCCATGCTAAGTCACAATGAACCAGCTCTTTCCAACGTCGCTCCACAGCCACCTTCAACTCCTCCTTTGCTTGCTTGAGATGGGCTTCCAGTTCTTGAATCTGAGTCTTGAACTGTATCACCTTATCATTCTGTTCAGCCTGGGCAGAACGATGAAGAGACAAAGAATAATTTACTTTTTTTATAGAAGCATTTATCCGGACAGTCTTCTCAGCATGAATCGCCATATGCTCTTGGAAGGTGGTCTGAAGTTCCATGAACTCAGTAGTAATTGACTCAAATTCAGTCTAAACTAAAGTGGATATGTCCCCACTATTAAGCTGCAGATACTCTTTAATAGGCTGCTCAAGGCCTATCAAGATTTGTTCAAGAGCAGCAGTCCTAGTTTTATCCTTAAAATTTCTGATAAGTTGGATCATGGACAAGCTATAATCTTTTACATCCCCAAAGGATAAACCTTTCTCGAGCACCAGATTTATCAACTCTTTCAATGTTGTGTAGAAAGCAGATGTATAAGCTTCTACTAAAGCATTGAAACGAGTGCTTGAACTCAAAGTCACGATAATTTTCGTTAATCCTCGACCATGGTGCACGAAGGCAGTTATCATGACGGTTGTAGCCTCAACACAGGAGACAAAAGATGAAAAACCCGTCGCTCATTCTTGTGGCTAATAATGGAATCTATTTCAGTAGTACTGGTTAATTCAACCACAAGAGTAGTTGAAGCTACTAGTGGCATTGATGCGATATCCACAGCCAAAAATATAATATCAGCAACTGAAGTTGTTTCAGCATGTGAAACAACTGTCTCTTCAATCCTTTCTGGAGTGACTCCTACTACAATCTCATTACCTAAAAAAGAATCAAGCAAACAATATGATCAATAAACAATATATTTTAATTAAGATATATGCACGTCAAGCTAAGGAAAGAAGTGACACCTTGGCCTGTTCTAGCCGGAGTTATCAGTGCATGAATTCGTGATAATGAGGCATGCAATACAAGAACTTATGGTATTGAAAGAATAGAGAGACACATACCAGCACCAAGCAGTACATATTCGTCTTTAGGAGTCTGTCTCTCCAAGGAATTTCTTAGGCCTGTCAATGAAGCCTCTACCTCAGATGAGCCGGCATAAATGAACAAATTATCATAATCACTCAATATTGTGCTCGCCTATGAAACTATAGTTTCAGTATCAATCTGCTCGTTAGCATCTTCAAGCCCAGCTGTAACTATAGCAGATTGAGGCTGAGCTTGAACGTCCTGACCAGGCATATCTTTGGGGGCTATAATGGCAATGTCAGCTTATGATTCGACCTGCTCACCAACTTTAGCCCTAGAAGGTAAAATTATTTCTATACCAAAATCAGGAGTTCCCAGAGCAGTTTGATCCTATGGATTCATTGGCGAAGAGGGAGCATTAGTGGAATCAGTGTGCTAAATTGAGCCACAACATCAAGGATAGGATCCGCAAAATCAACTATTGTGGCAGCATGAGTGACACTAATTCTTGTAGGGGGAGGGACGAAAGTGCTAATTCTTTGCAACACTGGAGAATAGACGGACGGTCCAGGCCGCTCTGGCGAACTAGTCAGTTCATCAATTAAACCTCTGCATGAAGGAACAGAAACCTTTAATTTTGGCCTCCTAGGCTTCACGACATCAGCTCTCTTTCTAGCAGGTCAGTCCTCAGCAAGGGATGTAATCCTATGCTTTCGAGATTTTTGCACCACTATGGCAGGGGCGGGTGCATCTGGTTCTATATGTGGAAGAGCATCCACTATCTCATCCAATGGCGCATCCTCGTCCTCTTCAACTAGAGAAGGTCTTATTGACTCCTCCTTCCGTCGGGTTTCAAAAACTAACCTGCATATCAAAGTCTACGTGAAATTGGTTTATGGAGCAATAAAATTGAGCAAAGGAATGCAATAGGCATAAAGGAGGTTTGGGTTCAGGCAGAGTAAAAGTGGTTCCCGTGTAACCAGTGATGAAATATCTCCATCCCTGAGTACCATCAATTAAACCTCCAGAATTGGCTAAGCACAGAGTAGCATTTCCTACGTGCAGTTGATCATAGCCAAATTACCTTGCAAAGCAGCTAGGTAGATACGGTTCGAAGGTGCAACCGTTGCCATTTTTGTACACCAAGTGAGAGGGTCGGATAAACATTAACCAGGAAAAGACCCCAGTTGACATCCTCGATATGGTAGTTCCCTCGTCAATAAAACTCAAACATGGTGCTCAGTTGTCACGTTGAAAATAGTGTAGTAAAATCTCCAACTGTTCTTCATATTCAAAGCTCGCCTGGTCTGAAAAGGCATAGTATAGGTCTACTTAGAAAGCCTATATCTACAAAGAAACATGCATTTTGTCCCGTCATCCTGAGTCAAGCTGGGAGCCATCAAACTCTGATTATGTAAAATTAACTAGCCCATTAGATAGGTAAATGTAAGCTCTATTTGAGGGAATTTCTTTCGTCAAAAATCTACTGCCAAATTATGAGCAAGTTCTCATAAACCAGTGTTCAAACGACACACTATAGCCGGTAGCAATGCCATTCGATGCTTGAAGACCGATGCACTGCAAGAAATAAAATATTCCTATAAAGATGGTCCACTGAGCCTGATCTTTCGGTGACTACCCATCTTCGGAGCCACAAAGAGAGATATCCAACCAACAAAGCTTCAGACGAAATCTCTGTACGAATAAGTCTGAGATAGCTCATAGCTTGTGTGCCTACTACAAAATCTCCCATATTATCCTCGAAGGATTTATCTTCAGAATTATGACTTGCCATGAGCTCTTCAACTCTGGTAGAGCTCAGAGGTCGAAGTGGTCGAATCTTCGTGCATTCTTTCTCGCTTCTATCGTTGAAGAGATATTGGAACCACTTTCTAATGAAGATAGTGCCAGAATCAATATTATGATAATGATTACAGGTCAAGTAGAGGCACATCAGCTCCTGATATACTTCAACCAGACGTGGCTCAGTCTGTGCTAAATCTGCTAATTCTGCGTTGGTAGGTACATATTACTCATAAGGAACCTCCCCTATGGACAATGCAGATATGTGCTTCATCTTGTAAAGTGCGAACCCTAACTCACCACTAGGAGTAAAAACAGTTCCAGCGCTAGAGTAATATTACTCTAGCAAAGCCAAGAACATATTAGCGTTCGGCACAATGCCATAGCAAGTCGCTAACAAGGCATTGTATAAATTCGAAGATATGAGATTCTCGGTATATTCATCCAATATCTATGTCGTTGCCTGACGCTTATAGATATTTTTATTTGTTAACCATCCTGGTAGCCGAACGTTCTTCTGAGGATAAACCCCTTTAGCATCAGTATAAATGTAGGTGAATAAGGAAGACTGGATAGGTTAAATCAGCAAAAAATCTTCACTGGGTACGTTCCCAAGATGAAGTTCTCATATTTGGACTGAATGTCCATCACCGGAACTGAAAAAATAGCCTTGCTTATAGATGATCTTCCTCGACTTGGCTCCATTAGTAATGGGAGTCAAATTCCACTCCATCTTCCGTGGATATATAGCATGAAAGAAGGCAGACAACAAAAAACTTCTTATCATCTCGGGGAGATACATGACCTACCATAAACTGTGAACAACCACTTCTCCTTCTTATTCTTAAGCTAAGAATATGGATGAATGGAATCACCAAACATGAAAGTCGGCTTAGAATATGTCTCATTCGCAAAGGAAGTGAGAAGTTCGCCGCTTATCAGAGATGTCAACATTCGTTTCCCTTATCCAGCTATCAATAATTGACGGGTACTGGACATCTTCTTATCAGATTGGGGAAACTCAGTATGCGATAAGTCTTCTAAATAATTGGTATGAAGAAGTCCAACAGTGGATCCCATCAGTTCAGCCAGAGGATCCGTACCCAAGTCAACTACAAAAGCTACAAACAAGGAGTCAACAAATCTCATGAAGAAGAGAACTACGCACATTTTACGAAAACTCCAGGAGAGAAGCACATTTTATGCGCCAAATGTGCCAATCTGTCAAAACAGGTGGAAAGTGCACCAACTCACCAAATAATGGAAAAAGTACGTCGACTCGCCAATAAATAGAAAAAGTGCGCCGACTCGCCAATAATGAAAAAGTGCGCCAACTCGTCAATAATGGAAAAAGTGCGTTAATTAGCCAATAATTGAAAAAGTGCGCCAAAATGGCTATTTTCAGTCTGAATGAGACAAAGTGCGCCAAAATGGATGCTTTCGCTCTGAACGAGAGAAAATGCACCAAGATGACTATTTTCGCTCTGAACGAAAAAAAATGCGCCAAAGTGACTACTTCTTCTCTGAACGAGAGAAAAGTGTGCGTGTACACGTGTCTCTGTATTATAGGTCTTCGTTCTTTTTTCTTTCTTTCATCTTTCTGCCATTTTTTTAAAATGTTTACATTGTATATATAAAAGAAAATAGGGAAGAAGAAGACAGTCGTCATACCTATCAGAGGAGAATGTGCCATACCTCCTGATGTAACCCTCGACGATAGCATATTGAGCCGTTCTCTAGCGGGCTGAGCAGTAGTTGACCTCACCGTTGTTGCTCGAGAAGAGGAGGCCAATCCCTTCCCCTTGCTACCTTTCTTAGTTGCTTAAGTTTGCTTGAGGGCCATTGCTAAAAGTTTCGAAGGAAGAAGAAAGCTAGGGTTTTCTTGAGGAAGAATGAGACGAAGAGATTTAAGAGCAGTAAAAAAGTCCTCTCTCCTCAACCCGTCTATTTATATATTTGGGGGGAAAACTCTTTGAATGCTAAGACTCTTTGGGATCCGCACAGCAAATCATGTCAGCCACGTCAGCAAATCCGTTAGGATTCTGTCCTGAGTGTGCGCACAAAACAACTAAACAAATTATATGCTTCTCATATAAAGTAATTTTGAATTCATCTGAACGAATTCAAAAAACTTTGAAGGGGGTCTTATAGAAGCATAAAAAGTGTGCCTCAGATAGATGGCATAGTGTTCAACAAATAAATCCAACAGTAGAAGAGTGGCGCACTTTCTACTTCTTCCAGAAGAAAGGCACGTATTTTTTTACTTTGGCGTACTTTTCATTAATTTCAGAGGATGGCACACTATTCACAGAGTAGAAAAGTGGCGTACTTTCTTAATGTTACAAAATATGGTGCACACACACAATCTACTCGCTCTCAATATTTAATACAACAGACTAACTGCTGACAAAGGCAAAAATCGAAGAGTCAGAGGTCATCATTACAGCGGAGATACGGCACGCAGACCCAAGTTGTTGTTTAGCGACACAACCGCAATGCCATTCTCCTTAAAAGTGCATCGTAATGCCATTCTCTTTAAAAGTATACCACAATGTCATTTTCTTCAAAAGTGTGCCACCGTGCCATTTCCTTCAAAAGTGCGCCTCAGTGTCATTTTCTTCAAAAGTGTGCCTCAGTGTCATTCTCTTCAAAAGTGTGCCACAGTGCCATTTTCTTCAAAAGTGAGCTGCAGTGTCATTTCCTTCAAAAGTATATCGCAGTTTTATTCTCTTCAAAAGTTTGCCTCAGTGCCATTTTCCTCAAAAGTGCATCGCAGTGCCAATCTTACTAAAAATATGCCAGTCTTCAGACGACTTCTAAAGTGCGTATATTATCCTAACCGACAGTGAGAAGTTACGAATGTGTTTTTATATGCCGTACTTATCTTAAAATGTGTACAAATAACTGTCTCCCATGACCTATGCTTTCCTCATATAGGAAGCTACATGTCAAGCAGGTAGCAAGTTTTGCACCCACTCATACAGAACATGGGGTGTTAATCCACCAAAAGTGCGTACATAATGGTAAAATATTATTGACTGTCTATAGTGTGTGCACACTCTCGTAATTGCTTCTAAAGCCTATAAATGGGAACATACAGACAAAGAGAAAAATAGACACACACAGATAGAGAGAAATGGGTCTAAAATTCTCAAGTCTTTGAAATTCAAGAGCGGAGTGGGAGAAATATTAGCTTCCTGTACCATTGTGTCAGAGCTTTCTTATTATTCAACTCTTTAAGTTGTTCGTAAAATTTTTTAAGACTTTGAAATTCAAGAGCAGAGTGAGAGAAATAGAAGCTTCTCGTGCCATTGAGCCAGAGCTTTCTTATTGTTCAACTCGCTAAGTTGTTCATAGTATATTCCCTACATTTCTCTGTCATCGTGTGCATTTTTTCATCGTTGAGTGGTCCAAGGAGTAAAGTGATCGTTTGCGGATCAGATCTCTATAGTTATACTTTCCCAGAATAAATTATACTTAGATTCCTATTTAGGATTTTCTTTTATACTTTTTACAGTTTGTAACACAAAAGATTCGTATAAAAACTTTTTCTCACAAACGTGACTGATCTCCTACATCGATCTGAATAATTTTATCTTCTGTAGGTGGTTCACGTAGTTCAAACTGTAATTTCTATTGCGAATTCATCTGTTGTGTCCACTGATCATCTCCGAAGAGTTCTAATGATTGATCATCTTCGTCAATTGAGTCAGATGACACCATATTGATAGAAAGTACATGATTGAATATTTTACCTAAGCTTCCGCCAGAATCCCAAAATAATGATTTGGAAGAGTGAGAATGTATTTTCTCATCTGTCCCTGAGATTTTAGGAGTGGTTGGAGGGGGTGACATAACCTAAACCACTATGTGTATGTTGGTAGTAGGTTTTAGATTTGCCTTTTGGAGAGAAATAGCGTATCAGCAAACGCCGACCTTTACCTAGTTAAGACCATTGTTGGACTTCAAATCATAGTCCATCTTCTAGATAATATTCTTGGCAGATCGACTATAACGATAGAGGTGCATTTTCACTGTATACTCTTCTGAGTCATCGGTATGCAAAGTCTTCTTGTTATTAGCTTTGCCAAAGACTATATTTTGGTCTCTATTCTTCCTTGTTGGAACTACGAAGCAAGTACCATCACAAGAATGATATAACGTACATGTTTGGAAGGGTGGTGCCACTGGTACGAGTAGGGGCTTATAAGCACAAAGAGCGTCCAAAAACTCTCTAGCAAAGAAATCAACATTAGTGTAGTACGAACGAGAATCTTCTTTATTCATAAAGTACAAAATCTTCTCCTCAACAAAATCGACAACATGCTCTGCCTTGATAGCAGGCTTAGTGAGATTGATGACTAAAGGCTGATTTTTTGGAACAGGGTGCTTGTTGCAATGAAGGTCAATAACAATTGGGGGTTCCTTCTTGGTGATGTCTATCACCAGTGGTCCTTTTGCCTTCTCCTCGTGAGTTGATTTGTGGAGGTTGATTATAAGAGATTCTGGAGGATCTTTGCAAGTGAATGGCCCGTTGACTCGAATCATAAGGGGACCCTTACTTGGAGTATTTTTAGCCTCGTCTTCGGCTACATTGCCTTCCTTTTCAAGATACTCGGGGTATAGAGAACAGAATCAGATGAGTATGCCTCAACGCCTCTGAATGGGTTAACATCAGCAAACTTCGTCTTGACTACTCTATGACTGTCCATATACTTAAAACATTGGTACAGGGTATAAGCTAATATCACGTTCTCGTGTATCCAATGGCGTCCTAGAAGGACATTGTAAGATAGTTTAGATTCGGTCACATAACATGTGACCTTAGTTCGAAGACCACATATATGAATTTTTAGGCATATCTTCCCAAAAGTGCGGCTCCTTCCAGCATTGAAGCCTAATATTTTTGTATTAGTCGTCGACAGATTGTGCATCGGGTTCTTCATATCTCACAGCAGACTCCTAGGAATAATATTGAGTGATGAGCCTGGATCTATGTGTATCCTGCTCACTTTGATAGAGCTGATGTAACCGATATAATACAGAGTCCTATCATGATGATTATTCTTCAACAACATATCTTTTTGGGAAAAGGTAACATTGGAGATCTTCTCTATCATACTGTGGAAATGAGGATAAGCCACTGGATCTTCTGTTGACATCTTGAGCTGGGTCAAGTATGAGTCAGCATGTGTGAACGCCTCACACAATGCATCACGAGTTTTCTTCGACAGGCGAAGTAACTCAAAGATGGAAGTCTGGCTGGTGTATTGGCAAGCTGTGCCAATATATCAAATTATATGGCTTATCAAGTCCTTGAGGTTGACTCTTCTTCAAAGACTTATCAAAGAAGACTTTTTCTGTTTAGCCCTATCTGTTATTGTAGGCTTCGATGGGCCTTCTTCGACAGCAGTTGGGGTAGAAGGAGTAGAGGGAACGGGAGGAGTATCCTCCTGGATGGGTTTATATGTCCGTAAATAGGTCTTGCCAGACCTAGTTTCTTCGGTCATTGCTTCTTCAAAAACTGGTGCAAGAAGGATCATATGACAAGATTTATCCTTCTTTTTGGATCTAGAACTAGAAGAAGCATTCTCTTCTTCCATCCCTTTTGCGATGTCGGGATGAACCTAGATGACTTCGCATAGTGGGGTGGTAAGAGGGACCAACCCCATTGCCTATTCGCGTACTGGAAAAGGTTGATGATCTTCATTGTTGCTTTTGGTATCGGCACAACACCATCTAGAACTTTCTGTGCTGGGAAGTCACTAAACTTCTAAGACACCAGGTTCATAGTGACTATCTTCTCTTTATTATGCAGTGTGATAGCCTTGATGTCTACCAGCTGTTATATTTTTCTATTCAATACGCAACAATCCTTTGTAGGATAATGTACGTATCTGTGGTACAAGTAGTACTTTGGGTCTTCTATATGACCTACTTTTTCTGGTCGTCTGATGTCGAGCAACTTCAGCTTGTTGCTTTTCATCAGAATATCGAAGATGTTGATTACATCTTCATCATCAAAGAAATAATCCTCTTTGGGCTTCGAGTTTTTCGAAGCCTTTTCCTTTGGTGAGGAGGTGGCCCATTTAGATTTATTCACAGCAAGAGCCTCTTTCCCTTTATTGCTGAGACTGTTATTGTTATTATTGTTGTTTAGGGGACACTTGCCCTCGTCACCTGAGTAGGATGGTATGAACCCTATTGACTTCAGGTCGTCTATCAAACTTTCAGCAGCCTCGCAACTTGAGATAAAATCTGGCCAGTCTTTAAATTATGCTGTTCCTAAGTAAAACTTCATCATCGGGAGAAGATGGTATTTACAGGCATCAATCAGCATGGACTGTGGGACTCCTGGGGACAATTTTAAGACGAGCCTCCAGAATCGCTCAATGTAGACAAGTGCTTTTTCTCCTTCTTTCTGCTATGTTGAGATCAAAGTAGACATTCTAGCCTTAGAGTCTCCTTCATAGAACCTGGTAAAGAACATTATCTTCAGGTCTTCAAAGGTTTTGATATAGATATTTTATAAATTGCGGAACCATTCGAAGGCTACATCCTGCAAGGTGCCAATGTACAATATTGTTAACAAAGCATCATCTTTAAGTACGTGCAATGTCTGCAAGGTGAAGTGATGCATATATTCCTAAGGCAACCATAATCCGTTATAAGGGAGCATTGACTGAGCCTTGTACTATGGAGGACAAACAACGTTGTCCTATTCGGAAGGATATGGATGGTTTACCCCCAGGTTTTCCTTGTTGTAAATAGAAGGAACACGAGCTTCTAATGTGCGAAAAGCTTCAGTGTGTTGACCATCATAGTTGGTTGTATGATGGTGGGTGGAGGGGTCGTTATTTGAGGCATAGCCTGCGGCCTTTGTGATTGTACACCCACAGGGTTCGTGTCCAAAACTTGATTGTTGTCCACCTCATGATTTGTATTCGGACAGGTGTGGAGTTGGTGCAGTTGCAGTAGCGCTTTATGCCTTGAACATCTGATGCATACTTTGCATCAATGTGTGTACGTCTCTGACCACGGCTTCAAGTGATTTGAGACGTTGTTCAGTGCTTCCGGATGTAGTGGCGTCTGGTTCATCACCAACTTCATATACACTAACTTCTCTGTGATCAACATGCTGGATTATGTAGCTAGAGTCCACACTATCCATCTCGGATCTAGGAGGTATGCTACCCCCAGGGAAGTCTGCTTCAAAATTTGAAGAATGACTACTCCTTATATGGGGGGATTCTCTCCTTCAGGAACGAGTATTTTGGTACACTCTTTCAAAAGATTCAATGAGTTGGTTGAATCTTCGTTGGTTGGCTGATGTCGATGAGGTATTTCATCTTGAATGCCTCCCAGTATGTGGGAGACTCGATGCCATGTAGACAGGAGCAACGGTTAACTCCTTGCCATCTTGTTGTTCATTCCATCTTCCAGAACGATGTCTAGTTGACAAAGTATAGTACAACCGGTCAAACATGGACCATCTGATGGATGGTTCAATTACTTTTGAACAACAATAATTGATTATAATGTTATGACAATGGTGCTCATTTGGAAGCACCATTGTAGAAACATAAGTTTTTCTCTCTTTACACTTCTGCGTAAGAATATTACGTAAATCAGAAGGAGGAAGGGAAGAAGAAGAAGAAGGGGCATATTCTGCCTTTGTACATTACGCTCACACAATTTTGTGCACAAGTCTTGAATGTTGTGCGCACAATCAGGAGCTTCAGGTTGATCCGCGCACAATCTTCCATTTTTTGTGCGCATAATTCTCTTTCGTGGATGAGAATGTACTCATGAAGAGAAGTCAGGGCATGGAGCCTTGGGTGAGAATGTACGCATAAAGAAGATGGCTCATTTTCTAGGTTTGCTGCGGAAAGAAGAATGTGTGCGTTCACTTTTCCTTCCCCAAGAGTTTTGTTGGACCGTAGAGTCCATACACATGTTGCTTTGCACATCACGCTAAATGTGCATATTTTTGGATGTTTGTTTGTGAGCAACTCTCTTGGCATCGTATTGCATTCCTCTGTCAATGTGGTGACGGCTCGCACTAAAGTTGTTGTTGCGAGAACTTTGTGATTTTCTTCCCTTTGCGAGTATACTGGCTCGGCCAATGATGTTGTCCACTGAGTCATGGACTGGAATCGAGGGAGTAGGGCTGTCAATGAGTTGCTCCTCATTTGTGGAAATCATAACTTTCTTTTCCTTGTCATCAGTGACATTAGGATAAGAAAAATAGGGCTTTGGTAGCCAAGTCTTGAGAGCATTCCTCGACTTGGCCACCGGAGAGGGGCTTGAGTATCCTCCAGAGAGCATTTATTCATAGGCTTGTTGATCAAACTCGGCAACCAATGTCTTTTGCATTGTACGGATCAACATCGTGTTAGGTTGAGCCACCTCATTCTCATCAGAGGAGAAGGTTTTCCCAGCAAAGTTGGCATTTTGTTTGTCATAAACAAAAGTTGAACAAACTTTGTATTACAAACTTGAAAGTACAAAAATCCTATACGAGAATCTAAGTACATTTTTTTAGAAAAATAGTAGCTATGAAGATCTAATATGTCGGCAATCACTTTACTCGTTGGACTATCAAACATACACAAAAAATGCTAAGTCTCAAACACTGGAGAATATTATGCCCCAACTCCGTAGAGTCGATTATCGTTCCCCGGGCGTGATGTTGTATGAGTCTAGATTGCACTCGCACAAGGCAAGAAGATAAAACATAACAGTTTTTATAGAAAACACCGAGTCAGAGTGGAAGTATATAGAGTCAGAACCAAAAACACACAGAGTATACGAAGCGAAGCTCTCTTTTATTGATAAATGCAACGGTTACAAATGCTTTGTATAGCCCCATTGAATATGCTAAGTTGGCTTACAACACTCTTTGATCTCTCTTGATCACAAATGATTCTACCGTTCCTTACATCATATCTTCGTATATCAAGCATGCATCTACACATTGCCGAACCTAAGCTTCCAACGCCTGTGGTATGTCTGTGCGATCTTTCATACCTGAGGGGTTGGGGGATCAGTATCATCTTGTAATGGTGAGCATGATAACCCACTCGCATAATCTTATACTGGTGAACAGTCTTTAGCTGATGGCGCAGTCTGCTATTACAAGTATCGATTCAGAGTTTTAAGTAAATTATCGAAATTAGGTTGACTGAGACCAGATGGGTCAACAATCTCTCCCATTTTGATAATTGACAAAATCTATAACTGATATAGGTTGATGACGCAATTGATGTAGCAATTTCTCTCCCATAATGATGTTAGTAGCTCCCTCGTAATTAGATAGATTACAAGCAAAGATTGTTAAAAATAACTATCAGTGTTTCTTCCCCGTTGTTACTTCATCAAAATGTTAGTAACAAAAATACATAGAAATGATAATTGAGATAGTAACATGCATCAAACAAAAGCAAACCAACAACTAGTTTATCATTACAAAAAAATTGAGGTACATAACCAAATACTACTCAAACTAAATTTCATAACCAAATACTACTGATATACTGAAGTACATTAGTCAAATCGTAGTAAACTGTTGAAAACAAATATCTAATAGAGTCAACTAAATGACAACGTCACATCACTAAGCATAATATTAAATATAAGCATAATATATGCGCATCACTGCTGATCATCATCATCATCATCTCGCCTCAAGGGTTCTATAGTCTCAGCAGACCGGTTGAGATCATAAAGAGCAGCAGCTGGATCAAAGTATCTCTGCGCATCTCTATCGTCGATGCGGTATCCAGTTAGAGTAGGATCACGAACCATAGCAATAGGTCCACCAGAGTGATGTGCAAAACTGTAGCACATGTCCATAAGAGAGTTGGACAATGCCTGGAGCTGGAGAGTAGTGCGAAAGTTTTGAGCACGATAACGATCATCTTCTAGTTTGAAGCGATCCTGAAGCATAGTCTAAAGGCTCTCAAGAGTAACAACTGATGTATGTGGAGGAGGTGGAGCAGTCGGGTGACCAAGAGATGGGTTAATGGGTTATGCAGGAGCAGAAGGCTCAAGTCTACAATGCTTATGAAGATAAGTGGGCTCAGCTAGATGGGGACAGTCATCCAAAGGAATCTGAAAGTATTCAAAGATTAAGGGAAAGTACATTGCGTAAAGTAGGTTACATGATTTCTTGTGACATTTTTCCATGGAAGCAATTATTGTATTTGGTAAACTAAATTGTCTCCTAAAATGTAAGTGATAGAGAGCGGTCATCTCCAAATATGTAAGTTCATCTGTGAAGGATTGCTTTGGTAGAATGATAGAGAAAAACCATGCGGTACAAATTATAAAACCAGTCATTCATATATTTTGGCTTAAGTTTGCCAGAAGGACGAATGTTGGGTGAACACATAGAGTCCATAAATAAGTCAAGCATCATATTTTTAGGAAATTTAAATTTGGTGATGTTGCATATAGGGCTTCGCCTTCATTTAGAATATGAAGTGTCATCCCTAAATAATCATCATCAAATTTAATATCTATACCACCGACTCATGATCTTATGGTACCCTCTGTGACAGACAACTAGCAATAGAACATACGAATTGTGTTCAGATAAAAAGGATAAGTGTAGGTGACAAGATCTTCTAGGCCAAGTATCTGAAAGCTTGATAAGTAAGACAAAAATACAGTAAAATTTAATGGGCTTCCAGCACAAATAGCTCTATCATGAAAATTATTGGAACACTCTAAGGAATAGTTAATTGAACAAAAGATATGATCATCAAATTTACATTCATCAGGCATAGATGGAATGAACAAGGAGAAAATAGATTTCTTCTTGAACATTGGAATAAGAGGCATTTACAACTTTTATTTTCTTCTTTGACATCTTGGGTGCCATTGAAAAAAATAGAGAAAAAGTAGAGATAATACCTGAAATAAATCAGCAGAATTAATGGAGAACCTTGAAATAAACTTGGATTCAAGATTTGGAGAATTGAAGACCTTAGAGGAAGGAGATCCAAAAGCTAGGATTTTGAAAAAACTAGGGTTTTTAGGAGGAATGAGATAGAATTGGCTGTTGATAGGGTTCCTCTCGATTTTTAGATGATGTATATAGAGTTAAAAGAGTGGGGCCCATACAATTTGAATCTGGGAAAGATTAAAAAACCGAGTTCGGCCCAAGTTCGCATAGAACTCTACCCTAGTTCGGTTACTTGATTTCCCATTATTTGTTTTGTGTAAAACTCAAACTTTTTTTAGAATAGATGAACGAGTTTTAACTTAAGTAGATCAAAAATTAGTATTTTGAGAGTTAAAAATAATATAATTACTCATAATATTAATTAATCTTTGTCCGAAAAAGTAATAAATATATTGGGTTAGTTGTAGGGGCCGGATCCCAACTAGCGGTGGTCCGTAGACACTTAAATACCGTGTCGCTTGAGGCTATTTACGCATGTGTGACAAAAGGGCCCTTTCGGCTTATAACCAAAATTATATTTATAAATATTGAACATTGAATAAAATATTAGTATAAGTGAATTATATGATTTCATAGTCCAAAATTTCTAATTCTCTACGTATAAAGTAAAAACGATATTCATATAAGGGTTTAGTAAATATGTAAGCAAGTTGATATTCTGTTTCAACAAATTCTAAACATATATTACCTTGAAATTGATGATCTCCTAAAAAATGATGTCTAGTTTCTATATGTTTAGTGCGTTAATGACATATAAGGTTCTTTGTCAAGTTAATGGTGCTAGTATTATCACAGTAAATAGGAATATTCTTGTAGCATAGTTTATAGTCTTCTAAGGTCTGTTTCATCCACAAAATTGGTGCACATCAACGTCTTGCTACTATGTATTCAGCTTCAGTAGTTGATAATGCAATAGAATTTTGTTTCTTACTAAACCAAGAGACTAAAGCTTTTCCTAAGAAAGGACAAGTGCTACTGGTGCTTTTTTGATCAACTTTGCATCTAACAAAATCAGCATCTGAATAACCGATCAGGTCAAGAGATGTGGTTTTGGGATACCATAAGTCTACCGAAGAAGTGCCTTTAAGGCATCGGAAGATATGCTTAATTGCGCATAAATGTGATTCCTTAGGATTAGCTTGATATCTAGCACAAAGACAGACACTAAACATGATATAGGGATGACTAGCAGTTAAATAAAGTAAACTTTCAATCATACCTCGATACTTATGCTGGTTAACGGGTTTTCCACTTTCATCTAGGTTAAGCTTTGTTGATGTAGCCATTGGAGTGCCAATCATTTTGACATTGTCAAGATCGAATTTTTTTAGCAGCTCTTTTGTATACTTAGCTTGAGTGATAAATATTTTCTGTGAACTTTGCTTAATTTGTCATCCGAGGAAGAAGTTTAGTTCTCCCATCATGCTCATCTCGAATTCACTCTGCATACACTTAGCAAACTCTTTGCAAAGTAATTCATTACTAGACCCAAATATGATATCGTCAACATATATTTGTACTAATAAAATTGTGTCATCATGTGCTTTTATAAAGAGACTCGTGTCAACTTTTCTTCTGAAAAAAACATTTTCAAGTAAGAAGGAACTGAGACGATCATACCAAGCACGTGGGGCTTGTTTGAGTCCATATAAGGCCTTATGTAACTTAAAAACATGATTAATATATTTAAAATCTTCAAAACTAGTGGATTGATCTAGAAAAACTTTTTCTTTTATAACATCATTTAAGAAAGCACTTTTGACATCCATTTAAAATAATTTAAAATTATGAGAATTTGCAAAATCATAAAGCATTCTTATAGATTCAAGTCTCGCAACAGGAGCATATGTCTCGTCATAGTCAATGCCTTCTTCCTGATTATAGCCTTGAGCTACGAGATATGCTTTGTTACGTTTGATTTATCCATCCTTATTGAGTTTATTTCAGAATACCCACTTGGTACAAATTATAGAGGAGCCATTGGTCTGGGAACTAATTCCCAAACTTGATTTCTCTCGAATTGGTTCAATTTCTCTTGCATTGCCGAAATTCAAAAATTATCAGTAAAAGCTTCAATAATATTTTTAGGTTCTATTTGAGAAATAAATGCAACACTTGCAATGATATCTCTAGTTGAAGAGCGATTACTTACTCCTTTTGATACATCACCTATTACCAAGTTTTCTGGATGATCAGCCATGAACCTCATCTTCTTTGGCAGACTTTCCAGATAGCCTGTACCAGTTTCAGTATCTTCAGGTGCTTTGCTGGTTGTTATGCTGACATCTTTATCATTATTGTCACTAGTTTTTTTACTGTTAAGCTCATCAAAAGTAACGTTAATGGATTCTTCAATAATCATAGATCTCTTATTAAAGATTCTATAACCTTTAGTCTTAGCAGCATATCCAAGAAGTTTACCTTCATCAGCTTTTGAGTCAAATTTACCTAAGTTATCCTTGGTATTCAAGATAAAATTCTATATCCAAAAACTTTGAAATAAAAATTTTTAGGAGTTCTACCAAACCATAACTCATAAGGTGTCTTCTTCAATATAGATCAAATTAGAACTCTATTCAATACATAACATGTTGTATTGACATCTTATACGCAAAAGTATTTTGGAAGGATGAATTAGTTTAACATAAATCTAACCATATCACCGATAGTTAAATTCTTATGTTCCATAATATTTTTTTTAGGAGTTCTAGGGCAAAAGAATTCATGAGAATAACCATTAGAATCACAAAAAATTCTAAAGTAGGCATTTTTAAATTCACCACCATAATCATTTCGGATACAAGTAATCATGAAGCATTTTTCATTTTGAACCTTTTTACAGAAAGAGACAAATTTAGAAAATGTATCACTTCTATTTGCAAAAAGATAGACCCAAGTGTATCTAGAATAATCATCAATAATTACATATGCATATAACTTTTTACCAAGACTAGCAATACGGCTAGGTCCAAATAAATTCATGTGCAGTAATTGAAGTGGTCTAGAGGTACTTACAATATTTTTAGATTTAAAGGAAGACTTGGTTGCTTTGTTCTTTTCACAATCAGCAAAAACCATATCTTTCTTGAATGTTATGTTTAGCAAGCCTCTTACCAATTTTTTTGATGATAATCTTGCAATAGTGTCCATATTGGTATGTCCTAGACGCATATGCCATAGTCTACTATCATCTTTGTTAACATATAAGTATCAACCTGTATTGTTAGTATATTCTAGCAAATAGAAAAATATAAATATTATCTTCCCTAGTACCTTCAAAAATAATATTTCCAGATGATCTCTCATATATAGAACATTTGTCTTTCATAAAATTAATACCATAACCATGGTCAGCCAGATGATTGATGCTCAGCAGATTATGTTTTATTTAAGTTACTAAACAAACATCTTTTATTATATGTCACGTTCCAGAACCAGAATACTGGATAGCGGGGGCAGACAAAACCAGCTACGTATACCAGAGTACTTTATATCCCGAGATACGGTCATGGTTGTCTAAGACATGTGAGGGTTTACTCTACAATCCATTAGCAAATATTGGGTCAAGAATCATAGTCGTTTCAATCTCAAGCAGGCAAGTTACAAGATGTATTATCACCAAACATATAATAGTACGGCGTCCCAAACTATACATAAATAGATGATCATAAAGCTAGTTGCACAAAATGGAGAACTAGCAAGAGTATAATATTACATGATCAGCTCTAGCTATAGTATAGAATATGCTTTACAGTAGGCCCACAGGCAGGATATCAAGTTCCAAAATATGAGCTAAATACGTGCTTGGTGGCTAAACGCTTCAAAAGTATAATGTACAAGATCAAGTGGGTGCTGAAGAAGAAATCCACTCATGTCCTCGGGTGCTCCTGGTGTTCACTATCTTGAGAAGGAAAGTACGAAAGATCCTGCAGTTCTGCTCCAAAATCTTGCCATACAAAACTAGTGGGGTCCGACCCCAAAATAGCAAAGTACCAAAAGGGAGCCAAACTCATGGACTTAAATCAGCATGCAAACAATCAAGGAGAAATAGGATAAGGAAAGCAGTAAATAAGTGCAACATGTATAATCTTTCAGTTAAAACCAGCTTTGGAGAAGTATTCAGGGAGTATCGGGAATCAATGCTCAAGTTGCTACTCAGGTTCAGTAACTGGATGAAGCAAGACAAGGCTAGACTAGAAAATCAAGCAATCATGGCCAATCATGTCCTACAACTTTCTTTTATTAACAAACTAGGGTTATCATAGCCCTAATTACTGTCACACCCCGATCCCGTAAGGGCCGATCGTCCTCACTTGGTCCTTACGGAACCGATCATCCTCGCTTGGGAGTGATGTCGTACAAGCCTAAGTTGCACTTGCACAAGGCATAGCACCTGCACAAAACAAAAGTTAGACAAAAATATACTTATATAGAAGCACGAAATTTAAAATGCAGAGAACCAAAGTTGAACACATTTGATAGGAACACAAAATACTTTCTTTATTGAATACTTGAAGATTGAATTATAAATTACTTGCTTGGATGATTAAAAAATATGCCATAGATGACTTACAACTCTTTTTACAAACACAAAACTAGCTACAACACCCAAACATCATATCCTTTTAGTATGACCAAAAGAGAACACCTAACAAAAGAGCTTGCCATAGGAGAGGAAAGTAATAGAAGCAGTATGAGCACAGTTTTACTTGAAAGGATGCGCTCCTTAAGCTTCAAAATGCTCGCCAAACTCTCGCTACCAGAACTTAGAGATTGTCCAAAAATATGGATCAGTACAACAACATGTACTGGTGAGTGACCGTGGCCAAACTCACCTAGAAATCCACACTAAGTATACAAGTAAAGCTAGCATTATTAGATGATATTTTTAATTGTCTAGGTTCTTTTTAACAATTTGCAAAGAAACTTAAACAAAAGAGTAGACCATGCATGCGACAAATCTTACCCATGGCCAAGCGGTTATCCCTGCATCAGACACATGAGTTAGCAACAAGTTGCATATATATATAAACTCATGCATCAATCCTTGCATCAAACAGTTAGACTTGAAAGAAGAAAAACTATCATGCGATATAACTATATGATGGTCCAAGTGTTGCCCCTTGATTAGCAGTGGTAACTCAAGGTTCAGATCTGCACTAGTATACGCGTATATCAGCAACTGTGACTCAAGGTTCAGCTCTGCACCAACACACACGAATACTAGCAGCTGTGACACCATGGTTCCGCTCTTCACTAATAGAAAAAATACCCCACTTGACCACAAGGATCGTACCTCAGGGTGCTCCCAAAAATTTTCTCCGGATCGACTGATTCCCAGTGCCCCAGGAACCATTCGAGAGACTAAACCTTGGGCACAAGTTGTCTGAGACCAATGCATGCCATGAAATATTTATCAGATAAGATACTACTATGCACAGTTCTAAACAAGAAGCACACAATTTCATCTACTCTTCTTTTCACACTGATCGTATTCAAAATATAAGGACTTGCTCTAGATCGGGTTGCGCAACATAGGAACGAGGGACATATAACATAAACTTGATAGTAAAGCGAAAGTTCTAATACTTCAAGCACGTAGTTCATTTATTTTAACTTATCTTATTAATGAGGTATTATTTGAAACATAGGAACATGCAATTCAAGTGAACTAGAGATCATTTTATTAGACGTACAGACTAAGAATTCATCGAAGGGCCAAAGCCACTCACCGAACGAATCAATGCGAGATATTGGGAAGCCTTATGCAGTGATCACTCCTTGGTTATGCGTCCTAAAATTGTAACAACACTTGGTTATCATCCTTCGATCTCTTTCTCTTACGATTCAAAATGAATGCGCAAGCAAGTAAAGGAAATCATGAAAATCAAATTATCGAAAGCAAGACAAAACACAAAGTAATACAAAACCAAGCAACAAAATATCTAACGAAAACTCTTGGACTCATTTTAATAGAAGTCGTTCCATCTGTTTGAAGGGTTCATTGTGTTCCATCTGTTTGAAGGTTTTATTGTATTCCATCTGAGATTGATTTGGCATTAAGGTTTCCCCGAGACTCGATTTTCATCCGAGTCAAAGTTATAAGTGTTCTATTAGTGAACCGCTGGAGGCGGGATATTACATAATACCCCACCGAAAAAAAAGTTTCGTCCTCGAAACTTAAGAGATCAAGGAGTCGATAATCAATGCATCAAGAGGTCAAAGGAATCAGACTCACCAACATCATGTCCACTTGCATCGCATTCAAGGTTCAACTGATAAACTCTAGGCCTTCTCGTCTGATCAGTTTTTCCATTAGCTGGAGCTGGAGCTGGCATGGGATTATAATTCTTATTCTGACCAGTGTTGCCATTGTAGTGTGGGGCCGAAGACCTAATATTTGGACAATCTTGGATCACATAACCATGTTGTCCATATATGAAGCACCCTCTGTTAAATTAACGACAAACTTCCTTAGTGTGACCCGGATGGCCGCAGAAGCTGCACTCTTTCCCGCGGTACTCATCTGTATCGTCCTTCTTCTCAGTATCGTCCTTCTTCTCACCATTATGGTATCTTTTAAAAGGAGGGTTTCAAGTAGTCCATGCCCTTTCTGGGACATTTCTAGGCTTGAACTGCTAGTTCTGAACTACTGCCTCGAATGCTTTAATGTAAGATGTGCATTCATGATTCATTACATCCTTTATGAGGTCGTCGTTCAGGCCTTTGATGAACCGATAGGTACGGGCCATTTTGTTAGGAATCATCAAGCTAGAGAACTTAGAAAGCTTAAAGAATTCTAACTCATAGTCTTCGACGGACATGCTCCCTTGCTTAAGTTCGGTGAACTCATCTTCCTTCCTCTGCCTGACATCTGGCGGGAGATACTGTGCTAAGAATACATCCTTGAATATCCCCCAAGTAATTTTACCATCCTGGTGCTTTGTGGCGAGATCCAGCTTCTTGATCTGCCACCAGTCGTGTGCTCATAATCACAGCTGCATGACTGCACATGCCACCTTCTTGTTCGCAGGTATCAAAGAAAACTCAAATAAGCCCTCCAACTTGGCGACCCAGTCCATCACCTTACCAGGTGCAATCATGCCTTTGAACTCTGGAGGATTTAAATTCAGAAACTTGGCATCCTAAAGGTAGACTTCCTGGCCTCCCATCAAGGCTCATCAGCTTATGCTAAGCCTGCTCCCGGGGCGCAGTGGCGGCTGTCGCAGGTGTCACGACGGTCCCCGGTGCACCACTATTGGCTAATAGTATTATTACTATTTGAGTCAGAGAGTCAAATTGTTGTTCCTGTGCCAAGGCTCTAGAAGCAACCCATTGCTACTATGCTTCGAACCTTTCTTGTTGGGCGTCATATCGATTATTTTGATTTTTGAACATAGCAATCAGCTTATCGACTTTGTCATCGTTCACGCTCGCTGCACTCGATGCCCCTTGGTTACCTGTTTTAGTCATCTCGCTCCAAAAGAGAGTAGCTTGCATTAGTCTAATAATGTATTATGGACTTATTACATGGGATGTTGAGTTTTTATACATTTCAATATCGGGATATTTAATACCTCTGATTTACTTATATAGATTCACAACCATTTTCGAAATCGGGGAATTTTTAAAATTGCTTAAAAACCTATATCATTTTTCAAAATGATATTTGAAGAGGCCAAGGACATAAAGTCATGCTCTGATACCACCTTGTCATGCCCTGATCTCGTAAGGGCCGATTGTCCTCGCTTGGTCCTTACGGAACCGATCATCCTCACTTGGGCGTGATGCCGTACAAGCCTAAGTTGCACTTGCACAAGGCATAGTACCTATACAAAACACAAGTTAGACAAAAATATATATATATAGAAGCACAAAATTTAAAATAAAGAGAACCAAAGTTGAACACATTTGATAGGAACACAAAATACTTTCTTTATTGAATACTTGAAGATTGGATTATAAAGTACTTGCTTAGCTGATTACAAAATATGCCATAGATGGGTAACAAATCTTTTTACAAATACAAAACTAGCCAAAATGTCCAAACATTATATCATTTTAGTTGGATCAAAATAGAACACCTAACAAAAGAGCTTGCCACAGGAGAGAGAAGTAATGGAAGCAGCACGAGCACGGTTTCGATTGAAGGAATGCACTCCTAAAACTTCAAAATGCTCGTCAAACTCTCGCTACCAGAACCTGAAGATTGCCTACAAACATGGGTCAGTACTATAACATGTACCAGTGAGACACCATGGCCAAACGCACCTAGAAATCCATACCAAGAATACAAGTGAAGCTAGCATTATTAGGTGATCTTTCTAATTGTCTAGGTTCTTTTTAAAAATTTGAAAATAAACTTAAACAAAAGAGTAGACCATGCATACGATAAATCTTACCTACGGCCAAGCGGTTATCCCTACAGCAGACACACGAGTTAGCAACAAGTTGCATATATATATAAACTCATGCATCAATCCTTGTATCAAACAGTTATACTTGTAAGATGGAAAACTAACATGCGACATAACTATATGATGGTCCATGGGTTGCCCCATGATTAGCAGCGGTGACTCAAGGTTCACCTCTGTACTAGTACGCGCGTGTATCAGCAGCTGTAACTCAAGTTTCAGCTCTGTACTAACTCACACGAATAATAGCAGCTGTGACAACATGGTTTCGCTCTTCACTAATAGACACAATACCCTACTTGATCACAAGGACCGTACCTCAGGGTGCTCTATAAAATCTTCTCCGGACCAACCGATTCCCAGTTCTCCAGGAACGGTTCGAGAGACTAAACCTTATGCACAAGTTGTCCGAGACCAATGCATGACATGAAATATTTATCGGATAAGATACTACTATGCACAGTTCTGAACAACACGTACACGATTTCATCTACTCTTTCTTTTTATACTGATCATGTTCAAAACATAAGGAATTGCTATAGATCGGGTTGTGCAACATAGGAACGAGGGACATGTAACATAAACTTGATAGTAAAGCAAAAGTTATAATACTTCAAGCATGTAGTTCATTTCAGTTAACTTATATTGTTAGTAAGGTATCATTTGAAACATAGGAATATGAAATTCAAGTGAACTAGCGATCATTTTATTAGGGTGTAGACTAAGGATTCATCGAAGGGTCGAAGCCACTCACCGAACGAATCAACACGAGAGATGGGGAAGCCTTACGCAGCGATCACTCCTTGGTTATGTGTCCTAAAATTGCAACAATACTTGGTTATCATCCTTTGATCTCTTTTTCTTACGTTTCAAAATGAATGCCCAAGCAAGGAAAGCGAATCATGAAAACCAAATTATCAAAAGCAAGACAAAACACAAAGCAACACAAAATCAAGCAACAAAGTATCCAACGAAAACTCTTGGACTCATTTCAATAGAAGCCATTCCATCTGTTGGAAGGGTTCATTGCATTTTGTTCGTGATTAATTTGGCGATAAGGTTTCTCCGAGACTTGATTCTCAACCGATTCAAAGTTATAAGTGTTCCATTAGTGAACCGGCGGAGGTAGGGCATTACAATTACTAGCACATGCAAGTTATGATTCTATACGGCCATATGCCCTGCAGACTATCTAGGTTATCCAAACAAAATGATATATAATATAAATTTATCTGGTAATGCAACACTTGATGGTGTGCTGGAAGTGTGCCCATCACGACGAAGAGCTCCAAATCCATCAGGTGTCGTTGGGATACCGGGATTGCATGTAGCCAGGAATTTTCTCTAGATACTTCTAGATTATTATTCTAGTTATTAACCTGGATATGTTATCAAGAATTTTTGACCGTGACGCTCAGGAATTTGCCTTAGACATGATGCAAGATAGGACAGTAGCTTGACAATTACAATCAAGACAAGAACATGCAATCAACCACGAAAATTATCTTTAACAGTTCAAACATTCCATTCCAGGAATCTAGCATGTTAGGAGTGCACTTCGTCGAGCCACTATCAAGAATATCAAGACTTGTCGAGTATCAGGAGTTCGGAGTTCATGATTAGCAATATACTATAATCCATGTTCAGGTAATGATTCACAATCGGGTTCTAGAGCATATAAAAGAAAACTTATATTCACTGGAATTCATAATGTGCACCAAGATCAGGGAAATAAGCAACCCATTGAAAATGTATGCCAACAAGAAGAAACATGCAACACAACAATGATTAGCAATATACTATAATCCATGTTCAGGTAATGATTCATAATTGGGTTCTAGAGCAATTAAAAGAAAACTTGCATTCACTGGAATTCACAATGTGCACCAAGATTAGTAAAATAAGCAATCCATGGAAAAATATATGCCAAAAAGAAGAAACAGGCAACACAGCAATAACATACGCCAAGATGGATATGTGGTGTACTATACGCTAAAGCCATACTGGCGTACAATCACTAGTTAGGGAAAGCTCGACGTACTCTGATACACCAACACGCTGGACAAGGATGGCATACTTTCATATTAAAGTACGCTTATGCAGTTAATACGTGCGACCATGAAAGTACGCGTACCAATAGCTTGGCGTACTTTCACGAAGTAGGCCAGTAACTAGGTTGGCGTATCCTAACAAGCATGAAAAGGTCTACTAAAAGACAAGGCACAAAAATCCAAGCATAACACAACAGTCGAGAACTCAAAAATTGAGGAGTGCAGAAGTCAAGGCTCGCCCAACGAGGGAAAAACACAAGAAATTATATGCCAACAGAAGACTTGGCGTACTATTCTTGGTCATTGGACGAGTCTGAGGGATCAGGAAAATTGTACGCACGATGGGTTTTTAGCAAGAGTACGCCCAACACTCTGGGGTTGGCGTACTTTTGTTAATGTTGCCACTCATAAAGGGGACTGGCATACTTTTGTCGAGTTTGAACTCTGTAAGATAGGCGTACTAAAAATACGCCAAGGAAAGCGACAAAACAAAATTTCCAAGAGTATCTACATGACAGTCGAGAACACGAATATCGAGATGCCAAGTCGGTGCTTATCCACTCAAGTAGAAAGTCAACAGAAGAGTTCACCAACAAGAAGACTTGGCATACTTTTCTCTGAATTTAAGGAAAAGCTTGAGAAGAGTACGCACGTGAGTGCGGCTAAGAGATCTCCCATAAAATATGTCATTATAGGATATGAAGAATTACCGATATTATCATTACCTATAATATACCCTTTTAGATTATTATCGAAGGAGACATATCCTTCTTTTTTTATCGATAGCATTGCAAATAGGGATGCATTACCTGTCATATGTCGTGAGCAACTACTATCGAGAATCCACTTGATTTTAGCATGAGAGGGCTGGCCCACCTACAACAAGAGTAGATATGACCTTTAGTACCTATTTCTTTGAGGGGCCTAAAATGTTAGTTTTTGGTACCCATGCACATATATTCATATCAACAAATTTTCTAACTTTGTATTCTCGTAAAATGTGTCCTTGTTTACTACAATAATGAAAGGATGCAAAGGTGTTAGTGCTTGGTGTAGCATGGTAATTAAAAGTATGTGAAGCGGTTTGTCGTATCCTTCGTGGATATTTGTAAAAGAAAGCGTGATTGTGTCTAGCATATGATTTACTTGCTTTCTTCGGCAGTATTTTGATGATGAGTCACCTTGTGTCTTGTGTTAGACTGAGTAGTAGGTTCCATTACCTACTTTTCCAATCTAATCTATAATTTTTTAGAGGTGTCATACATTTCTTAATATTTAGTCGTGAGTGCATGTATTCTTTGAGCAGCTAGATTATACTTTTTTTTCTCTGCTTCATACAGTTTATTGAGTTTTGTATTTTTTTTTAAAATCTTTTCAACAGTTTCTAAGGCATCATACAACCTCCATGTTACTGTAGATGTGTCTTCCGTGTTACTAGTGGATGGTTCTTCTCTAATCTCATTTAACAAAGAAGACAATCTGTCAACTTCAAGCTCATACATCTTTGTTTCCTTCTTAGTGTGCTTGTATTTATCAAGAAATTTTCTATGATCATCAAGAAGGTCACTAAATGCATTTGACAGTTCATTAAAAGTAAAAATTCATATAAGGGGTTAGTAAATACCTGTTCAAAAGCCATTAAAAGACATTTGTAGTGTCATGAGGATTTTCTTCTTCATCCTCGGAGTCACTGGCTTCACTTTCATGCCATATGCTTGTATTTGCATATTTTTCTGAAGAAGATCTTTTGATTGGGTGTTCATCACGATTTTCTTTCTTTGTAGCTGGACAGTCTTTCTTTATGTGGCATATCTTCTTATATCCATGGCACACTGGATCTTCGTCATTGTTGCCCTGATAGCTCTTTTTTTTCGGTTCTAAAACTTTAGGAATTTCCTGAAGTTTTTGACCAGTAGTGCTTGTTCCTCACCAACAGAATCATCGTCTTCAGTTTCATTGTTGGAGATTTTCTTGTGTTGTGCTTTGAAAGCTATAGTCTTCTCCTTTGATGTTGATTCTTCAAGGTCCATGAGATCCAGCTCATGTATCATCAATTTCTCTATGAGTATCTCGATTGACATTGTTGTGAGGTCGTTTCCTTCTATGATAGATGTTGCTTTTAGATTCCAATTCTTCATAAGTCCTCTTAGTACTTTACGAATATTTTCATGATTGGTGTAAACATGTCCAAGAAGAGAAGCAAGAGGATTAATAATATCAAGAAAACATGTAAACAATTTTGTAATGGTCTATTTGGGCTTTATTTTGAATGCTTCATATTCTTGAGTGAGTCTACTGATCTTTGATTCCTTCACTTATGAAGTTCCTTCATGAGTTACCTCAAGAAGTTTTTAGATCTCGAGTGAAGTGGTACAAGTAGATACTCTATTAAACTCGGAACTATCTAAGGCACAAAATAAATTATTTACAGCTCTAGCATCAAGACTCAAATATTTCTTTTCTACATCAGTGTATTTGTCTTTGGGTTTATCTACAAGAACACCATCTACCACAATTCTAAACGACTTTTTGTAGACATCCTCAACTATTGACCAAAGGTCAAAATCTAGTGATCTGAGATAAAAATCCATACGTATTTTCCAATAAGTGTAGTTTATTCCATCAAATAGAGGAGGTCTATTTATGGATTGGCCTTCACTAGTAAAAATAGATTTAACAGTTGTCATGTGTAAAGCTCTTAGGAATTAAATCCTATAAAAGAAAAACTTAGCTCTGATTCCAATTGTAGGATCGATAGGCAACTCTAGAGGGGTATGAATAGAGTGTATGTGTGTGCAGCAGAATATAGTTACCAATAAAAAATTTATACTGAGTAAAAGCATTTATCAACTAGTAGATAATCCATCAATAATTAAACAGTAAATAAATAAGGAAGAGCAAATGCAAACACCGAGATTTTATACTGGTTTTTCTCTTAGAGGAATAGTCCAGTCCCGAGAACTCTTGCTCGGAGTTTAACTTCACTATTGGTGAAAATAAAAGCTTTGATCCAAAGGGCTTACGACTTCGTACAGACACGAGCCTTTGACTCGAAGAGCTCGATGACTTCAGACTTTCTGAGAAAATAGCTTTGAAAATTCAATCTTGTACAACTCGAACACTTCTAATCGAAACCGCACTGACACTTAGAAGAATAGGAGTTGTCTTGGTATTTGGAAGGTTTAAAGATCTTATAGTGAAAAGAGAAGATGAGATTAATGGATGAATAGATGAGTGAGTTAGAATGGAAATATCTTCTCTATTTATATGTTTTTCTAAAATAGACTCGTCAAGAACACGGATATCCAACGTTCAAAAATTTGAACGTTGGAGCCTTAAGAATATGTATAGAAAACAGAATCAGGAATCGATTTTGATCAACCGAGTTCGGACAGAGTTCGGGAGAACTCGGTCCGAATTCGGTTTCCCAAATTCTAGTAGGTTCCTGGTTAAGTTTTGGTTGTGTTTGAGTGGATATTTGGTCTTGTATAAGTTCGGTTTGGTTTTGGTATAGGTAGGCTTATTTGAGTGGACTTTGGATAGGTATTCAACTAGTTCCAAAGTGTGTTCCGACTTACATAACTCCTAGACTCAATAAAGATAAAATACGTAAGAAAATGTAAAATAATATAAACAACCGAACACCAAAGAATAATCTTTAGCTGATGGCGTAGTCTGCTGTTACAAGTATCGATTCAGAGTTTTAAGTAAATTATTGAAATTAGGTTGACTGAGACTAGATGTATCAACATTTTTTATTAGAACTCTTGGACAAATATTTATAAAACTACAAAGTATTTGAAATAACATCACTAACCCTAACTAAAATTAAAATATATATAACAATAAATTTAGAAAAGTAGGATAAATAATCTATTCTTCAACAAGTTCAAACATCAAAGGATCTTATTTATAGGTGTTTCATAGTCAAACCGATCCCCATTCAGATCAAGTCAAATTTTACAAGAAAAAAATCTAGTTGGCACATGACGGGTTTGAGACAACTTGGGTTGTCCCGAGTCTAGTCTTGTTGAATCCATGGTAGGGGGATTTTTTTTTTGCTTAATTTTTTTTTAAATAAAATTGAAAGGAATAGGTTGTCTTATTCCTCCATTAGTTCTTGGGGGTGGGAGGGTTCCAATTATAAATTTCAAGATGACAATAATGATATGGTAGATCTCTAAAGAATCCAAGATCCTAGGTATAAGAAAGATGGTGTGGAGTACATGGGTTGTTTGGTTGCTTGCAAGTGCGTTGTAAGTTACCTTTTTTTTACAAGTACATTAAAACTGAGCTCACCTCGCGCATTTGGGTTGTTGTAAGTGTTGGGAATCAAGTCTGTTAAAGGGGGACAGAGTTCGGTCCGAACTCGGTCCCTGGCCGAGTTCGGGCCGAACTCGATGTGGTGCATTCCAGAACTGTTATGTCAGGATCGAACTAAACTTGGTCTGAGTTCAGTGTCGGTAGTGGCTGCTCGAGTTTTGGTATTTTATGTTATATTTTGGACTGTTAGATGCTAGTGGACGACTAGATCATATGGTTGGCTATTTTTAGGGTTTTCTAACCCTAAAATAGGTTTCTCATCCTATAAATAGGGAGGAGGGTGAGGGCACAAAGAAGAACATAAGTTGGAGATTCGGAGTGCTCGTCCACAGAAAATCTAAGAGAAAGCCCATTCTTTGCTCTTAGGACTTCGTCATCCAAGACAGAAGAAAAAATGAGATCTAATTGAGGATTCGTCAACTTCGGTTAGGGAGATTGTTACGGGTTGGTGAGTGATTTCAATTATAATCTTCTGCTTTTCATCTTGAGTATGGTGAGAGGGTTGAACCTATTAGGGAAAACGGTTTCAACATTAGTTTTTTGCAATCTTATAATTTTATCTGAGTTATAAAGGTTGGGATTTGTCCAGGTGACATAGTCACCGCTATATACTTGTCTTCATCTGTGCTTGGTTTTTGTAGATTGGTTGGTCATCTCAATTGGGTTGGCAAAACACTTTTACGACACGTCCAATACGTGGTATCAGAGCGCACGTGTTCTCAACATGTGGTATCAGAGTTAGGTTCTTCTCGAGAGGGAAGGTACAACTATATCTACAGAGCAGACGAACACTCGTATGATCACCCTCATAGGAGAAAACTAGGCAATTTGGAAGCCAAGGATGGAGGATCTACTCTGGTGCAAGGACTTACATGGTCCGTTGGAGGGCGACAACACAAAGCCGACGAACAAAGGTGCTGATGACTAGAAACGACTAGATCAGAAGGCTGTTGAATTCGTCTGCCAATGGTTGGACGACTCAGTGTTTCACCACGTGTCCATGGAGAATTCTGCAAAAGCATTATGGGAGAAGCTGCATTCATTGTACGAAAGAAAGACGGCTAGAAATAAAGCATTTTTGATTCGCCAACTCGTCAACTCGAAGTACACGATTGGTGCACCAGTGGCACAACATATGAACGAGATTTAGGGCATCATCAATTAGCTGTCTGCTATGAAGATGGTGATTAAGGATGAGCTTCAGGCCCTTCTACTTTTGAGTTCTTTACCGAAAAGCTGTGAGACATTGGTGGTATCGGTGAGCAATTTCGCTCCTGATAGAGTTATCACGATGGAGGCAGTCAAAAGCAACTTGTTGAACGAGAAGATCTGGCGTAAGCAAGTGGAATCGTCGTAGGAGTTCGCTCTGGTGGATTCCTACGGAATGGGAAGACCCAAGTCACAGGTGAGGACAAGAGGGAGTTCTTAGGATCTTGCGACTGTGGACCGCAAGGAGGGCTGCTACCGCTGTGGCAAAAGGGGTTATATCAAGAGGAACTACATGAAGCTTAAATTTGAGAAGGCTAAAGGCAAGGATGATCAGGAGGATCTCCTGGCTATGAGAGATCTCATCATCGCAGCAACCGACGTAGAGGAACCTTGTGGTATGTGTCATGATGATGATTGGGTCATGGATACGGGGGCATCGTGTAAACCCCTAATTTTTCAAAAAATTTAAAACTTGGATTTTTTACAATTTTCTGGAATTTTCTGGGAATTTTCTGTAATTAAAATCAGGATTTTAATTATTAAATAATTTTTAATTGATAATAAATAATATTAAAATATTATGAAAATAATATTTTATGGTGTAGAATTAAAAACTGGACTTAGGTTAATTTTTCTGGAATTTATTGGACCCCGGACCTATTTTTAATCACCTAAAAACTATTTAATTAATTAATTATTATTTATTTGTTTATTTATTTATTTATTTTATTTTCCAGCCCAGCCCAAACCCCGGCCCAAATCCAAACCCTGGCCCGTGGCCCAGCCCGTGTCTAACGGGTCGGGTCGGGTCCGCCCGACCGAACCCGACCCACCGCCCGACCCGCTTTCCCTCTCCCCTGACCCGTCTCTCCCCCCCCTCGCGTCTTCCGCCGGATCCGCCGCCTCCGGCCACGCCCCGCCTCGCCCGGCCCACGCCCCACGACCCCGCCACATCCCCGTACCCGTCGGCCCCTCCACCGCCTCGCCCGGAGCCGACCTCCTCCGCTCCCCTACTTAAACCCCTTCTCCCCCCTCCCTCCGGCCGAACCGCCACCGCCTTAGCCGCCTCACCCGACGCCACGCCACTCCCCCGCCGAATACCTCGCCGCGCCGCCGAGCCGCCAGCACCTCGCCCAGCCTCCTCCTCCTTCTCCCTTCTCCTCCTCCTTCCTCCGCCCCTCCGGCACCCCGAGCAGCAACAGCCAACAGCAGCAGCTGCGCCGCTCCGGCAGCCACCGCCCGCGGCCATGCGCCCCCGCCGTGCCTCCGGTCGCCTCCCGTGCGTCACCGTCGCCTCCGCCAGCGCCGCCTCCGGCCTCCCCTCGCCGCCTCCGCCAGCGCCGCCTCCGGCCTCCCCTCGCCGCCTCCACAGAACCCTAACCCTAGGACTCCTCGTGTACAGGACACGTGTCGGACACGTGTCGGACACGGTTTTTCCGGGTTTTTCTGACCCTGTTCAGGTACGCGTATCTTCCTGCTCGTTTACTCGTTTCTGATTCCGTCTTTTGCATCACAAAGCCTGCGTGACCCTCTCGGTGCCCGTACAACCCGCTCTGGGCATCGAGTCCTGTGGCGATCGCGAACCGCGATCCAAAAATAGGAAAAACAACGCCCTGATTCACCCCGGAACTGGGTACGCCCCGCTAAACGGGACGACTTAGTCGCACGCGGTCTTCACATATACGTGCGCGCCATCGATACGGACGTGTGGGATTTCGCAGAAGTCGATTCGGGTATGCATGCACACCGGGATCAACGCGTATCCGCAGACAACGCCCCGTATCCGACTTTTCTGGATCATGCCCTAACTTTGTGTACACACGTCGGATTGAAACAAAACTTACGCCATCGGACTCGTAGCGATACGCTGGTCCTGTGACCCAAGTTTGGTTCGATTTCGAGAACGTTGACGAAATCGCATGTCGTGGGTCCCATAGGCCCCGCTCGACGGGCGATTTTGTGATCAGCTCATCGGAATCCAATTCTGGAAGTTTCGTTGGGTTCATATCATCGTTCCTGACCTGTTGACACTAAGTTTGGTGAATTTGGAGACCTTTGACACTGACACATTTTTTGGTGCAAAGCGGGCCCACATGTGGACCCCGTTTTGACCGAAATTGCCGTTTTGCCCTTGTCTCCAAATTGGACTCAAGGACAGGCGTATCTACCTATTTGATATCTTCTGAGCATGATGGTAATATTTATTTTAGCACTCGGAGACATTTCTGGAAATTTTTCGAGGATAGAACCGTAGTTGGAATCCAAACATCAGGCAAGTACCTGCACTTCAAGTTTATTCTTTATATTATGATAATTAGTTCCTTGCTCTACTAGCACCATTGGATGATTACACTTAGTGTTAGAATTTGGATTTCATGTTTCGCTTTTCGTGTCGGAAGGGAGAATACTAGGAGGCATGTAGTTTACCCTTCCCCCTGTCCTGACTGCTAGCTGTTGGTACGCGACTGTACCATCAGCCTTATACTCGATTATTCCTGACTGCTAGCCGTCTATGATGGCCTTATTAGCCTTATAATCCCCTATATGCCAACTATGTATTCTAAATACAAAATCACACACACATAGTTTCTTTATCTTGTTGCAGTTCCATTTTCTTGTCTCATTATAATCCTGTTTTACTCATGTCTCTAACTTATAGCATTTAACTCTTAGTTAATTTTACTACTTATTATGCATATTCTTATCATGATACTTAGTCAGTTTTTACTACTTGTCATAATTATTTAGTTTAAGCTTTGTTGTGTATTGGTACTTTGCTCCTTTCCTGACTGGATCCGTTGATATTAGGCGATGATGAGGACTATGCCCCCACCTTTTATGGCCCATATGACGTAGCAGATGATACTATTGAGGAGCCAGTTCCTACTCCGGAGACTACTTTTGAAGAGTAGTTAGCCAGTTAGCTATTATTTTCTTTCAGCATAATACTCGGGTTTGTCCCCGATTTATCTTCTGGTTCTGTATTAAACTGTGGATTTGGATGTCACAAATTTGTTTTATGAAATCTTAGTATTCCTATTTCCTGTTATTATCCTTGCCTATTTATTATTGTGAATGAGCTAGATTTTAAATTACCTGTGAATATGGTCTAGACAGCGTACTACCGCCGAAACTGCGACGTAGGCTGGACGTACTCGCGAACCGGTACCCGATTCATCTGGATGAGGGTCGTGACACGTTTTTATGGTGGCCATGCAGGTCCAACGACTAAATTATTCGGTTTCAACTTAGGGACCGAACAGGCCTGCAATAAGAATAAGATAAGTTTAGGATCTCATTCACTTGCTTGAATCGTTCTTGACATCTATCTCGGATTCGAATTAATTCCTTGACTTGAATCCTGCCTTGATTCCTGTGTGCCTCTTATTGTTTATTTTGGTTGCAGAGTTATGGATTCACGAGCGAACGACGAGATTCCTGCAAGATCACCACGAGATGCTGTGGTAACCAACGAAGATGAAGTAACACCAGTGGATGGAGGACAATCAGCTCAACAACATGCCTCGAGAGCCCTCATGATGACCGTGGAGAACGCACAGACTCTTGGAGTAGCTAATGTGCGTAAGTGATTCGTAGATACCGTTTCTAGTATTGTTTAGCTCGTGCCTATTGGTTCGTGACCTCAGCCCCAACCTAGTAATTTTGAACTTGCTAATAACCTGGTATGCTTTTATATTTGATAACTGTAGAGATTGTAGAGTCTTTTATTAATGTTGCTTATTTTGTTTTATTTTGTGAACTTGAATAATTTGTACCTCTTTTCATCATCATATAGCGTACTTATATTTCATATACTACCTTGACTTATGCTGCTATTTTATAGCCTAGTTTTGCAAGCTTACTCTTTATCGAGCTTGTTCATGACATATGTATTATTGGGGAGGCCCACAATAATATATTTCAGAATCAGTGTATTACGGTCTGATCAACCATAGTGCGCTTGGTTCGCCCTTCATATAACTACTTTATGTGGATTAAGATAGGTAGTGATTAGTAGACGAATATACTTGCCCTAGACATGTCTGACATATCGTATCGATTACATAACTGTACTAATACGAGCAGGCGAACAAAGAATTACCAAAATAGGATTTCAATCCATAACTGCTTTGACAATTCCCAATTGAATTCTTTAAATGCCTTGATTCCGATACTTCTAATCTATTACCTCGCCCTTGAAACTCTTTATTATTGATCTTCGTCTTCCCTTATTTCGGAAAGACGAAACCTCGGGCTTGGTATAAGTTTGATATATAGACAGTACTAGATATACCCCATAGGCCGATCACATATTTGAGGATTATTCTTCCATAATTAAGGACATATCATATGTAATATGATCGGCGTTAAAATTTCGAGGATTGAAGGACATGAGTAAACAAATTAAGGAATATTTTCTTAAGGTATATAGCCTTATGTGATAGATGGATAAATTCTAAGTTGGGTAGCAGTGCATTGTCAACTCGAGAGGAATTTCTTTTGGATTGTAATCGAGTAAAGCTTAGATTGGGAGAGGTTCAAGCCATTTCAATTTTGAGAATTTTAGAAGAATGACTAAGATGATGAGGATTAATGAACTTCAAAATTCTTGATATTGAGGACCCAATATTTATACCTTAGGTACATGATTTAAATTTGGAATAATGAAGGTAAAATCATCAATTTGAATTTAGAGGATAAAAATATAGAATTTCAGACTTGAACATTGGTGAATTGTATTAAATTATTTTCAATTTGATGATTGGAATTAAGAATTTAAAATTTGATGGTTGGACTACCTATTTGAAACGTTGAGGATGTGAATGGAGTTAATAAAAGATTTTGACATCACCCTTCAATATCATCCGGGGAAGGCCAACGTAGTTGCTGATGCTCTAAGCAGATATCCTATGACAATGTACTTGACGATGGACCGACACTTGCTTGAGGACTTGGAAAGTTTGGGAATTGAGATAATTATTCCAGGAATAGAAGGTCAAATGATGAACTTGAAGATCCAATCTACCTTAATGGATAAGATTAAGGAGACTCAGTTTCAAGACGAAGGCCTACGAAGCATTCGAGGCCAAGTGCAAGCTGGATTATTGAAGGAATTCAAAATTCATGAAGATGGATCACTAAGACATGGAGATAGATTATGTGTACCTCAAGGAGATATAAGAGAAGAAATTATGCAAGAGGCACACAGATCGCAATACTCTATACATCCAAGAGCTAACAAAATGTACAAAGACCTAAGGATGCATGTTTGGTGGTATGGCATGAAAAGAGAAGTAGCCAGGTTCGTATCTCGTTGCTTAGTATGCCAACAAGTCAAGGCTGAAAGACAAAGACCTGGGGGATTGCTTCAACCACTACCCATTCCGGAGTGGAAGTGGGAACACATTACTATGGATTTTGTTTCTGGGCTTCCAAAGACACCTAGTGGAAAGGATGCAATTTGGGTGATAGTGGATAGGATGACCAAGTCTGCACATTTTCTACCCTTCAAAGTCGGGCTACCTACGGAAAAGTTGGCAGATTTATATATTCGACAGATTGTTAAGTTGCATGGAGTTCCAGTAAGTATTGTCTCCAACCGAGATTCAAGATTTACCTCTCACTTCTGGAGGAGCTTACAAGCTAGCTTAGGGACTTATTTATATGAACATACAATAACTTACATGTGGATTGTCGCTAAGCGAGGATGACTTATTTATATGAACATGAGTTGCTGGCATAGCCATAAAGGACACGAATTAATCACGGGACAGAAATTATATGCAATGCGGTAGCGAGCCCCGCTACATACCATTTATTTCTCCAACATACGATTATTTTAGTCTAAGAGCAAAAATGATGTGAAGGAAGATTCGCAAGGTACCACAGACCATCCTTGCTCGACAGACAGACTAACAGACATTTTATCCGGATCGGATCGGCCCCGGTGCTCCGACGACCGTCCCCAGGAATACATTCAATACCTTGTGCACAAGTTATCCGTGACATGCAAGTCTTGGGTCTCAGATTTACAGAATTCATAACATGTTAATTCTTGATTCTTGTTCAGAATGAGTATGCTCCATGAGCTATGATTCTACTTTACTTGGCATAATTTTCGTTCAGTGTTCAACTTGACTTGATGCATTCTCCTGGTTCGGAAACTGCCTTGGAGACCTAACAGTCCCAAATATTTGCAGATTCATATTGCACAGAAGAACTATTCGATAGTCTTCTGGCTAACTAGATACATGTACGATATGCGATAGTGTTACTTGATTGTGGCATAATATAAGTGACAAGCATTTAAATCGAGACAACGAGTACAATTTAGCATCTAAGCAGGCAAGCATGCATTTATGTAAACATAAGCATTTACTTTGGCACGGTCTATAGGTAAGACGAGGAGTAAAATCGTAAAGGGACATACCGAGCGAAACGATCTAGGGACGTACAGTGTAAACAAGTGAACAATGTACTACGAGAAGTATACATATATTGTTCTACTTGGGGCATAGCGGGGTCTAGTTGTACAAGGCAAAGGTAGTATGCAAGGTTCCATTTATAAGCAAAGTTTTATTTTCATGTTCTAACATAAGCAATACAAGTTAGGATTATTCCCTTAGCTAGGTGCGTTGTATTCTTTATTAGCATGCAGAGGGTGATTCACCTAGCGACTAGTATGTATAGTCTGTATTTTAAGTGTGCTGGCTAAGCAAAGACAAGTTCATTGTAGCCACCCACCTTAGCGTTGATTCGTCTCGGTCGAGCGATACTCCGAGCGAGCCTCTGAAAGTCTAAGTCTGAACTCCTGAATGGCCAAGTCTGGAAATTCTTTGCCTCAAACGAGTCTTCTCGCTGGGCAAAGCGGGTCGAGTTATTGCACTTGCACCATTTGAATCGGATGTCCATTTGAACGGAACGGGTCGCCACATTATACACCACTCAGAAAAAGTCTCGTCCTTAAGACTTCCTGAGTGCAAACCATTCTATCGCATTATAGAATATATCCTAAGCGTAGCAATCGGTACCACTAGATCCGTTCAAACATAATTTTATACTCGTTCCTTAAACCGTGTCGCGTGTATGCTGGTTCGGTCTCATTGAATGACTATATCATCCAATCCAAGTTCTGACTCGGCCTCTATTACGCGTTAGCGCAGAACATATAGTTCAATGTGGGGTCTGTTACAATCTATCTTGAAGGACGATCTATGGATGAGGCGAACTTATACAAGTTGTTATACTTGTTTATGTGGATCTAACATATTTACTTGTACTAGCATTTGATATCAGCATACCTCGAGTCTGGATCATGCACATATTCAAAGCATCCTTCATATATATGCATGTCACCAACTTAGCGATAGCGAAGTCTATGCACTCAATTTTAGCATATCACTGCGTCTTGGATCGGGCACATGTTCAAGGTGTCCCTCAAACATACGCATTCAACCAAACTTAGCGATGGTGAATTCGGACAAGCTACTTGCGAAAATCTTAAGGGTTCTCGTTTCATGAATCACGATGATACTTCCAGCAGGGTCAACCAAAATTCTAAGTCATTTTCCATTCCAACGAAAGGTCAAGTAATTGTACTACCATTAAGCACGATCTATCTGATTTAACCGACTAGCGTCCATCCGATCAAGTCAAATATAGTACACGCTTACCGTTCCAAGTCGAACACTAAGTCTTGCTACCCCAGTTCTATGGCTTTGTTCAAGCAATGTTCATAAGTCGGTCACAAAGGTTCTTTCACTTGGCACAGGATCGTCTCCCTAATTATTAGGTCAGCTCACAAGGTCATAGGTATAAGTTCAAGCACACGATTCATCGCGCAAATTCGTCGCACGATGCTCGTCCTATTTCCTAAGGTCAAAATATTGTTCATTTGCACGAGATATTCTACCCAAGCTCATTTTACTCAGATTTTTAAACATCGAGCACGGATTATCCTATATGTAATAACACGTTCGTTTGTACAAGGTTCGAGTCCATTCAGTAACATCCATAATATCCAAGTTGCAGGACAAGCCTAGAAATTTGCATAGTCTATCTCCTTAGATATGTTTTGATAGGATCCATATATCCATCTCTAAGTCTGGACCACCAAGCTAAGATTCAATTCTAAACTTTTGTTTATAACTCCAAGTCTTCCAACATGATTCATATATCCGTTCATGAAACCATCAAGCATGATTTATTCCAAGTTCTGGCTAGATTTATCCTGAAATACTTTTGATTCACTTGCATTCAAAATTTGTCTTATCGTGTCGAACCAAAAGTTAAAACGATCCATCAGTTGTCACGCTCCGGTCTTCCGTAAGTTTGATCACCCTCATTGGACGTGAGATCACCACGCCAACGCTCCCGCTGGATAATCATCCTAATCCGGATATGACACATGTACGAGCATAGAGTTACGCTTGCACAAGACAAGAACATCGAACATTATGGTTATCATCGAAACGATCGAGATACCTTATCATTTTACTTTGCTCAATTCAAGTTATATATAAAATCCATCAAGTAATGTTCGTTCATGAAGTGATTATAATTTGTCTAGCAATCCAACTCCAATGTTACCGTTCGGTAATTCCATAGTCTACTTCTAGCATTCCTCAAACAACTAAGTTCAAATATTCAAGCCAAAGTCTATCCACTTTTGATACATTCTATTCGTTTGGAATAATCATCGAACATGTTTGTAAGCACCCTAATTTTTAGAATTTAATATTATTGGTATTCTAAAATTATTGTGATTAAGAAAAAAAATTTATTTATTTTTAGCTAATTATAATATATAATATTCATGAATTTATAATTATGTGTATTTAATTAATTATTAATATTGTACAAAAAATATATTTTAGGGTGTACAACTATTATTAATGTATTGTATAATTTTTCTGGAATTTATTAAAGTCTAAAACTATTTTTAATGGCCACACACACACACCCACCCACCCCCCCCCCCACACACACATATATATATATATATATATATATATATATATATATATATATATATATATATATATATATATATATATATATATATATATATATATATATATATATATATATATATATATACATATATATATATATATATATATATAGAAAATAAAAGAAATAAAACCCAATCCCATTAAACCTAAACCTAAATCTAAACCCATTAACCTAAACCCTACCCTATCCTACCCATTAACCCCCCCCCCCATTTTCCATGTACAGGAGAATATATATATATATATATATATATATATATATATATATATATATATATATATATATATATATATAAACCCATAAACCCTAACCCTAATCCATTACCGCAGCCCCGCCGCCTCCGGCCGACCCCCGACCACCGTCGCAGCGCCGCCCGCACGCGGCAGCAATCGCAGCAGCAACAGCACTTGCAACCCCTCCTTCGCGTGCAGCCTCTGCCCTCTTCGCTCGTCCGATTTGTGTCCCGTCTTCTCTGGTATGTTCATAACCTAACCCTCTAGGATTTTTTTCAAGTGGAACGAATTTAGGCACCCCGGTTTGATCGAAAAATTGACCGAAAGTTGGCCGAAAAAAACTATTCAGAAAAAGTTCAAAATTTTGATCCAAACCCCCATGTTCTGCCCAATTTGCCACCAACTCATTAATTATTTTTAAAACATAATTAAAGGGACTTCTTCACAATATAACCAAGATTTTTACTGTTCTTTTAACTTTTATTAATTTGCTTTAATGGTAAAATTATTCGTGTACCAAAATGACCAAAAACTTATTTTTAGAACACCCAAAATCTCGCAATACGAGGTACATCCCGCCAAACGAGACGACTTCATCATGTACAAATTGTATCAAAAGGTGCGTAACATAAACGCGGACGTGTGGATTTTCGTGGAACTTGATTTGGATGTGCGTGCACACCGGAATCAACGTGTATCCGTCGAAAAGTATCGTATAGGCCTGTTCGGACACTCGCCGTAACTTCGTGTGTACTTGTCATTTTGCAAAGAAACTTGCGCCATCAGATTTGCAGCGTTACGCTGGTCCTGTGACCCAAGTTTGGTTCAATTCTGAGAACATTGATGAAACATCATTTTGTGGGCCCCACGGTTCCACATAACAGATGATTTTGTGATCGGCTCACCAGAATCCAATTTTGGACATTGCGTTGAGTTTGTGTCATCGTTCTGGACTCGTAGACACTAAGTTTGATAAATTTGGAAAACTGTCTTTGACACATTTTTGGGTGCAAAGTGGGCCACATATGGACCCCGCTTTGACCCAAAATTATCAATTTTGCTCATATCCAAATTGGACTTATGGATAGTCAATCCTAGCTATTTCAAGAATTCAAGAATATTGGTGATGTTTGTTTCAGCATCCGGAGGTGCTATTTCAAGAATTCAAGAATATTGGTGATGTTTGTTTCAGCATCCGGAGGTGTACGTGCAGATTCTACTTTCCCAGGAGCAGTTGACGGAGTTCAGAATCCAGACAAGTGTACTTTGCCATGATGTATCACAGTTCCTTGCCTTAAATATCTTATTTAGTTATTATAGTTATTTGATATGTGTGATAAGTCTGTTTATCCTAGGACCGTGAGACGTTGCTTAGCATCCGAACAAGATTCGGGTGTCGACGTCGTACGCAGAGTCGTGCAACGTCACTTAGAATATTGATTCCACGATCCTATTTTTACGTACTTGCTTTACCAAGTACGCCATATCCTAGGATATTTGATATTATTTTATGTGACAGAATCTTTCTTGAGTTATTCATGGTGATTCTGTATAGGCTTACAAGATTCGTGATATGAGACTTATTATATGGATATTATTATGACTCGTTGCACTAGCTAGAGGTCATGATCTTGCGTGTTATGGACATAAGACATTGTGGACATGAGACATGAGGTTACATTGGGTGGGGAGAGACACACCATACTATAGGCTGATATTTGATATATATACTATACTACTGGAGGTGCTTTGGCACATATACCGGAGTCGTGATACCCCTAGAGGTGCCTTGGACTCTGTCTCAGATCTTTGGCACCTATACTGAGTCTTGATACTACTTACTGCTATGGGCTCCCCAACACAGAACCTGTAGTAGTTTCAGCCTGAGTACGAGTGATGCTCTCACGTGCATATCACATAGATGGTTACAGTAGTTTACCATTGAATATGTGGCATTATACTATTTTACTTTTGGCATATTATTTCTTGTACCTTGTTATGTCCCTCTGAGGACCTGGTCCCCTACCAGTTTTTGTAGCATAGACGGTTACGGAGCCTTTGGAGTTGCTGATGGAGTAGCTTGTCTTGCAGACATTAGTACCATGCACTTATATCATATCTAACGGAGTTATGGTTATTTATTCATATTGTTTATTCATCTGCTGATGTAGCCTAGTTTTATAGACTCATATTTTTTTCTCGAGTCTATTCGAGTTTGTGTGTTACTAGGCGGATGACTTTAGCATATGTAGCTCTTTCTTATGTATTCTGTTCATTGTGGATTGAGGCATAGATATTTATATTTACTTGATTATTTAGATAGTGACCATTATAATACAGCTTATACGTATTCGAGTCAGACCAGAGTCTGATCGAATGCGTAGCTGGCATGTTATGTATTTCTAGTCCTACGTATTTTGGGACTGGGGTGTGACAATGTTCCCGTGAGTTCGATTATCCCCGTCGTACGTGAAATCACCACACCGATGATCCCACAGGATAATCGTTCCCGTTGGGACTGATTTCGAAGGTTATCTTTTCAAACTAGATTTTAAGATCGTTCTTCCAAACTCCAGGCCAAATCTATTATCGCTTACCTCTTTCATTGAACTACAATATTTATTTTTTGGGCTAACTTCCATTCGAGCGATATTGTATTCAAGCATCAGTGCGTTTGTTTCAATCCGAAATCGCTCGCACGATCCTCCTAGTTTCCAATAAGTTTTTCTTAACCGAGATATCGATTTCCATTTCCGTGAATCCCTATTCGATATAAGCCTTATCACTTGTAAACCCTCTAAAATTTTATTTCAAGTATTTTTATTAAATTATTGAATTTCTTTACCGTATTTTCATAGTTAATTAGAAAATAAATTGTATTGATTTAATTGACTTAGATAAATACACATTTAGAATTATTACACAAAACTATTATTTTTATTTTATTTTAGGAATCCTTGTTAAAGGGTGACAGATTTTTAGGATTTATTTTTGTGTATATAAGTTTTTTTGGATTTATAACCCCATATATATATGTAAATATATATATATGTAAATAATATATAGTTATTAATAATAATAATAACAATAATAATAGAAATAGAAATAGAAAGAGTAATAATAATAATAATAATAATAATAATAATAATAATAATAATAATAATAATAGGAATAGGAATAGGAATAGTAATAGTAAAGAAAAAGAAAAAGAAAAAGAAAAGTAAAGCAAAGCAAAACCTAAACCTTAACCTAAACTAAATAACTAACCGAAAACTATTACTAAAACCTAAACACCTAAACAAAACCCAAAACTATACTACCCCCACAGCAGACTTACGACATCCCCCTCTCCCTATCTCTATATATATACACGTATATATATAACCTAAACCCTAACCTTAACCCTAATCTCCTTCCCCGGCGACCGACGACCGACCGCATCCGCCGCCCCGCGCCGCCGGCGACCGCACCACCGTCCGCCCGCGCGCGCATATGCACAGTCCCGAACCCATCTTCAAGGTATTATATCTCTCTCATCTCTGAATCTTTTTGTGAGCAGTTTGTCCGTGTACGTTCATAACCTAACCCTCTAGGATTTTTCTTCAAGTGGGACGCGTTTTCATTCCCTGTATTGGTCGAAAAATCAACCGGAAGTTGGCCAAAAAACTGACAAAAAATAGTCCAGAATTTTAACCCAAACTCCCATGTTCATGCCTAATTTGCGACCAACCTGTTTAATATTTTCAAAATTTAATTTAAAGGTTTTTTTCTCAATATAACCTAGAATTTAACTGTTCTTTTAGTTTTTATTAATTTGTTTTATTTGTTAAATTATTTGACCTCCAAAATGACCAAAAACTTGATATTTTAAAACTAAAATTTTGTGATACGGAGTGCGCCCCACCAAACAGGACTATCTCGTCGTATACCAATTGTATCGAAAGGCGCGTATGGTATATCCTGACGTGTAGACTTTCGCGAAAGTTGATTCGAACGTGTGTGCGCGTCGGAATCAACCCGTATCCGTAAAAAGTTCTCGTATCACGACTTTTACAAACTATCACCCCATTTTGTGTACGTTCGTCAAAATGCGACAAAACTTGTGCCATTGGATTCGTGGTATCACGCTGGTCCTGAGACCCAAGTTTTATGTGATTCTGAGACAGTTGATCAAGCCACCTATTCGCAGGCCCCACGGTTTGACTTTAAGGACGAATTTGTGATCGGCTCACCGGAATCCAAAATTGTAAATGTCGTTGAGTTCGTATCGTCGTTTAGAATTTGTTTGACATATAATTTATCCCATTTAGAGACTTCTACCTCTGGCACATATTTCGGTACAAAGTAGGCCACATGTGGACCCCACTTTGATCCGAAATTATCGTTTTGTCCTTGTGTCCAAATTGGATGAAAGGGTAGTGTTTTCTGGCTATCTCGCTTATTCTGGAAATGTTGGTGATATTTATTTCAGCATCCGGAGACGTTTATTCTGATGCCATAGTTTTTGATCCCTTTGTGCTTGACGTCTGGACGCTTACACTTTGCAACTTTCCTGTCAGGCAAGTATACATTGCCAAATTGCTTACAGTACTTTGTATGCCTATCATATTTTTATATATTCATTATATATGTGTTTTTTTCCAGTCATAATTATATATTATATATGTTGACACACACTTGACACATAGTATCATGGGAAGGGAGAACAATCAGTAGGTATATGGGCTACCCACCCTGGTAAACCATAGTAACTAGCACGCATTACAGTAGTTCTGTCACGATGGTTGCTACCCTCGAGGTATATCAATTTCTGGTACCGCGATGGTTGCTACCCTCGAGGTATGACTGCTTCTGATGTAGATGGACGTGTGTGTAAGTTGTGAGATAAATAGAGTAGCCTGCACATGCCCATACGTCGAAAAGTTGTCCTCACTATGCATTTTCATATATATTGTCTAGTACAGCGTACTTATATATTTTCTGTCTATTATGCATGTTTTACTGTATTCAATTGGCAGGCTTCTATGTATCTTGTTACGTCCCTCTAAGGATCTGGCCCCTTTCCAGGTGTAGACGATCATGACTATTTGCAGGAGCACGGAGCAGGACTTGCTACTTCTCTCTCTTTCGAGGATGTCTTCTCTTCGAGCCTCTCTGATCATCAGATGATGTACTTATTTTGTTTCTCTTATATTCTAGTTTGGTAGTGAATTTGTCTCCACCCAACTACTTGTTCTTATAAAGCATTTTATACTTGATTTAGTTATATAGTTGATTGATTATTTGATTCTGTGGATGAGATCTAGTTATGCCTTGTGACTTATGACATAAATCTATACCACTTGTGAATTGTTATTCATAATAGAACGTACGTATGTGTTATGGTTTCCATATATTAGAGTTGTCATATACATACGACTGACATGCTTACGTATTCCTAGTCCTACATATTTTGGGACTGGGACGTGACATCACTTATTCAAGATATTCTCAAATCATTCAATCCAACTATCGTATGAGACTTATAAATCCGTTCAGACATTTCTAAATGATCCATACACCACTCGAAATTGAGTCACCCAATTAAACCCTCAATCGATGTTCGCATCAATCGCTAGCATATTCACTAAGTCGCTCCTTAGAATTCATGTACGATACTTAGCATCGCCCGATAAATCTTAGTCTCGTATATATCATGTTTATAGTCATCCAAGTAAACCATATCTGATTTGTATGAAATACCATTTGAGCTATTTTTCAAAATCCAAGTACGATTCTCTATGTTCGGCTAAGCGATAAATCTGATAATATTTCTATCGGTTGCCAATCTAAGTCTGACTTATCATTTTCCTGAACGATATCCCAATCTCGTTTACAACTAGCTTGCACCAAAGGGTCTTGGCACACGATACTCAACACAACTTAGCCGAAAGGCTGTGTGCATAGCTAACAGTTCGAACGATATTCTATGTCGTACACTAAAATATTGGGTAATCATGTATAGGTATTTGGGTTTACACATAACTTGCAATTCTAGCACGAGTCTATTCCAACCAAGTCTAACACAGGTCGGCACAAAGGCCTTCGCGTCATAATTTTATACAAGCAATCATATCATTCACATGCACTTTTAAAAGTATTTAGACTCATTGTTTGTAACATCCCATCGAGTCAACGAGAGAGTGTATGCACATAACCCATGAACGAACTTTCGAAAGTGAGAAAATTGATACGAAGTTCAAAGGCGTAAAGCCATGCTCTTATACCAATATGTCATGCCCCGATCTTCTGTAGGCAATCGACCATCCGCTGGGCCCGAATCACCGTACCAGCGCTCCCGCGGGACGATCGCTTGACCCGTCTGGGCGTAATAACGTACGAACGTAAGTCGTGTCTGTGCAAGGCCATAATCCGAATAGGCGATAAAATATCTAAGCCACAAAGTCGCACAGATTGTCCGAGTGTAGTAGAATAAGAAACACACAGGCGATTAGTAACAAGTTTACAGAGTCGTAAATAGCGGAAGCATTGAATAACATAAATATAGAAATAAAACAAGCTCTTTATTGATATTGAACAAGTGTTACAGGCAGCGCTAGGCCAAGATTACAAGTCGCTCAAGCCTCTCTCTCAGAAACAGTAAAAGCGTGCCAAGTGGCTACATTTGTGGAATAATACATAGGCGATATTCCAATATTATGTCTTGTATATGTGCTTCAGTTCCAGACGCAACACTCTAAGGCTCCAGAATGAACTTCCTGCCTTAGCACGCACGAAGGAGGCATCCGCACCGAACGAGGTTCTCCGGCACCCTGCAAGTAATCTGGTGGGTTATCAGTACATGAATGCACTGGTGGGGAGGCTTCTCGTCCGCTCGATAAATCCAAACACATTATATAGGTTTCGTGTACCATCTATTAAGTTATATTTCTAGTCTTGCCTTAGGATCAGTTTTATGGCAATGATGAATAGCCTGACTCGTGTGGCAGTACGCCGTACGATATAAAGGAACACGGCGAGACTTACCAACTTACCATTCGTCCTTCCCTGTCTAAGAAAAACTAAGTTAAATCAAGCACGAGCATATGTAATAGAATCCAGGGGCAATTGCATAAGCAAATACAAGTGTCATGAGCGAGATTCTGTTTTGGGTGCACGAGTATAGAGGTTACTCGGGTGTGTTGCAATAGATTGCTCAGGTTGTTCAATTGCATAGATATCTTATACTCATATCGTTTAGGTGTTTCAAACTTTGGATGCGATACAATGACTCGCACACGGATTACCACTAAGCAGGGATGGCTTATCTATATGAACAGAAGTCGTTGGCATAGCCATAAAGGATACGATTTAATTACAGGATAGAAATGGTATGCTACGCGGTGGCGAGCCCCGCTACATGCCATTTCTTCCTCCAACAGACAAGTATATTTAGTCTAAGAGTGAGAATGGCGTGAAGGAAGATTCACAAGGCGCCACACGCCATCCTTGCCCGACAGATAAACTAACAGACGTTCTGTCCGGATCGGCCCCAGTGCCCCGACGACCGTCCGCAGGAATACATTCAATACCTTGTGCACGTTGTCCGCGACATGCAAGTCTTGGGTCTCAGATTTACATAATTCATAACATGTTAATTCTTGATTCTTGTTCAGAACGAGTATGCTCCACGAGCTATGATTCTACTTTACTTGGCATAATTTTTGTTCAGTGTTCAACTTGACTTGATGCATTCCCCTGGTTCGGGAACTGCCTTGGCGACCTAACGGTCCCGGATACTTGCAGGTTCATATTGCACAGAAAAACTATTCGATAGTCTTCTGGCTAACTAGATGCATGCACGATATGCAATAATGTTACTTGATTGTGGCATAATATAAGTGACAAGCATTTAAATCGATACAACGAGTACAAGTTAGCATCTAAGCAGACAAGCATGCATTTGTGTAAACATAAGCATTTACTTTGACATGGTCTATGGGTCAGGTGAGCAGTGAACCGTAAAGGGACATACCGAGCGACACGATCTAGGAACGTGCAGTGTAAATAAGTGAACGGTGTACTACGAGGAGTATACATATATCATTCTACTCGGGTCATAACGGGGTCTAGTTGCACAATGCAAATATAGCATGCAAGAGTCCATTTATAAGAAAAGTTTTATTTCCATGTTCTAACATAAGCAATCCAAGTTAGGATTATTCCCTTATCTATGTGCGTTGTATTCTTTATTAGAATGCAGGGGGTGATTCACCTAGCGACTAGCATGTATCGTCCGTATTTTAAGTGTGCTGGCTAAGCAAAGACAAGTTCATCGTAGCCACCCACCTTAGCGATGATTCGCCTCGGTCGAGCGATACTCCGAGCGAGCCTCTGAAAGTCTAAGTTTGAACTCCTGAAGGGCCAAGTCTGGAAATTCTTTGCCTCAAATGAGTCTTCTCACTGGGCAAAGTGGGTCGGGTCGTTGCACTTGTACCGTTGAATCGGCTGTCCGTTTGAACGGAATGGGTCATCACAGGACGTATGAAAATGGGCAACAAAGGGACGGCTGCAGTTGTAGGCATTAGTGATATGCACTTGACAATGGATCTTGGTGAGAAGCTCGTTCTCAAGGATGTGCGACATGTACCGAGTTTGCGCTATAACTTGGTTTCGGTAGGGAGGCTGGCGGATGAGGGCTGTCGTAGTTTATTTGGGGACAAAGATTGGATGCTTACGAAGGATTTTCAGCAGCTGGCTCGAGAAGATTTGTGTTGTGGCATGTACAGGCTTAATCCACTAAGGTATACAGGCAGGCCACAGACACCGGATGGAGGCTCGAGGGGTATTAGACATGAGATAGATTATCGAAAACTTGTCTTGGAGGGGCTTTGAGATACTTTGAGGGATATAAAGGATTCGGTTCGTCGAGACAAAGCGATGAATGATGATGAGTCAAAGATTGAGGGTCGGTCTGTCGATCCTATGACAGCTGGTCGGTCTCCAGGTGGGGGTTGTTCCACATATCCAGTTTTGGCGACTGGTGATTTGCCAAAACTTCACGAAGCGACATTGGTTTCAGCAGTTCGAGGCAATGCAGGAGATTAATGTTTACAGCAAACTCAATCTGAGATAGGCGCATCATCATTTACACAATTCAGAAGAAGCTGTGGGTCATTGATGACATGCACAGTGCGTGATATTCTGCTTGAGGACGCATATGTATGGGGGAGCTTAAGGTTCGGACACGAAGGTAGGCAGATTCAAGAGTTCAAATCTCGGAAGAATTGCACCGTTCGCTTGGTTGTCCAGCCAAGGGTGAAGAATCTCGTCGGAACGTTAACACGTTCCGGTAGAAGACGAAAGTCGGGGACATACAACCAAGACTCATGGTGAGGCTGATCGTCAGGGAATTCGATCTTGGCCGTGTCAGCGATATCGTCAGGATCCCAGTAGTGCAGGAAGTGCTACGCATGGCAGCTAGTGTCGACGTGACGGTCGAGGAGCTGGAGATGATGAAAGATACAAAGCAACTCGGGGGATCGGAGATCTGTGGAATAGGGGAGAAGGATTTCTGTCGCAGAACGACATACATGGAGTCCAGTTGAGGAGCCATGGAGCCAACACCTCTCACCAGACTTGATGGAGAGATTATTGGGAATCAAGTCTGCTGAAGGGGGTAGAGTTCTGTTCAAACTCGATCCCTGGCAGAGTTCGGACCGAACTCAGTGTGGTGCGTTCTAGAACTGTTCTATCAGGATAGAACCGAACTCGGTCCGAGTTCGGTATCGGCGGTGGTTGCTCAGGTTTTGGAGTTTTTATGTTGCTAGTGGATGGCTGGATCTTATGGTTGGATATTTTTAGGGTTTCATAACCTTAAAATATGTTTCTCATCCTATAAATAGGGAGGATGGTGGAGGCACAAAGAAGAAGAACAAGTTAGAGATTCGGGGTGCTCGTCCACAGGAAATCTAAGAGAAAGTCCGTGCTTTAATCTTAGGACTTCGCCATCTAAGACAGAAGGAAGAAGGAGATCTAATTGAGGAGTCATCAACTTCGGTTAGGGAGATTGCTACGGGTTGGTGAGTGATTTCAATTATAATATTCTGCTTTTCTTCTTGAGTGTGGTGAGAGGGTTGAACATATTAGGGCAAAGGATTTTATATTATTTTTTGCAATCTTGTAATTTTATCTGAGTTATAAAGGTTAGGATTTGTCCATGTGATATAGTCACCGCCATATACTTGTCTTCATCTGTGCTTGGTATTCGTAGATTGGTTGGTCATCTCAGGTGGGTTGGCAAAATACTTCCGCGACATGCCCAACAATAAGTATACTGAAAGTGCCACTTTCAATGCATCTGTCCCCCAAGAGATATTTTTGGTATTTTACTAGCCATTATTTGTGGTGGAAAACGAAAGAATGAAATGTATTCAAGACGGGGTTTATACGAAACCCGTGTTCTTTGTTTTACAAATAAACTTGTACAATTTAATCCTATACGAGGATGTAGAAGTATAATTTATAAATTTGGGTAAATATTGTTATAGGCATCTGATCTGCAGTCGATCACTTTAGCCCTTGGACCACACGATGATGAAGAAGTGCCATAGAAGACAGGAAGCAGCTTCGAAGGTTGCAAAAGAGGGTGGATGCACGATGCCAAAGTCGTCGATCTCTACTCTTTGCCTGAGCTCCGGATTCTTCTCTCTCTCTCTCTCTCTCTCTCTCTCTCTCTCTCTTAATCTCTTGTTCGATCTTTCTTGGAAGTTCGACCTTGGATCTGATATTGGATCTCTTGACCAATTTTCCGACCTTGTCCTCTGTTGATAGAGGTCTCTATTTATAGAGTTTTAGTGACAGTGACCACTCCGTCGGTGTAGAAATTGAGTAGTGGAAAGTACAGCTAGCACCCTTTTATACAACGGTTAAAATAACCAATGCCTGCGTATAGATGATCCTCTGAATGAGCGTGTGACCCGGGTCCAACTAAGGGACAAAACGCGTATAATCGCTACGAAAATCACGGCGTAGAAGCCACGTAGGTAGGTATCCCTCGTGTAGAAGAGGTGGGCGTAGAAGCCAATGTCTGTCACCATGGCGTAGAAGCCAAGTAGGCATAGAAGCCGAATAGGCGTAGAAGCCGAGTGGTCATAGAGGTCGAGTGGGCGTAGAAGCCGAATGGGCGTAGAAGCCGAGTGAGCACAGGAGCTGAATGGGCGTAGAAGCCGCTGCGTAACGTGCCAGAGTGCTGATTGGGCGTAGAAGCCGAGTGAGCACAGAAGTTGAATGGGCGTAGAAGCCGCTGCGTAACGTGTCAGAGTGCTGATGTGGACGTCTTAGCCAAAATTACGGTTTTTGAAGATATAATCAAATCTCTTACATTAAATGCAGAGATTTGCCACCATCTTGCGCATTAAATGCAGAGGCGTGTTGTTGAAGGTCTGCAGGCCTTCTGTGCATCAGTCGCAGAGACGTGCCTCGAGAAACTGTCACCGCTCTGTGCATTAGACGTAGAGATGTGCCTCGAGAAACTGTCACCGCTCTGTGCATTAGACGTAGAGACGTGCCTCGAGCCTCATACGAGGTGCAGCTTTTGACGTGGCAGGCGGTTTGTCTTCCGCGGAGCGTAAGGAGCTCATGTCTGTCTGTGTAAAACAAGGCAGCGTATCCTTTTGTGCACGTAAAAGCAGTTTACGCAAAGGAGATGGCGGTAAATAACAGCCTGGGTTGTAGTGCCGTGCCATCATTATAGCCGTCGTTTGGGTAATTGAGCAGTATCCCTTTGTCAGAAGTCCAGACGTCAGGTTCATTGCAGGATCTGACAGGTTTACTTCGGAGAACACGAAGCGTTCCTCGTACGCTTTAATGCTATATTGAACGCGGATGTGTTTTACGCCATATAGGCGATGAAGCACCCCGTCTACGCTGAAGCGGCCTGGACATACTGCGTTTTACGTGGATGGTCCCATCATATTTTATGTCGTGCTCAGCGGAAAAGCTCCGTTGCACTCTTGATGGCCTTGAGGTCCCCTGCTTACGCTGCCCTGCATCACCATGTTGCGTAGAGCTATCCAGCGTATTTTTCATGCTTCTACAAGACCCCCTTCAAAGCTTTCAAATTACTCGTAATTTGAAATGCTTTGAATGAACCATGAACAGCTCCTCGTAACTCGAAACGTTTCTGAATGGAGCGTTGAAACGGTCGATGCTGACTTTATGGCGGATTTATTGGGGACCGGTGTGACCTCTCTCGCCTATAAAAGGCCGAGGAGTTCTCATGTTCTTCCTACACTTCCTTCATCATACAGAGATGATGGCCGGAGTTCGTCGGGTCGCCTTGAGGAAGAAGGAGATCATGCTCTTCCAGCATGTAAGGAGCCAAAAAAGATGGCATCTTCGAGCAAATGTCCTCTGAAATGATGGATCATGGAAGGATATCATAGCCTCCTTTGCTCGGGATAATCAGCAACTTTATATGGTGGTTCTTTGGGAGAGACGAAGAATCGTATTTTACCACGCTGCTTGCAAGTGGCGCCTTCTCCCGTTACCTCCGGGGATGAGAGCAGCAACTAGCTCTGACCTCGGGTATTGAGTTGGGTAAAATACCTCAACTCAATCTGTCATGGTGCACGGAGCATGGGATCTGCATAATTTAGGCAGGCCCAGTTCGTACTCTCCCTCCATTCATCATTCTGGTCGATTGTGGAAACCGACCAACTGCTGGAGGAGAGATGAAGAATTGGCGTCCATGCAAGAACCTGTCAGAACAGATTCCGGGCACGATCTTCAGCCGACGATGGGGAAGTCTTTGGTAGACGGCATTTCCCTCATATGTAATCATGAAAAAAATGAAGAAAAAACCCACGTAGACTGGATTTTCCTCATATGTAATCATAAATTTACTTTTAATAAAATCGTCTTTCTTTCGTGCATATGATCATCTTGCCATACTTCGTTGCTGTGAAGTCTGAATATGTGTAGCTTCGATACGTCTGATTCTTTACGCGGACTCTGTTTAAAAAGAGTACTAGGTCATGTCCTGTCTTTTACGCATAACTAAGAATGCGCAGAAAGCCGCTTTAGCAGTCGAGTGTTTGAACTGTTCTGCTGTTAGGAATGAGGAACCACGTAGAATTCTGAACTGTTTTTACTTCTGATAAACAGAATTCTAGTTTCAGACTTCATCTTCAAGAATGATTTCTCGAAAGTCCCTTGGAACAGGGCAAGAACTGGCTGTAAAAAACTAAGTCGCTATCTTGAGCTGTAGATAAAATATGCAGACTGGATTTCTGGATGAACCTCCAATTTGACCCGAGAAGAGTAATTTCTCAATGTTTGAACTCTGTATGCTTCGGGTACTTGGGATATTTTGAGGTCAAGAAGGAGTATCTTCTGTGTGAACTCCTATAATCGACCGCTTTGAGACCTGTTCGGATATGCGGAAAGTCAGAGATCCGTAGTGTAGATGAGCTGAGAATCCTGAGTTCGTAGCCTATTGAGCGTAGAAAGCCATCGAGCGTGAAATCATATATTTGTAGCTTCTGAGCGTGAAGTCGTAGGTTTGTAGCCTCTCGAGCGTAAAAGCTACCGAGCACAAAGGCATCCGGGCGTAAAACCATAGACTGATAGCTTGCGAGCGTAAAACCGTAGATCTGTAGCTGTCGAGCGTAGAAAGCTTCTTAGCATAGAACTGTAGATTTGTAGCCTGTGAAAAAAAAGAAATCTTTCGAGCGTAAGGTTGTGGATCTTTTGCCTCCGAGCGTAAACTAAACGCCACCGAGCGTGAGACCATAGATTTGTATCTGGTGAGCGTGAAGTCGTAGGTTTGTAGCCTCTCGAGCGTAAAAGCTATCGAGCACAAAGGCATCCGGGCGTAAAACCATAGACTGATAGCTTGCGAGCGTAAAACCGTAGATCTGTAGCTGTCGAGTGTAGAAAGCTCTTTGGTGTAGAACCACGAATCTGCTTTGCACGAAAAACTCTTCGAATTTGCTGACTGTCCGCCTTTCGAGAGTAGTGGGCTGATGTAGTACCCAATCATAACCAAATATTAATTGCGAGATTTGGTTAGGATTTCAAGGAGTCCGTCCGAGGATTCGAGGATCCGGTCCGAACTCTATATATATCCCAAGCTTTTGAGAGAAAAACTTTTCATCCATCTTCTGCGAAAGAGAGCCTTCGACTGTTCGAGTTTTTTCCCTTGTTCTTTCTCCGAGCACTCCGAGTTTCCAGAAATGGCGCCTAAACAAATCCCCTCCACTAAGGGAAAGAGTATAGGTTCTTCTTCTCGTTCTTCTGCCCCAGCGAGAGAGTCTTCGGTCGGGCAAGGTGGACTTTCTTCTGAGCGAAGTATACCGCCGACGAGCAGCGCAATCGGCCTTAGAGGTAGAGCCTTTGGGATGATAATGAATGACGAAAAATCCTTCGCACACGTTGAACGTGACCGCGCTAGGTCATCTTCTGTGCTGATAGCCTCTTTGAGGAAGATGACGCACGGAGACGTTTTCATCTTTTACGCCCATATTTCTAATGTACCAGCGTAAAAAACTCCATATTTTTGCAGTTTTGAGCGTAAAAGCTCTGATTGCCGAAAACTTGGTGTATACTATAAAAATTTTGCTTTATGCTTGTGGATGGGACCTCCGGCGTAATAACTAGAATTTTGGCAGTCTGGCGTAAAGCACGGACTGTATACCGCCAATTACGCTTCTGGATGCGACTTCCGGCGTAAAATAACCAAATTTGTACAGTCTTGGCGTAAAGCACAGACTGTCGTTTCTTGGTTTTTATGTTGCAAGATTTATAATGACGTGTTTTCCTTGCACTTTTGCAGTTAACTTGCATGAGTCTCCACTGGCCGAGGTGATGGGTTCCGCTGCCGGGATGCTGCACTCAAACTATCTGGAGGATCTGTCCCACGTGACATTTTCTATCTCCGGACCCCAGTACCCTGAAGGAAGGGGGATCTTGATATCGGCTCAGGGCGAGCGGACGTTGCTGAACATGATTAACGGGGAGCCCCTGACGTATATAGACGGGGACCAGTACATAAAGCCGGCTTTTCTCTTTAGGGACATGATTGACAAACAGTCCCAGACGAAGCCCAAGAGAGAACCCTGGGTTTTCTCCGCCGAGAGTTTGGTCTTGTATCTGCCAACGATGCTGAGAGATTATCCCATCTCGGCTTTCTTCCATGCTATACATCCCAGGAGGATGTCGTGGACGCTGACTCCCGATCTTCACGGCAAGCCGGGAAAGATCTTTCATCTGAAAGGGGCTGACCAGGGGTCATTTGTCAGCCGCCCTTCCGGCGTTGTGACGGTGTTCAGGGGACTGTGCCCGGGCAGCGTCCCAAGTGAAGACAGTTTAGTGATCCAGCCGGTCCAATTGTCGACTTTCTGCAACGACTTCATGGGGCGAGGGGGGGTATACCCCAAGGAGAATCCTCGGTGCAATGGGTGGATCACCCCAACAAACCTCCGATGGGCTTGCCTAGTTGACTGGGCCTTGAAGCATTTTCGGAGAGATTTGGAGGGCATTAGACTGTATGCTGCTGTGAGTGCGAAGAGTGTTGGGTTGCCTCCCAACCCTAACCTGTTTCTGGCACTGATAGAGCGATACATTTCGCTCACCGGGACCTTCACCACTCTACTGGGGGAGTTGGGGTTGGCCCTCCATGAGATGGCAGTGATCTCGAGACTGCCGATGGGGGATACCCCATATGAAGAGTATGTTCCCACCAACCGGGAGTTGGGGGACTCGGACCCTCGGGAGGTGGAAGTGTATCAGGAGCTGATGTGTCACTACCTCACGTGCACCGCTTTTTATAATGAGCCTTCTGATTTGGCTCACACCACTAAGTGGACGTCCTACCTCTTCTTCCACCGGGCCAGGACCGCCAAGTCGGAGAAAGTCTCGGGGGGCAAGAATGAGCCTGTGAACTGTTTGGGCATGCTCAGTGCCCAGGTCATCGAGGATCTTATGGAGGATGCTAAGGCTCCAGATCAGATTCTCGATGACGGGGTAGAAAAGTATCCTGAAGGCACTAAGGCCTACAGTTACTTGAGGCGTTATCGCAGGCCTTTGTCTAAGGAAGCCCGGCTGGCTGGTTTTCTCTCCATATGACTGCGTCGAGTAGTGGTGCCCGGCATTGCGTCCGCGGACCGCATTCACCGGAACATCCTGTGGCCTGCCGTACGTCTGGTGTTCGGGGCAAGACTGGGCTTGCTCCCTGCCATGGTGTGCCGTATACAGGCTGGCCTGAGAGCCATGACTGATGGGCTGCTCGTCGATAAAGCTCGGCGTGATAGCTTTCCCAGGGTAGAATTATCATACCTGTACTTGATGGGATGGTTAATTCTCCACAACCCCCGGGTGATGTCTCCCGGCCCTGGTAGTAGCTCGGGGGGTAGTTTCTTGCTGAACTACAAGGACTCTCCCTGGAACGTGAATACAGTTTTAGACTGTCGGCTGGTGCTGAACCTCAGTCACGGCTGGAAGCTCCTCTGTATTGTCCCCTCTTTACATCACAATCAATCGGGTATTAGGCTTGAGGATTTAGGTGGAGAGAAGACCAATCTTTCTCCGGAAGCTTTTAATTGGTTGATCTGCATCAGACCCTCCCATTTGCTGTACAGAAGTGAAGATCATTGCTTCTTCGAGCCCTACTTACCCAGTCGGTTTGCCAGGCAGTTTGGGTACGATCAGTTGCACGTGGGGCAATGCCGTCACCAGCTTCAGGTCCAGGGGCGGACTCATTGATGGAGCCAGAGGATGGCGGTATTTTATCATGGGTTGCACGGGAGCAATCTTTACCGTGCCGGTCGTCACACTCTCCACGGAGCTGCGCATCCTCCACTCGTATGCCCAGTTCTACGTGGCGATCAACACCTTCCATCGCGATTTTGACATGCGTGGAAGCTTTAGGGTGCCTTCTCCCAAGCCTGGGGAAAGAGTCGAAGTCCCCTCGGTTTCTTCTGATGAGGGTGAGGATTTCGTTACTCCGGATGAGCCTCTGGTGTCGGTGCCGAGGTGTGAAGTGCCTCCGCCTGCGGGGGCTTTGGTAGTCTTTGGGAAGCGAAGGGCTCCTGCTCTGAAGCAGACTTCCCCTCGCAAGAGAAAGAAGAAGACGGTTAATCGTCCTCTCCAGATTCCTGGTATTGAGGTTCCTAGAGAGGAACCTGCTATCTCCCCTGTTGGGGATGTCTCTTTGATTGGAGGTTCCTCGCCTTTCGGAGAGGGACCCTCAGTTTCGGCTGGCGGTGCCGGAGAACTCCTGCTTGAGGCTGCCGTTACTGCCACTGCCTCCGGTAGTGGAACGAAGTCGCCTCCGGGGCTGAGTATAAGGTTTCATATACCTTTATCCGAATCAGCGTCGGAAGAGACCCCTTTCGTGCCTGCGAGCGCACCTGGCGAGATTCCAGCCGATGAGCCTCGGTTGGAATTTGAGGAGGACTTGGAAGACTACTTGCAAATGTCAGCTATCAGACCCCCTTCTCCAGGTAGGATAGCCTGCTTAGCATCATTAAGAAGTAATTTAGCTGTACTGGCATCAGATGTGACATATATACCGTCGGCCGTAGGTAAATATCGTCTTTACGCCCTTCTTTTTTTAGAGAAATTAATATCGTGTCGATATTAACTTTCTCGTCTTCTTTTCAGGGGCAGATGTCTACAGGGAGAAGAGCGCTGAAGCACTTTTTGGCTCTGCTTCGGCTTCTGGTGGCGACACGGAGGTGCCTGAGTTTGAAGAGGAAGCATATTTGGGTGCCGGCTCGCCCCGAGTAGTTTCGACATCTCAAGAGGAGGATGAGCCTGTCATTGTGACATCGCCTCCTGCGAGTATGCCGGTGACTTCGACTGTCGTTGTCGCATCTTCCTTGGTCGCACCACTTGTTGAGGCGACGGCCGTGGCCACATCGTCTGCAATCACTCCCGGAGGGGGACTCACCAATATCGCGGCCACTCCTGGCGTTCAATCGGATCTAGTTGCGCTGACCGAGCAATATACCAGCCTCTTCTACGCCAGCCTGAAAACGCTGATATCAATGGTGTTGGCGAAGAATCTAGACTTCGAGCGTCTGAAGAAGGCTTCCCGGTTTTCGATCGGGGCGGTCAGAGAATTCGACGACTCTGGGGTAGCTGACGCCCTGGAGACGATGGTTAATGGTTTAGAGCAACCTATTAACGAATATGTGCAGCTGACTCGGGGCAGCATCGAAGCTGAGGTCCAGACTAGATACGACTTTATGACTGCGCGACTTACTAAACAGCTGGAAAGCCTAGATGAATCCATCAAAACACACCAGCTGGAGATGGATAAAAGAAAAGCTGTCGTGGAGGAGGCTCTTGCTCTTCAGACGAAGTGCCAATCTGAGCATGAAGGGAATACAGCGAGGGCTCGCAAGTTGAAGGAAAAACTCGCCCAGGCAGAGGAGTTGGCTTCTCAGTCGTTGGCAGGTCTAGATGTAGCGACTGGTCGACTGAGCACAGCACGACGAAATTTGGAGCATGTAGAAGCCGCCCGTGCGGGTTCTCTTCGGGCAAGGGCCGAACTGTCCTTTATGAGCAACCACGAGGCACGGCTGGAGCGGGCCCGCGCTGATGCCTTAGTTTCCAGGAATGAGAGGATAGCTGCACTGGTGCAGCTGATTCGCGATCTGACCGCTCCCCCACTATGATGTACCATTTCTTCTTTTTGCTTTCCCAATGTAATTCTGCTCTCTTCTTTCTTTTCTTTGGGAATAAATAAAGCGACTCTTTTCTGACTTTGTGGACCCATCATTTCGGAATATAAATGATAGGTTTGGGCGAGAGTGATATCAGAGGTAGTATGGACGTGGTAGACTCTCGATAAACCTTCAGCAGGACATATCTATTCATAGGTCATACGGACATGATAGAATATGCTTTGACTAAAGTTTGTAGACAAGACACTATCAGAGGTAATATGGTCGTGATAGGTATTGCTTTTCCAAATTAGTCGAACATATCTATTCAGAGGTTATATGGACATGATAGAATATGACCCAACTAGTTTCGTTTTAGAAGTAGTTTTGTCAGAATTGAGATTCTCACTATATTCCACTTGAGCAGAGGAGATTAAGCATAGTACCTTTTCAGGAATTTACCGTTGATAGGAGCCATTAACAGGTCTCCATTAGGCTGGGCTAACCTGTAAGCGTCATTTGAGAACGTTGTCTCAATCACATAAGGGCCTTCCCACTTGGGCTGGAATTTGCCTTTACTCCTGTGAGTAAGAATCATCGGCCTTCTTACGGCTAAAACTAGCTCGCCGACTTTGAACACTATTTCCTTTACTTTATGATTGAAAGCTCTGGAAATGCGTGCTTGGTAGAGCGCGATGCGCTGTTGAGCTTGGAGGCATTTCTCGTCTAATCCTTCTAGCTTTTGAAGCCTTAACAGGTCATTCTTTTCTTGAGTCAGCTCATTAGTCACGGCTATCTTGAGTGACGGGATCTGGATTTCAATGGGGAGAACTGCTTCACTCCTGTAGACCAGTGAAAATGGGGTACAACCTATCGGTGTTCGTACCGTTATGCGGTATGCCCAGAGACATTCGCCCAGCTTCTCATTCCAATCTCTCTTGTTTGAAGAGATAAACTTCTTCAAGAGTTTGATAATGGTTTTGTTGAAAGCTTCTGCCAAACCATTAGCAGCTGGATAATATGCCGTAGAGGCAATATTGTGTATCCAATTTTTATCGCAAAATCGGTGAAACGCTTGGCTGATAAATTGAGGCCCATTATCGTAAATTATCCTCCGGGGTACCCCGAAGCGATAAATGATGTGATGCTTGATGAAGCTGATTACATTAGACGCCTTTACCTCAGCAAGAGGGATCGCCTCTGCCCATTTGGAGAAGTAATCCGTTATGGCCAGTATGAACCGATGACCTCTGGAGGAAGATGGGTGAATAGGACCAATGATATCCATACCCCATGCTTCGAAAGGCCAGGATGCAACCGTAGGATATAGATATTCAGACGGTTGATGTATGAAGTCTGCATGAACCTGACAGGCTCTGTATTATCTTGCATAGTTGATCACGTCTGCGATCATAGTGGGCCAGTAATAGCCCATTCTCCTGATACGATCCTGTAGCTTAGGACCGGGTTGATGCGCTCCGCATACGCCGTTGTGAGCTTCCCGGATAATCTGTTGTGCTTCATCGTTAGAGAGACATCTCAATAGCAGTCCGTCGTAGGTCCGACGATATAGGCATTGTGAAGATGCATCGAAGTAGAAGCGTAATGATCGTCTTTTGACGGATACTGCTTCTTTGGGGTCCTCTGGCAAGATTCTGTATGCCACAAAATCTATGAAGGGACTTCTCCAGTCTCTTCTAGGGGGATCTGTGTTCACAGCGTAGCTGCGTTCTATGTAAAAGTTGTTCTTCACACAGAATAAATTACTGTTAAGAAGGATTACCGAATTCTGCCTTCTTATAGGAGTGGCTAAATCCGCAGCTAGACTGGCTAGGGCATCAGCTTCCAGATTCTGAGATCGAGGTACATGCTCTAGGAAGAACCCTTTGAATGTCATGGCTATCTCGACCGTTGCTTGGTGATAGGGGATGAGGTCTGGATTCCGGACTTCATATATTCCCCTGACTTGATTGACGATAAGCAGAGAATCACCGAAAGTTTCCAGGGACTCGACCCCCAGCTCTTTAGCGACTTGGAGCCCGATCAGCAGAGCGTTGTACTCTGCCACATTGTTGGAGCATGGCTCTCTGCTCGGTAGATGACGAGTTTATCAGGAGTGACCAGGACGATTCCTACTCCTGAAATCATGTCTCCTCTAGGACCAGTTCTGGAGGCACCATCGAAGAATAGTTGCCATGTGTCACTTTCCATTGCAGAATTATATTCTGCAACTTCATCAGGGATGTCCTCGTATAGTTTGGAGGTCTCTGGGATCGGATGAGCAGCTAGAAAGTCGGCCAACGCTTGGCCTTTGATGGACTTCTGCGGGACGTATACCATGTCATATGGTGTTAACAGCATCGCCCAAGTCGCGAGTCGGGAATTAAGAGCACTTGGCTTGCTCATCAGTACTCGAAGAGGGTTGATCCTGGAGATGATATGAATAGTCTGGCCGGTGACATAGTGCCGCGTCTTCTGGATAGCGAACATTAGAGCCAAGCATTCTTTCTCCACTGGGTTGTACCGGTGTTCGGCTCCGACCATCATCCTGCTGAGGTAGTAGATAGCCTGTTCATGACCCATATCGTTCTTCTGTGCGAGAAGAGCTCCTAGCGAATGATCCATCGCTCGAACGTACAGCAAGAATGGTCTTCCCATGATGGGAGGCACCAGAACTGGCGGACTGGTGAGGTAGCACTTGATATCTCTGAACGCTTGCTGACAGGTTTTGTCCCATACGAAGGATACACCTTTCTTCATGAGATGAGAAAAGGGCTGACATCTCCCCGAGAGGTTGGATATGAATCTCCGGATATAAGCCAGACGGCCTTGAAATCCCCGGAGTTCCCTCAGATTACGGGGCGGTCGTATTTCTACGATGGCCTGGACTTTGTCAGCGTCCACTTGGATGCCTTTGGCGGTAATGACAAATCCCAGGAATTTGCCACTAGATACACCCAGAAAGGACTTCGTAGGGTTCATCTTGAGTTGATGTTGGCGCATTAACTCGAATACCGTCCTCAAGTTTTGAATGTGATCATCTTTGAGGCGGCTCTTGACGGCTATGTCGTCCACGTAACATTCTACTGTTTTGCGTAAATGCTCATGGAATATGTTACTCATAGCCCGTTGGTATGTAGCCCCGGCGTTCTTCAATCCGAAGGGCATGACCATATAGCAATATACCCCCAACGGGGTCCGAAAGGCAGTGTGCTTCTCGTCTTCAGGATACATCTTGATCTGATTGTATCCTACGAATCCGTCCATGAAAGACATACGTTCAAAACCGCAGGTGTTGTCGATCATGATGTCCGTGATGGGAAGAGGGAACTCATCCTTGGGACAGCCTGCATTTAGATCTCGGTAATCGATGCAGATACGTATTTTCCCATTTTTCTTTATGATTGGGACAACGTTGGCGACCCAGTCGGGATGCTGTTCTTCTCGGATAAAACCGCAGGCTATCAACTTCTTGACTTCAGCTTCGATGGCGTCCATCATATCCGGGCGGAACCGGCGTTGGTGCTGCTTCACAGGCTTTGAATCGGGCAATATGTTGAGTTTGTGAGTAGCCACCTTTGGGTCAAGGCCTGGCATGTCCTCATAATCCCATGCAAAGATGTCGATATATTCTTTTATCAGCTGGATAACTTCTTCCCTTTCAGCTGGGGAGAGATTGTTACTGATAAATATCGGCTTTGGCGAAAGTTTACCCCCAACATCAACCTGGATAACTTCGTCTTTGGTGGGAGGTTCTCTTTGCTCGAAGAGGAATTCCCACTGCGTATCCATTTGTTGGGCCCAAGAGTCATTCTCAAACGGCTCAGAATCCTGTTCATCCACTTTAAAGGGATCTGTCACTACCATATTCACTGATAATGTTTGTTCGAGAGCATCAGGTGGGTTAGAGGGCGACGAGCCGTTCTGAGAAGAGGAAAAGATATCCTCGTCCGACTTAGAGGAGGTGGCATACCCTAACCCGAAATGAGTTCGTTGATAGTAGGGATCGCAGCGCAGCGGCGTTCGTCTGCCTCTTCCGTAGTTGAGACCTGGCTTCCGCTTCAAGTCGTAGCCCATGTTTTGCATGATCCTCAACGCTTGCGGGCTGTATCGGTGAACTTGCATTTTTCCAGCATCTTCATTGAAAGAATCTTCCTGGATAGTCGGTTGATTGTGCATGCGGCCGAAGACTATTGAACGCTGACTGCTGCAGGTAGGCGGGATAATGAAGATAGAATCCTCATGTGGTCCATACGTCGTGACGACGTTGGATGATAACGCTACTTCCCAGACATACGGACGGTAGGAGTTCATAACTTCCAAGAATTTTTGCGCTATGGGTTCTACCTCGTCACGGGGAGTGGATTCCTGATTTGGAATTTGAGCGTCAATATACTGGAAAAGAGGATGTTTATTATCATCTGGAACTCTGTTCCTGGTTGCATTTACATCAGTCGGCTGCCTGTTGCGCCGAAGGTTGATGACCAAGGGTGGAGGCTTCTGGTTCAAAGTAATCACTAGAGGATCACTCCCTTTTCCTGACCTGGTCTTGTTCAGGTGGATAGCCATAGGCTCCATGGCTTTTGGACGAGTGGTTCGTCCTTTCACTCTGATTGACAGCGGTAGTATGGCAGAGGGTTCTTCTGGCTCCCGGTAGGATTCCTTCTCTGCCTCGCCTGACACTTCTTCCGTGTGGTCTTGAGAGTACAACACGGCATCGGAATAGTAGAATTCTACTCCTTTAAACGGGTTTAGGTCAGCAACCTCCGTTTGTACTGTTCCTTGGGGGTCGACATATTTAAGACATTGATATAGAGTTGAAGGAACGATGTTGTGGTCGTGGATCCACGGTCTTCCCAGCAAAATGTTGTAGGACACCTCTGAATCGATGACGTAACATGTGGCCACCGATCTGAGGTTGCCAATCTGGATCCTCAGGAGAATTTTCCCCAATGGCTTACTTCTTCCGGCGTTGAAACCCACGATTGTAGTGGAGGTGTAAGCCAATTCGCTGGTAGAAATCCTTAGCGGTCTGAGCAGACTGTGAGGGATGATGCTGATCGACGATCCCGGATCTATGTGAATCCAATCGACCTCCATGGAACCGACGTACCCGGTGTAATAGAGGGGCCTGTCATGCCTGTTATGTTTTAACAGCATGTCGTCTTGAGTGAAAGTGATATTTGGGACCACCTCTATCACACTGTGGCATTGAGGACACGCCACCGGTTCTTCGTCGGGGGACTTGAGCTGGGTCAAGCATGCCTCCGCCTGCATCAGTGCTTCACTCAGGGCTAGACGAGTGTCTTGGGAGAGCCTGAGTAGCTCGAAGATAGACAGCCTGGCTGGCGTATTAGCCAGTTGGGCCAGGATGTCGAAGTTGTATGGCTTCTCTAAACCTTTGTTTGGAATATTTTTCATAGGTTTATCAAAGCACACTTCTTTTTGCTTCCCTTTGTCCGCCGGAGTTGGTTTTGAGGGACCGGCATCTGGTACGACGGGACCTGGTCCTGAAGGTTTGGCAGCTGAAGCGTCCGTCGGTGCATCTTCCTGACTTGCTCCGTAGTCGTTGAGGTAGGCTTTCCCTGAACGGGTCACAGCAAATACCTCGTCTTCGTCTGATGCCGAAGAAGTTGCGACCATATGGCATGGTTTGCATTTGGAGCTCTTTCTAGACGTAGCCTTAGTAGCTTTAGTCTCCTCCTCGAGCTCTGACACCAAATCCGGATGAACCCACATAATCTTGCCCTGTCGGGTGATTAGGGGTACCAGGTCATAATTTTGACCCCTAGCTGGAGGGAGAATGACGATGTTCATCGTGGTCCGGGAAATGGGTGTAACACCGTCCGAGACTTCTTGGGAAGGCAGATTGCCAAACCATAGAGAGATCATATTGGCCGTGACCGTCTTCTCGGTATTGTGCAGAGTGATGGCCTTAGCATCGATCAACCCCTGGATCTTCCTTTTCAGTATGTAACACGCCTTTGTCGGGTGGTGTACGTATCTGTGGAAGATGCAGTATTTGGGGTCGTTAGTACTGCCGACTTCTTGGGGCCGCCTCAGCTCTGGAAGGGTGATCTTGCCACTTTTGACGAGACACTCGAATATACTGGCCGTATTGATCGCCAGAGCTTCTTTTCCTTTGGAGCTGCGAGGATGGTCGCTGCTGGGAGATGACCTCTTGCCTCTGTCAGAGGCGGAGATCATGATGCCATTGTCGCGCGCCTTGCGACTGTTGTCTTCGGCGGCTACGGCCGAGATGATGAACGAGGGCCAATCATGGAACTGATATGGTCATGTAAACACCGAGACTACGAGAAGGAGGTTCTTCCTGCAAATGTCTACCAACGCAGAGTCTGGAACTCCTGGAGGCATCTGTAAGGTGGCCTGACGAAAACGTTCGATGAAGGTGCGAACGTCCTCTTTTTCCTTCTGCTTGACTTCGATGAGAGAGGACATAGACATGTCCATCCCTCCCTCATAGAATTGCGTAAAGAATAAAGCTTTGAAGTTCTCGAAGGAAGTAATGCAGTTATCCGCCAAGCTACGGTACCACTGATAGGCTACTCCTGAGAGACAGCCTTTGAACACCCGAGTGAGGAGGGCATCGTTCCCTTGTAGCAACACCGTCATCATACTGAAATAGTTCATGTACTGACTTGATAATATTTTTCCCTCGAACAGAGCCATAGTCTGAGGTTTGTACCTCGGAGGGAAAGGGACCTCTTCCCAGATAGCTGGGTAAGGCTGGTTGATTCCTAGTTTCTTGAGCTGATCTTTGTGCTTCAAGGCGTCAAACTGGGCTTTCAACTCCCGTACTGCCTGCATCGGATTTTCAGTTGGAAGCGGGACTACGGTGTGGTGCAGAGTTGGTTGTATCGTGACTCCAACGGGAGGTAATATATTCTCCGAGTGAGGAAGCGGAGGAACTGCTGACTCTTGATCTAGAGCAGGCTCTTGGCTCGGGTTGGATGGTGGTAAGTCCACCCCCACACGTATCTGAGTTGGCGGGACCGATGCTTGAGCCATGGCAATTATGTGCTGAGTTAGCATCATCTGGTGCATGTTCTCCATCATGGATTGTATTTGTTTCAGAGATGTCTCCAGTATAGTGATACGTTGTTCCGCGTTTTCTGACGGCGAAGCTTCCTCGCGTTTATCTTCAACGGCATAAACTCTCATTTTCCTGGGTGTCATTGAAGGATTAGTATAGGTCGCTGCAGAAGTCGACTCTATACTCTCAACATCTGATTCAGGAGACTGGCGACCCCCAGCGTCGGAATTAGACGAGTACGAAGCTGGTTGTTGTGACCTTGCACGGGTGTTTTGGAACACCCCAGCTTCAGCGTTCCTGAGGAGCTCATTGAATCTCCTTCGGCTCGGAGGCCTAGAGGGATGACGTCTTGAGCTCGACCCTCCTCTAGGTATGTGTGAAGCCATGTTCACAGATGCATGCGCGAGCTCTTCTTTCTGGAAAGACAGAGAGTAGCTCAACCGGTCAAAAATTGACCGTTTTGCTTTAGAACAGCAGCAATTAATCACAATCTTATGACTATTACAATAGTGCTCGCCAGGAGGCATAATAGACATATTGAAAGGTCCCCTCTCCTTAACGCTTCTGGATTAGATATTTGCGCAGGTCAGGAGGAGTTGCAGAAGAAGAAGAAGACGGCTTGTTCCTTCTGTTCCCATCAGTGGGCATACGGAGGTTGGGCACCATGGTTTTCCCTGTGCCACCTGTGTACAACAGGTTGGCCATCTGGGTGGCGGATAACCCCCGGGGAGGGTGTCTTTTCGCAACCTGAGATTGCTTTATGCCGAGGGACTTCGCCTGGCGTAATTTGGAGATTTGCTCAGACTGGCGTAAAGCTGAAGAGGTCCTCAGTCGGCCATCGGCTTCTCGCGTAATCCGGAGGATAGGCAGATTGTTCCCTTGCTGGCATAAAGGCCGAGAAGTTGAGTACTCCGCCGCTTGCTTTCCCTTGCGTAGATTGCAGGGGTCATCTGCTTTTCTGCGGAAGGCAAATAAATGTTTACGCGCGGAGCGTGCTTTATACTTCCGATTTGGCGCTGAGGTATTATCAGAAGTTTTGTCTATTCCGCCACGGACGAGAGACTGGTTTCTATGCGTAGAGCGCAGTGGATACCTCTGGGTTAGCGCTGAGGCTTTGTCCAAAGTTTTGTCTGTACCGCACGTAGCGGGAGACTGGTTTCTACGCGTAGAGCGCAGTGGATACCTCTGGGTTAGCGTTGAGGCTTTGCTCGAAGTTTTGTCTGTACCGTGCGTGGCGGGAGACTGAATTTTACGTGTAGGGCACGGAGGGAGCAATGCTACAACCTCATTGGTCGGAGAGATCGAAGAGATCGGAGAGTCCACAGGGATGGTAGAGGATGTCTTGGGCATCCAGACCTTGCGCAGCTTCCTGTTATTTTGTACAGAGAGAGAGTGAGAGCTACCTCATGTCTGAAGCATGTCTTCGTAGGCAGACTGGTCGAACTGGACGACCAGTATCTTCTTCACGGATCCCACGGATACCGCATCGTGTTGAGCAATCGCTTCCTCATCAGAAGAGAAAGATCTCCCCAGCAGAGTCGCCATCTTGTTTGTGGTGGAAAATAAAATAATAAAATGTATTCAAGACGGGGTTTATACGAAACCCGTATTCTTTGGTTTACAAACAAACTTGTACAATTTAATCCTATACAAGGATGTCGAAGTACAATTTATAAATCTGGGTAAATATTGCTATAGGTGTCTGATCTGCAGTCGATCACTTTAGCCCTTGGACCACACGATGATAAAGAAGTATCGTAGAAGACAGGAAGCAGCTTAGAAGGTTGCAAAAGAGGGTGGATGCACGATGCCAAAGTCGTCGATCTCTACTCTTTGCCTGAGCTCCGGATTCTTCTCTCTCTCTCTCTCTCTCTCTCTCTCTCTCTTGATCTCTTGTTCGATCTTTCTTGGAAGTTCGACCTTGGATCTGATATTGGATCTCTTGACCAATTTTTTGACCTTGTCCTCTGTTGATAGAGGTCTCTATTTATAGAGTTTTAGTGACAGTGACCACTCCGTCGGTGTAGAAATCGAGTAGTGGAAAGTACAATACCCTTTTACACAACGGTTAAAATAATCAATGCCTGCGTATAGATGATCCTCTGAATGAACGTGTGACGCGGGTCCAACTAAGGGACAAAACGCGTATAATCGCTACGAAGATCACGGCGTAGAAGCCACGTAGGTAGGTATCCCTCGTGTAGAAGAGGTGGACGTAGAAGCCAATGTCTGTCACCATGGCGTAGAAGCCAAGTAGGCATAGAAGCCGAATAGGCGTAGAAGCCGAGTGGTCATAGAGGCCGAGTGGACGTAGAAGCCGAATGGACGTAGAAGCCGAGTGAGCACAGGAGCTGAATGGGCGTAGAAGCCGCTGCGTAACGTGCCAGAGTGCTGATTGGGCGTAGAAGCCGAGTGAGCACAGAAGTTGAATGGGCGTAGAAGCCGCTGCATAACGTGTCAGAGTGCTGATGTGGACGTCTTAGCCAAAATTACGGCTTTTGAAGATATAATCAAATCTCTTGCATTAAATGCAGAGATTTGCCACCATCCTGCGCATTAAATGCAGAGGCGTGTTGTTGAAGGTCTGCAGGCCTTCTGTGCATCAGTCGCAGAGACGTGCCTCGAGAAACTGTCACCGCTCTGTGCATTAGACGTAGAGACGTACCTCAAAAAACTGTCACCGCTCTGTGCATTAGACGTAGAGATGTGCCTCGAGCCCCGTACGAGGTGCAGCTTTTGACGTGGCAGGCGGTTTGTCTTCCGCGGAGCATAAGGAGCTCATGTCTGCCTGTGTAAAACAAGGCAGCGTATCCTTTTGTGCACGTAAAAGCAGTTTACGCAAAGGAGATGGCGGTAAATAACAGCCTGGGTTGCAGTGCCGTGCCATCATTATAGCCGTCGTCTGGGTAATCGAGCAGTATCCCTTTGTCAGAAGTCCAGACGTCAGGTTCATTGCAGGATCTGACAGGTTCACTTCGGAGAACACGAAGCGTTCCTCGTACGCTTTAATGCTATATTGAAAGCGGATGTGTTTTACGCCATATAGACGATGAAGCACCCCGTCTACGCTGAAGCGGCCTAGACATACTGCGTTTTACGTGGATGGTCCCATCATATTTTATGCCGTGCTCAGCGAAAAAGCTCCGTTGCACTCTTGATGGCCTTGAGGTCCCCTGCTTACGCTGTCCTGCATCACCATGTTGCGTAGAGCTATCCAGCGTATTTTTCATGCTTCTACAGCCATTGCAAGTCCATTGAAAGTGGAGAGTTTTGTTGTAAGTGGAGAGTTTATGAGTTGCAGTGAAAATGAGTGGAACTCATTGCAAGTAGAGAAATTTGTTACTATTTTTTATTATTAATTCAATTGGATTAATTTATTTGTTAATTAATTGATTTTTTATTAAGTGTTTTTAACTGAATAGGAAACACACTTTTATAATCTTTTATTAATATTTTTTTATTAATTAATATATTTCAATAATTAATAAGTTTTGTTATTTAAAATTTTCTTTTGTTAAATTTACGATAATTAAGTTTTTTTTAATTAAGTTTTGTTAATTTTTGTTAATTAATATTTTGGTAATTAGAATTTGTTAATTAAGATATATTCGTTGATTAGATTTTTGTTAATTGAATTTTGTTAATTTATTTTCTTTAATTACTTTTTTGCTAATTATATTTTTGTTAATTTTTTATTAAAACTATGTTATTAATTAAATTTTTTAAATTAATATATATTCGGTAATTATTATTTTTCTTTAAATAATTCATTTTGTTAATTAAATATGAATTAATATATTTAGATAATTAATATTAAATAATATATTTCATTAATTAAATTTTGTTAGTTATTTTTTTGTCAAATAGTCTATTTTATTATTTTTTGTTAATTGATAGATAATTTGAATTCTCACATCCACTGTCATGTTTCCATCCAAACATTGGAACTCTAAACTATCAATTCTCAGTTCCACTTTCATGTTGCCATAAAAAAAAATTGGTATGAAACTCGGACAAAAACCTATCTATCCAAATACATTTTAAAAAACAATAATGCTAAGTTTACAACTAAATGTGTTACAACTCATTAACAACTGCCTACGTGGCGGTTGCCAATTGGCTCCCCTCTTCCTCTCTACCCTACATGGAAAGAGGTCACGTAGTTGGTTGTAAATGGGTTGTAATTCAGTTGGTTGTAATTCTAGCATTTTCTTTTGGTAAGTAACACCACTTGTATTATAGCATGTTGAAAGTTTCACTTTTATACTTTTTAAAAGTTACAATTTATCCAAACATCCCCACAGTAAAGGATATACGAAGCACCTCTAGTTTTTATTTCATTTATAAAGAAGGGAACTCAGAAACTTAACATTGACAGAGACTTTATTCATCCCAATTCAACTAGTGTGAAATCGGGTTGTTACTGTGTTGGCCGGACTATACGAGTTGGAGAATGAATTGTATTTACGATTTAGGAGATGTTCGGCAGGTTGAATGCTATATGAGTGGGAATTCTATATTCCCGAAAATTAAATTACCTGAAAGTTTTATTTCCATGTTTGATGAATATATAAATATTCTCAGAAAAAAAATAGGCTTTTTGATATTACCCCCTGCTAGATGCAGGATATTGATATTGCTCCATGTTATTTCATAAGTTGATACTTCCTTCCTGAAAGTGTCGTTAAAGAGTTTTAAATATGTCACTATAAAGTCAAAAGTGACACTTTCGGGAGGGTAATATAAACTTATAAAACAACATGGGGGTAATATCAATATCCTGCATCTAGTAGGGGGTAATATCAAAAAGTCCGAATTTTTTTGATAAACAAATGAAAATAAAATAAAAAAGGATAAAAAATTTGAGGAAAAAACAAAAAAGAAATTATTAAAAAAAGAAAAAAAATTCTTAAAAATGATAATAAATAGATAAATAACTGAAAAAACAGAAAGCATTTTAAAAACATGAAAAAAACTGGAAAACAAAAAACAGAAACAAAAAGAAAAAGAAAAAGAAAAAGAAAAAGAAAACTAATTCTATTTTTTTTGTAGTAAGCATTCCAAAAAAAACAAAAACAAAATCCAAAGATGAACTCATACAAATGGCCAATTTTGTAAATGATTTAGTAAGCATTTCAATTCAACAAAAACTTATCTAAATTCACCAAGATTTGAAGACAATTATAATCTTCTTTTATTTACAAATGATTGAGATGCCAAGCTATTTATTTTATTATTTTTTAACGTCCATTTATTCCATTAGCCAAAATCAATAAGGTGATTAACACACTCATAGTTAGGATAACCAAACAAATAATAATTCTAGATTTTTTGTATGAGTTATTTTATGAAATAAGTTTAATCATACCACTTTCTATGCTCATATGTAGCATAAACACTTGAATCCCTTGGGAATAACAAACCTTAACGATATTTCTATCTTGTTCTGAAAACGAGAATGTGAAGTATCACTAACTTGATCGTGGATTTAAAATATTCTTAAAAATAATAATTTAAATAGTTTCAGTAAATAAAATGCAAAAAAAAAATTAAAAAAAAAAATTGACCCAATTGTTAGTCATAGTCTGCTTATGTCCTAGTAACATGCGAATCATGACACACTCTTGTTCATGTACACACTTGACCGGTCTACCATTAAGACTGAAGCATGCTATCGTATAAAAAAAATGCAAAGTTTACTACCAAATGTTTACAACCTTCTTACAACCCTCTTTATCTCCTGCTATGTGGGCCATATCCGGTCCCACCTCTTTTCCAATTAACGGCCGCCACGTGACATTTTGACCAAGTGGTGGCCACCCGGACAGCTATCGGATCCCACCTCTTCCTCCTCCTCCAATGGGTGGTCGCCACGTGCACGTGACGATTGTAAGTGGGTTGTAAACATTTGGTTGTAGTTGTAGCATTCCTCATCGTATAAGGGCTCTTGATTCGGCAAACTAATTTTCTACCCAACCGGATCCGACCATAGGACGCATCATTTTTAGGCATAATATTTTGTTTAGTTATAAAATTTTCTTCCACCATATGCAAACAAGTTAATAAGAAGGGAGGTATGTGTAAAATGTCCAAAAGGAGCAAGGTTGAACATTCTCATTCCTTAAAAACGTGACACACACAACAAACACAGCAAAATAGCCAATGCCTGCGTATAGATGATCCTCTGAATGAGCGTGTGACGCGGGTCCAACTAAGGGACAAAACGCGTATAATCGCTACGAAGATCATGGCGTAGAAGCCACGTAGGTAGGTATCCCTCGTGTAGAAGAGGTGGGCGTAGAAGCCAATGTCTGTCACCATGGCGTAGAAGCCAAGTAGGCATAGAAGCCGAATAGGCGTAGAAGCCGAGTGGTCATAGAGGCCAAGTGGGCGTAGAAGCCGAATGGGCGTAGAAGCCGAGTGAGCACAGGAGCTGAATGAGCGTAGAAGCCACTGCGTAACGTGCCAGAGTGCTGATTGGGCGTAGAAGCCGAGTGAGCACAGAAGTTGAATGGGCGTAGAAGCCGCTGCGTAACGTGTCAGAGTGCTGATGTGGACGTCTTAGCCAAAATTACGGCTTTTGAAGATATAATCAAATCTCTTGCATTAAATGCAGAGATTTGCCACCATCCTGCGCATTAAATGCAGAGGCGTATTGTTGAAGGTCTGCAGGCCTTCTGTGCATCAGTCGCAGAGACGTGCCTCGAGAAACTGTCACCGCTCTGTGCATTAGACGTAGAGACGTGCCTCGAGAAACTGTCACCGCTCTGTGCATTAGACGTAGAGACGTGCCTCGAGCCCCGTACGAGGTGCAGCTTTTGACGTGGCAGGCGGTTTGTCTTCCGCGGAGTGTAAGGAGCTCATGTCTGCCTGTGTAAAACAAGGCAGCGTATCCTTTTGTGCACGTAAAAGCAGTTTACGCAAAGGAGATGGCGGTAAATAACAGCCTGGGTTGCAGTGCCGTGCCATCATTATAGTCGTCGTTTGGGTAATCGAGCAGTATCCCTTTGTCAGAAGTCCAGACGTCAGGTTCATTGCAGGATCTGACAGGTTCACTTCGGAGAACACGAAGCGTTCCTCGTACGCTTTAATGCTATATTGAAAGCGGATGTGTTTTACGCCATATAGACGATGAAGCACCCCGTCTACGCTGAAGCGGCCTGGACATACTGTGTTTTACGTGGATGGTCCCATCATATTTTATGCCGTGCTCAGCGGAAAAGCTCCGTTGCACTCTTGATGGCCTTGAGGTCCCCTGCTTACGCTGCCCTGCATCACCATGTTGCGTAGAGCTATCCAGCGTATTTTTCATGCTTCTACAGCCATTGCAAGTCCATTGAAAGTGGAGAGTTTTGTTGCAAGTGGAGAGTTTATGAGTTGCAGTGAAAATGAGTGGAACTCATTGCAAGTAGAGAAATTTGTTGCTATTTTTTTATTATTAATTCAATTGGATTAATTTATTTGTTAATTAATTGATTTTTTATTAAGTATTTTTAACTGAATAGGAAACACACTTTTATAATCTTTTATTAATATTTTTCTGTTAATTAATATATTTCAATAATTAATAAGTTTCGTTATTTAAAATTTTCTTTTGTTAAATTTACGATAATTAAGTTTTTTTTAATTAAGTTTTGTTAATTTTTGTTAATTAATATTTTGGTAATTAGAATTTGTTAATTAAGATATATTCGTTGATTAGATTTTTGTTAATTGAATTTTGTTAATTTATTTTCTTTAATTAGTTTTTTGCTAATTATATTTTTCTTAATTTTTTATTAAAACTATGTTATTAATTAAATTTTTGTTAATTAATATATATTCGGTAATTATTATTTTTCTTTAAATAATTCATTTTGTTAATTAAATATGAATTAATATATTTAGATAATTAATATTAATTAATATATTTCATTAATTAAATTTTGTTAGTTATTTTTTTGTCAAATAGTCTATTTTATTATTTTTTGTTAATTGATAGATAATTTGAATTCTCACATCCACTTTCATGTTTCCATCCAAACATTGGAACTCCAAACTTTCAATTCTCAGTTCCACTTTCATGTTGCCATCAAAAAAAATTGGTATGAAACTCGGACAAAAACCTATCTATCCAAATACATTTTGAAAAACAATAATGCTAAGTTTACAACTAAATGTGTTACAACTCATTAACAACTGCCTACGTGGCGGTTGTCAATTGGCTCCCCTCTTCCTCTCTACCCTACATGGAAAGAGGTCACGTAGTTGGTTGTAAATGGGTTGTAATTCAGTTGGTTGTAATCCTAGCATTTTCTTTTGGTAAGTAACACCACTTGTATTATAGCATGTTGAAAGTTTCACTTTTACACTTTTTAAAAGTTACAATTTATCCAAACATCCCCACAGTAAAGGATATACGAAGCACCTCTAGTTTTTATTTCATTTATAAAGAAGGGAACTCAGAAACTTAACATTGACAGAGACTTTATTCATCCCAATTCAACTAGTGTGAAATCGGGTTGTTACTGTGTTGGCCGGACTATACGAGTTGGAGAATGAATTGTATTTACGATTTAGGAGATGTTCGGCAGGTTGAATGCTATATAAGTGGGAATTCTATATTCCCGAAAATTAAATTACCTGAAAGTTTTATTTCCATGTTTGATGAATATATAAATATTCTCAGAAAAAAATAGGCTTTTTGATATTACCCTCTGCTAGATGCAGGATATTGATATTGCTCCATGTTTTTTCATAAGTTGATACTTCCTTCCTGAAAGTGTCGTTAAAGAGTTTTAAATATGTCACTATAAAGTCAAAAGTGACACTTTCGGGAGGGTAATATAAACTTATGAAACAACATGGGGGTAATATCAATATTCTGCATCTAGTAGGGGGTAATATCAAAAAGTCCGAATTTTTTTGATAAAGAAATGAAAATAAAATAAAAAAGGATAAAAAATTTGAGGAAAAAACAAAAAAGAAATTATTAAAAAAAGAAAAAAATTTCTTAAAAATGATAATAAATAGATAAATAACTGAAAAAACAGAAAGCATTTTAAAAACATGAAAAAAAACTGGAAAACAAAAAACAGAAACAAAAAGAAAAAGAAAAAAAAAATTAATTCTATTTTTTTTGTAGTAAGCATTCCAAAAAAAAACAAAAACAAAATCCAAAGATGAACTCATACAAATGGCCAATTTTGTAAATGATTTAGTAAGCATTTCAATTCAACAAAAACTTATCTAAATTCACCAAGATTTGAAGACAATTATAATCTTCTTTTATTTACAAATGATTGAGATGCCAAGCTATTTATTTTATTATTTTTTAACGTCCATTTATTCCATTAGCCAAAATCAATAAGGTGATTCACTCATAGTTAGGATAACCAAACAAATAATAATTCTAGATTTTTTGTATGAGTTGTTTTATGAAATAAGTTTAATCATACCACTTTCTATGCTCATATGTAGCATAAACACTTGAATCCCTTGGGAATAACAGACCTTAACGATATTTCTATCTTGTTCTGAAAACAAGAATGTGAAGTATCACTAACTTGATCGTGGATTTAAAATATTCTTAAAAATAATAATTTAAATAGTTTCAGTAAATAAAATGCAAAAAAAAAAATAAAAAAAAATTGACCCAATTGTTAGTCATAGTCTGCTTATGTCCTAGTAACATGTGAATCATGACACACTCTTGTTCATGTACACACTTGACCGGTCTACCATTAAGACTGAAACATGCTATCGTATAAAAAAAATACAAAGTTTACTGCCAAATGTTTACAACCTTCTTACAACCCTCTTTATCTCCTGCTATGTGGGCCATATCCGGTCCCACCTCTTTTCCAATTAACGGCCTCCACGTGACATTTTGACCACGTGGTGGCCACCCGGACAGCTATCGGATCCCACCTCTTCCTCCTCCTCCAATGGATGGTCGCCACGTGCACGTGACGATTGTAAGTGGATTGTAAATATTTGGTTGTAGTTGTAGCATTCCTCATCGTATAAGGGCTCTTGATTCGGCAAACTAATTTTCTACCCAACCGGATCCGACCATAGGACGCATCATTTTTAGGCATAATATTTTGTTTAGTTATAAAATTTTCTTCCACCATATGCAAACAAGTTAATAAGAAGGGAGGTAGGTGTAAAATGTCCAAAAGGAGCAAGGTTGAACATTCTCATTCCTTAAAAATATGACACACACAACAAACACAGCAAAATAGCCCCTCTTCCTATAAATAACCCTCCCCCACTCCACCCAGCGCTTCTCTTCTTCCTCCTCCCCTTTGGGGTTTTTCCATTCCATCCATCAGAGAGAGAGAGAGAGAGAGAGCTACAAATTCCATAAGCAAAAGCAACAATCAAAACCACAGAGAGTGAGAATATATAACCAATTTCTACAGAGAGAGGGACCAAAAGAATCAAATTATTTTTGCTGATTTCTAAGAGACCATCACTTCCATTCTTCTCATCATCATCATCATCATCATCATCATCATCCCCTCCTTTGAATCTCTCACTTTCTTTCTCTCGATCTCTCGATCCCCTCTTCTCCTTCTTCTTCCTATAAAGCTCCCCCCTTTCTTTTCTAGGGTTTCGAGATCGAGTGGTTCTAGAGCTCCAAGATCGGATTTTTTGTTTTTGTTTTTTTTGTTTATTTGATGTCATGGAGGAGGACTGCAGTCACCGCACTTTAGAATCCGCCTCGGTTTCGCTCCGGTGATCGGCTATCCGACGCTTTCTCGGGGGGTTTCGGTTGCTGAAACAGCCGGTTCTCGCGTGCCCAAATCTATTGCGAAAGGAAGATTCTTTGACCGTCGAATTGAGTTGGGAAATCTAGTTTTGGTCTAAATTTGAAGTTTTTATAGCAAATTTGGCACTTTGGGAGCAATTCTCACATGTCCAGATCCTAAAAATCCCGTCTTTGGGGTTAAATTTGAGGTTTTTATCATAAATTTGGCACTTTGGGGACTTGGGACGGTTTTTATTTTTTGGGGTATTTCTCACTGACCAGATCCTAAGTTTTGCTCTAGTAGAGTACAAGAGGTCATACTTGGCGCGGACAGCATTGCTATTGGGCAATGGAGAGGGTCTGAAGATTGAAATGAGTCTGGGTCTGACATGGTGGATGGTAAGGAGAACGGGTTCTGGTCTGTCGTCGAACTGGAAAGAGTAGAGGGAGCTATTGCTGATCGAGGTCCCCTCTGCAATGTCTCGCTGCTTTCCGTTTCCGCCGCCGGGGTATGAGAAGGAGACGAGGAGTGGTGACAACAAGGACTTGCACAGAAAGGTTTTAACCCTTTTATGTTATGTTAGCTTTCTTGCTTGGATTTGATCATTCTCGTTGCTTCATGGAAATTTCTCTTGATCTTTGAAAATGATATTAGGAAATGACATGGTACCTTCATTTCCATCAATACGGATAGAGTATTCATTTTGTGCACGATAAGATTTACGAGTTTTAGTCACCTCTTTACACAATCACCTTATTTGGTTTTGGACATGTCCAACATAAACCAATAGATGCATTGGTTAGAAAGAGTGTTAAGTTATGCATTGGTTAGAAAGAGTGTTAAGTTATTAGTTAAGGAGGATATGTTTTTTTTTTAATGCTATAGAGGACAGTCCTTAACTGAGCTGAATAGAAGAAAAGAGTCCAAATATCCTACCCCAAAATTTTGCAAAAAAAGACTTCATTGTTCGTCTTTACTCAGCTCTTTAGAAGCCGTAAGTCACTGTCGTTGCATGACCTTTTGTTCCTCATATATGATGTGCTGGCAGATTCCCAAAAACCGATGAACTCATAATGATGTCGGTTATGACTACGACATTCACACCAAAACTTCTTATCCATTTACTCTGGGGTTTTGGAGCATTGTTTGACCTGTAAGACACTGCACCTTTATGGATTGGTATGATAAGTTAATCCTGACATGTCTGCTGAGTAAAGTTTCAATTCACGTTTCTTGATGAATTGGGTTTAGTGCAATAGGACTACAAGGATTGTTCGTCTACTTGAATCTTCCACTACTAGGATCAAAATGTCAAAAGTTGATTTTCCAGTGTGGTGAGGTTTCAGATAAGTTTGAAAGCTATGCATAAGTGAGAGATTGGATTAAATACCTTTGCCATTTAGCGCTTTGAGCTTTTGTGATTTTGACTTGGAAAGGGATAGTTCCTGGAAATGACTTTGCGACTTTCACTGAGATGGGCAGGAGGTTTAATTGTGATTTGTATTAAGCTAGAAGATTCTACTGGGAAACAAGGGTAGCTGATATGGGGCCACCAATATGAGGATGAAAGGAAGGATTGGTGTCAGATAGTTTCCTTGTACGGCTTCTTTTTCTTGTTGATGTCTTCAATCCTGTTGAGTTATGGGGGACTTATTTAGTCCCACATCGGATAGAAAATAAGGAGACTAGCCTCCTCCTATATATATGTACCCCCTCTCTTGGAAGTAAATCAATCAATTATTTTCTCTCTACATGGTATCAAAGCCAAAGCTCTGAATCCTTTTTCCAAAAAAAAAAAAATCTAAAAAAACAAGGAGAATTCCCTTTTCCCCTGTCTCTCACCTGAACCCCTCCCCCCCTTCTATGTGCCCCCCTCGGGTGTCGTCGACGTTCCTTGCGGGTGTCGTCAAACCCGTCGTTGGATCGTGGATAATCAGAGAGGAACTCTTATGTGATCCTCTGATTTCGATCTCAACGTGGGTTCTGAGATTAGAAAGCATACTTCCTGGAAAGTTTTTTCACAAATCTCTATTTCTAGCCCTTGTTCCGGCAAGTTCTATCCATCGTGCATTTCTTATGACGCATTAGTTTGGGGGTGTACAAATAGATGGAGAAAGTCGTGATCACATGTAGGCGCACGACACGTGTTTGAGTTGCATTTGATCTCGTCCCTATGTGCAACTGTGGAGATAGGAACACATGTGACTAGTCAAGAGTTGAAAGAGATATTGGAGGGGGTGGCCAGGGTATTTCAGGCCAAATTAGAGGAGACCTCATCCAGTAGGGCAGTTGTGCCCGCACTAGAACCGTCGCGGGTGATAAAGAAGATAGAGTTGTTGTCAAATGACATCAAACTTGAGGGGACGTTAAACTACCTAAGTTGGTCTAGGACGGCGCTGTTGAACCTTCGGACCAAGGGACTTGAAAAATATGTGAAGGGAGAGTGCACTGAGCTAAAGGATAAGACGAGTGCTGAGTGGAGCACATGAAAGTTACCTTAATTCTCTGGTGGTTTCTTGGCTGCTGACTTATGTGTCTCCATCTATAGTTGGGATGGTGGAGTCGATCTGCAGTGCAGCTGATGTCTGGACGACATTGGCTAGGATATGCTCTGGAGCTGGGAGTGTCATGATGATGATGGAAGTTGAGGAGAAGATTGATGCTACCACACAGGGGGAGAAGACAATACTCCAGTATGCAGCAAGGCTACGTCGCTTATGAGCGGACTTGGACTACTATGATCCGCTTTCATTGCAAAATTCGGTTGATGTTCTCCTTGAAAAACAGTACCTTGAGCGTAGGCGTGTGGCTCGTCTACTCAAGGGTCTGAACCCGCAGTTTGAGGTTAGGAGGGCAGCAATGTGTCATCTGCCATCTTTTCCTTTCCTGGATGAGGCTGCTGCATCAATGGAGCAAGAGGAGATCCGACAGAAGGTGATGAAATGCGAGACCTCACCAGTTGTCCGTTCTGCATTGGTGGTTTCTAGTGCTCCCAGCAGCGATGATGGATAGTGCTACAATTGCGGGAAGAAAGGGCATCTCAGCTACAACTGTTCTCAACCCCACAATTCTGGTCGTGGCCGAGGAGGCAGAAGACAGAGAGGTGGACATGCAGATCAAGGAGGCAGGGTACGTGGAGGCCGGAGAGTTGCTCACCTAGCTGTGACGAAGGAGATCACTGCCGAAATGACTAGAACTGAGATGATAGAGCTGGAGGAACTACGCCAGTTCAAGCTTCAGGTTGAGAGTTCTAAGAGCAAAGGACCGGCCACTCAGGATCTGGATAACACTACCTACCTTGGTAACTTTACTGGTTACGTTGCTCATATGGGCAAAGGTATTCCAGTTCAGGCACTTGCATCCACTAAATCTCATACTGGTTGGATCATAGACTCAGGTGCATCTAGACATATCACAGGTGCTTCTAGTGAGTTTGCATTATATTATTCGAGCAAGCATATGCATTCCGAGACAGTTCAGACTGCTGATGGGACATCCCAATCCATCAGGGGTACTGGCTCGGTCCATTGTACTTCATCTGTTACCCTGTCATCTGTATTGCATGTTCTTTCGTTTTCGGTCAACTTATTTTCTGTCTGCTCTTTCATTGATCAATTGAATTGTACTGTTCTTTTTGGTCGGGATATATGTTCTTTCCAGGAGAAGGCCACGGAAAAGAGGCTTGGGACCAGCATCAGACGTGATGGTCTTTGGTACCTGGACCGGGAGGCTGCAATGCTTGCTGCTACTACTAGTGGAGGTCCAGAGACAAGCAATGTTCCAACACTACAGATTGGGGCATTTATCTTTTGATAGTTTGAATAAGTTAGAACCTGAGATAATGAATAAAATAGAAAAAAAGGTTATTTTGTAATGCTTGTGAACTTGAAAAGCATACACGTTCTACTTATAAAATGGCGGGTCTTCGAAGTTTTGAGCCATTTGCACTTGTTCATTCTGATGTTTGGGGACCATGTTCTACTACTTCTATCAGTGGATTCAGATAGTTTGTTACCTTCATTGATTGCTACTCACGTATGACCCGGATCTACATAATGAAGCAGAAATCTGAGGTGTACAAATGTTTTCAAGACTTCTCGACATATGTGAAGACCCAGTTTGGAGTACATGTGAAGATTCTTCGAACAGATAATGGGACCGAGTACACCAACAAGGAGTTTGCTAATTTTATATCTAGTCAGAGAATTCTTTATCAAACCACTTGCCCAGACACTCCTGCTCAGAGTGGGGTGGCTGAACGCAAGAACATGCATCTCTTAGAAGTGACACGTTCTTTGATGTTGACAATGAATGTGCCAAATTTTTTGTGGAGTGAGGCTGTTATGACAGCAACTTATCTAATCAACATGATGCCGTCAAGAGTATTAGGGATAAAGACACCATATGAGATGCTCTTGGGCTCTAATGTTTTTATTGTTCCTCCGAGAGTGTTTGGCTCTACATGTTTTGTGCGAGATCACAGAATGATGGTGAGCAAGCTGGATCCACAAGCAGTTAAATGTATCTTTGTGGGCTACTCACCAAGTCAGAAATGATACAAATGTTGGTGTTCCACTGAAAGAATATTGTTTGTTAGTATGGACGTGATCTTCCGGGGGTTTGAACCATTTTATGGAGAGAAACGGAGTTAAGTTCCTTGTTCGAGGATGGCTCTACTGATGCTAGTAGAGGGAGAGAATGAGAGTGGCATCGTGGTTGGTATGATTCCATGTCCTTTTGAGTCACCGAGGAGTGATGGTGTCTCAAGGGGAGCCAACAGTCAGGGGGAGCTGAGAGTATATCGGGAGCATGAGCATCAACAGCAGGAGCAACATGAGCAGCATGAGCTTTCTCCTGATGTCCCTATGCTAGTACCCACAAATACTGATGCCCCAAGTCCCTCTTCTCCAGGATCTTCTTCGGCCCTTCCATCTGAGTCACCTGATAACAATTCATCTCTTGATACTTCTAATCCTCCTGTCTTGCTTCGTAGAACTTCTAGAGTCAATGCTGGAAAACCTCCAGCTAAGTTTGGCAGTTGGGATACTGGTATTGCACATTACATTTCATATGCATCCACTCTACCTGCATATAAGTCCTTCCTTGCATCATTAGTTCAGTGCTTGTACCTAACAACTGGCAGGTAGATAAGAAAGATCCCAGGTGGTTGAGTGCCATGCATGAGGAAATTCAGGCCTTGAAGAACGACACATGGGAGCTGGTACCACTGCCAGCTGGGAAGCGTGTTGTTGGATGTAAATTGATTTATACTGTTAAGCAGACTCCAGAGGGCAAGATTGACAGGTACAAGGCCAGATTGGTTGCTAAAAGCAATAGCCAAACTTATGGTATCGACTATGACGAGACCTTTGCTCCAGTCGTAAAGATGAGCACTGTGCGAGTGTTGGTGTCATGTACTGCCAACTTCAATTGACAACTACATCAGCTAGATGTCAAGAACGCTTTTTTGCATAGGGATCTCCAGGAGGAGGTATATATGGAGATTACATCAGGCTTTGCTAATTCACAAGCAACGGGGAATGTTTGTAAATTGAAGAAGTCTTTGTATGGGCTAAAGCAGTCTCCGAGAGCATGGTTTGATAGATTCAGGCTTGCAGTCTGTGGTATGGGATATATGCAGTGCAATGGAGATAATAATGTGTTTTACAGGCACTCCAAGACTCGTATTACTGTTCTTGCAGTCTATGTTGATGATATTGTAATTACTGAAGACGATACTGAGGAGATCCTACGGCTGAAGAAAAGGCTTGGAGAGAAATTTGAAGTTAAGGATCTGGGGCAGTTGAAGTACTTATTCGGAATTGAAATTGCAAGGTCACGAAAGGGTATAGTACTTTTCAGCGAAAGTACGCTCTGGACATTCTTTCAGAGACACGAATGCTGGGTTGCAGGGTTGCTTCTACTCCTATCGAGCAGAATCACAAGTTGTGTGCTGAAGGTGGTGATCCGGTAAGTAAGGACCAATATCAAAGATTAGTTGGTCGACTCATATATCTATGTCATACGAGACATTATATTACTTATGTCGTGTGGTGAGTAGATATATGCATGATCCCAGAGAGCAGCATATGGAGGCAATTCGCAGAATTTTCAGGTATATTAAAGGAAGTCCAGGAAAGGGGTTATGGTTCAGAAGTTCTGGACATCTGACAGTTGAAGGCTACTGTGATGCCGATTGGGCGGGTTGTATGGACGATCGCAGGTCCACTACAGGTTACTATGTTTTTGTTGGAGGCAATATTGTATCTTGGCGCAGCAAGAAGCAAGATATAGCGGCTAGGTCTACAGTTGAGACCGAGTACAGGGCTATGACAGTTAGCCTGTGCGAGATGATGTGGGTGAAGAGCTTGTTGGCTGAGATGCGTTTGTTTAGAGGAGACTTCCTGCAACTTTGGTGTGACAACAAATCAGCAATTGATATTGCAAACAATCCAGTTCAGCATGATCGCACCAAACATGTGGAGATTGATCGGTTCTTCATCAAGGAGCAGCTGAATAGAAAAGTTTTGACTTTGAGCTATGTGAAATTAGCGGAGCAATTAGCTGATTGTTTAACTAAAGGTTTAGGTCCTAGAGAGTTTGATACCTTTTGTAACAAGATGGGGATGATTGATATCTATCGCCTATCTTGAGGGGGATTGTTGAGTTATGGGGACTTATTTAGTCCCACATCGGATAGAAAATAAGGAGGCGGCTAGCCTCCTTCTATATATATGTACCCCCTCTCTTGGAAGTAAATCAATCAATTATTTTCTCTCTACAAATCCAATCCCCAGTGGATTGTCACATTCCATTAGTTATGTTCTACAGATTTCTAACTTTTTGTGTATCTACATATCTGTTTCTTGTTTCCTTGTAGTAATGATATAGTAGCTTATGCATACATGTCAATATCAATCTTCAAATGGGGGTATAACCTATTTTGTGAATAAAAACATTTTTGTGGGTCCAGAGTAGCTCATATTTGTAAATGCACTATGAAAGTTGTAGATGTTTGAAGGTTTCTCATGACTCATACCTGATGTTACCGTATTTAGGTTTCTAGGAGATCTTGGAATTGTTAGGCAGCCAATGTGGCAACAGTCATAGTGTTTGAGGTGATTGTAAATTTGTCAGGTCAATTCTGATTCTCGTCTCTTCTAGTTCAATATTCATGGTTATCCTGAAGATTGATTTATTGTGGTGAGTGGTTTAATGTAAGTTGTCGGATGAAAGGAATACATGTGATCGATGGAATTGTAAAGTTGGAGAATTACTTCTTAGTTTGCATATAATTTTAGGACAATGGTAAAAAACTTTCTGGAAAATATGTGTGCACTAAATTTAGGAAAAAAATGTAGGAAATAAATTATCTAGTGATGTCACATTATGAGATTTTTCCAATATTTTATTTTTCTTCCATACTTTAACAATATTGTAAGTTTGTAACCCGCCATAGGTATGAATCTTTCACCAGACTATATCAGAGGTGAGGAACTCACTGTGAGTGTCACTTGGGAGGGAATTAAATAGTGAATAAGGATGCCCTTCTTTATACTACAAAATCATAACTTGACAAAGAGTGCTCAACTTTAGTTGCAATTGTATTTCAATATCAACTTGGAGGGAGCATTGCATCCTAGTGAGGTTTTCTTTCAAGCAGTGTTTTAAAAGCCCATGAGGCACACACGTAGGCATGCCTGAGGTGTGAGCCTCATCTTTGCGCCTCGTTTTCTATGAGGCAAGATTCACTTCAGGCGCGCCTGAGATGTGCGCATCGTGCTCCTCGTGCTGGTTTTAGGCGAACTCCTCATGCTGGTTTGAGGCCTGCTCCTCACACCTAGTGGGCGCACCTAAAAGCCCACCCACACGAGGCTTGTGACCTAGTATTTTTTCATTCTTTCAGTAATAGATAGTTCTATATGAAACTAACTAATATTTCTGTTGTCATTAATAGGTTTTTCTACCATGACTTTTGATTTTATTGAGTCAATCAAGAAAAAATTGTCGTTAACTGGATTCTTAAAGTTAGAAACACCATCAAATGTATCAAGTCAATCAACTAATCTTTTTATTGCAATCAATAGGTTTTGTGTTGGAGTAGGTATTGTTGGAGGATGACATTATGCTCTAAAGACTTTGGTTTTGCGATCCTTTTTCTCTGATCTCATGACAAAGCATATTTGGAACACCGACAGAATTTGAAAATAAGAATAGTTGCTACTTAAGGCTATAATATTAACTGGAAATGGAGGTCTTTTAGACAACAGCGACATTAAGCTAGATTACAATATCTGGCATTAAGCTAGATTACAATATCTAAGTTGGTCTCCGATTATCGATATATTTCCTTCTAATGGTAGTTTGTAATGAATTATAGCTTAGAATTTGGTCCGAATTTGTCGATAGAATATTTTGGCTACTGCCGTAATTTGTCATAATCGTATTGACCATACTGTGATTATTCTGGACATTTGCATTATTTTATTGTTCTACTTATCCTTTAAGCTATTGTTGCTTATATAAATATAATAGTCGAGGAAAGGGCATCTTCTACAGAGGGTGTGCAGAGGACAAACACTTGCTCTTTGATGCAAATGCAAAATTTGTTGCTCATCCTTTTGGTTCAAAAGTATCATTGTTTTTTGGCTTGTAAAGTGAGTTATAATGAGCCAATCAAAATCTTGTTCTTGGAATTGTAAAATGTGACTGTTACTTGGTGTTCCAGGAGGATCCCTTAACCGTGTTTGACCAAGTTTGATTGGGTCTATTATTTTATGTGTTTGGGAATGAGTTAGGATTTCCATGTTAGTTAGACTCCTCGGGTGATATTAGGAGTTTATTTTTTAGATTCGACAAGCATGCTTATCTAGTTATGTAGTTGATAGAAGAGCATGGTTATTTTAAGGGATCGGGAGACGACATTGCTAATCCCAACTATATAGGAGGTTGCCTACGGCTATAAATGGGGAACCTATGCCTACTTTGTAATCAATTGAGATGTTGTGCCCTTTCATTTGGTTCTTTTGGCCCTTGTTCTCTAACTCAAGAGAGGAGTTTGGTAGTTAATAAAAGTACTATTGGGGTGATCTCCATCACCATTCTTTTGTCCTTCCACAAAATACATCCTTCACTGTGAGTTGAGTTCTTCAAACTAGGAAAAACCTAAATTCTCGGATCACTAGGATAGTGACAAAGTCTATATGATTGTTTATTTGCTGATTGCCCCTTGGATTAGCGTTACAAGTAACATATGTATTGTTTAGTGAGGTAGTTGCACCATAGAACAACATAGTTGTTCATATTTCTTTACAATGTGTTTGCTGGTAATTCTGAAAAATAACTTGATTTATTAGTAAAATTACCAAATGTTACAGTTCTACAAGTTACAACCTTCCTTAAAAGATTCTAGAGCTAGGTGTTTAGGTTATGTCTTTTAAATCTATTATGATTGTTCGAAAGGTGTGCAACTTTTTCCTTTGTGATATTGAACCTCCTTTGATCAGAAGGTTAATGATGTATTTCTGTGATTATGAAACATTTTTTACCAATTGTCATACAATGTTTATTGTTTGCCTAAAGGTTGAACGTTTATGAAGATTTTCCACTTATATATACTTCTAGGTTTGATCTTCATCAGTGCATTAACGCTTTCTTTTTCTATATTAAGGAGTGGAATCATGTAGTAAATATGACCCACATGCCACCTTTTACATAGTAAAGGAAATAGGTATTAATGGACAAATCTTTAATTCTCGTAGTAACAACATGGGTTTGTAAACATTAAGAATGGAACATTGCTTGATTCTTTGCCTTCTTTTGAATATCTGCAACTTTTCTTGTGACACTTGCCAAATTGCAAGATAGCATCAGTTGGGGACTTGCTTGATGCTTATTGGCAAATAATCTGAACTCTTGAATCTGTTGACTTTATTTTGATGCTGAAATAACACCTAATGATTATCATTGGTAAGGCAATAGTAAAATATTTTAATTTATTTCCTACATTTACCTAGTTATTAATATCTAGGTTGTATGTATGATTCGTATGGATACGCCCAAAGCTAAATGCCAGGTCTTTCACATCGTCAGCATAAATACCCTTGTGGATTTTCATTCTAGAAATGAAACTATTTTGTTCCAGAACAATAATCTAACAATCCAAATACCCCAGAGGGAAACAAAAAGCACCAAAATCTTAAGCCCTTATAGTTGTAAGTTGTCATTTGAGTTGTATGATCTTTTACATCACACAAGATGCATGAAACTGCTTTTTTCAAATATTTAATATTAGTGTATAAATACACATAAACAAGAATGGAAGTGTCATGCTCCAAAATCGTGCCTTATGTTCCTGTGTTCCACTAAACTTTATGAAGAAGCCTACTCTATCGTACCTCGGAAAGTGTGTTATGCTCCAAAATTGTGCCTTATATTCCACTAAACTTTATGAAGCCTACCCTATTGCACCTCGCTCCATACATTCTTTACCAAGTGACTTCACATGTTCCAGTTTTTGTTAAACATACTGTGAAACATTATACGTTTCAGTTAAAGTTGCTCTCCATTTACCTTCATGCAAATTACTACAATATTTTGTATGATTCTTCTTATTTGTCGTTTGATATATTTCGGTAATGGCTAGACCTTTTATTTTTTTTTAACTTTTGTAAATGGCCAAAGGAATCGTACAGGTTTGTCCTATTTCCAGTTGCTTGAGATCATTTGCTTACTCGATTAATTCTTTGTGTATTATGGACTTGGACATGGTAGCCAGGTCTATAATATAAGGTGTTTGGTTGAGAGAAATTTCAAATAATATTGGGAAGCATAAAAAGTTCTCTTTAATTCATACTTTTCATATGTATGTTAGGCCAGACTATAGAAAGTATGTCCATCCGACTTTCACTGTAAGTTCCTTTTCTTCTTTTTTTCAGTGTTAGTACGATTGATTTGAAGTGACTCTTCCTTGGTTGTGTGAACCTTAGGCATAAACTTGTTGTTTCCTTTATTTTCCAAGTTTATTAAAACCTACCCTCTTGGCCATGAATTTGGAACAACCAAAAGGCGTGGCTTCAAAAGTTGACTATCAGTGGTCAAATATGATCAATATCTGTGTGAAACCTCTCAATACAAATTTATTATAGCAAAATCCACAGAAATGCTTCAATTATGATGATAATGATCATACGACCTTTTCAGGATCAAATGGAAGAGAGATTATCTAATCAATTTAAGATATTACTTCCAACTATGTTGCACTGCTACTTTAATGGATTCTTCAATGGAGGTGTCATACCTGTATCGTATCACATCGGATACCCTAAAACTTTAGAGAAAACGACCATAAATTCATATTTATCATAGTTTCGTTCTTTGTTCGTAAACACATTTACCTTCTCCACTTCTTTGCTGAATAAACTCCTTCCCCTCTTCCGTGACATCCTCTATTTATATTGAAGACCAAATTAATTTTTTTCAACTTATCTATCAATTTATGCTTCTATGTTCATAATAAAAAAAGCTTCATATGCTATTTTATATAATGCCACATCCCCTTGTATGATATCCTAATTTATCTTGCATTGTCGTCTTAGTATCCATGCATATTAGGCTTCCAAATCGATATAAGGCGCTTGCTACTTGCTGGTTGCTCTAGCATTAATTACTATCAATATGGGCTTTCTGTTTCTTTTTCTATGATCAAGTTGAACTATATCAACTTTTTTACATTCTACTATTTCTAATCATATTCCCTGTTTGCTCCTTGCACTAATTTCTGGCCATCATGATTTACATTAAAGGCTGTCTTTAGCCCACTTCATCTAGTTTCACATCTTGGATGAGGTAAAATGGTTTTCCTGTACACAATACCATGTTTAATGAAGTGACAAATGCATGATTCAATGGTCAATTTTATTATTGGAAACCTTAGGTGCTAGGGTTACATAGTTAGAATGATGAAAATAAGTGCAATGAGTTTAGCAGTGCTGAAAAATGAATCCCCTGCTAAAGTTTGATGTCAGCGATACATTGGATACATCACTTATCTACTGCAACTTGGATATATTAAATAAAAATAAATAGATGAAGGCATTTTTGTGTAGGCTTAAGAGCATGCCAAATAGAGTCGGATGCCAAATGAAGGCTTAGAAAATTAAGGGTAAAGAGTCTACAATGTTTGATTCTCACTTTTGAATTGTGACACTGACCATTATGAATCTAGTTTGCTGGTAAAAGGCTTAGATAATGAAGAGAAGGTCTAGAATGCTATGTTCAGGGCGTACTGCACAACAAGGACATGTGCATAGAAGATAGTTGGAAAAAATGTGAATATTCAGTTGGTTTTGCCGACTGAAAACAAGAGCCCCCTAGTCAAATTTTTATGTCCGGGACAGCAAGATTCCAAATTTGTTTAATTGAACTTAGATCTATTTTAGAACATGAAATAAATGAAGGGATTTTTTCAGTTTTCTAAAATTCGCTATGCGGATTCGGTGCAAAGGAGGGACGCCTAGGCGCCGAACAAGTATCATACTTTTTTTTACTCTTACTCCCTTGTAATATCTTATATATTGTTATGTCATAATGAAACACTTAATAAAGAAATCATCAACGGATATTATATTAGTATCATAATTCATGAAGACATTATCAACATTATTTCATAATGAAACACACTTAATAAAGAAATCACCATATCTATAATACAAATTTGAAATTTCAATGTTCTAAATCCAAATCCAAACCTAAAATCCAAACAACATATCCACAATACAACTAAACATCAAAAAAATATCAAGCAATCTTAAAATCCACACAGGGCCGCACAAGCCACACAACCACATCATACTGCCGAACATGGAGTTTTCGGTTCGGCCTAGGGACACCTAGCACCTAGTTGGCTGAAAAAGCCGATTTTTAGAACACTAGATTTTTAGCACTTAAATGCCATCAAATGTGGTCTATGTTCACTTTGAAACGGTGACTTTTTGTTTGTTCAAATGACTACCTTGACCTTTTTAGGTACCTTTATTCTGCTACCCTCTGTTAGTCCATCGTCGAACTTAGTAGATTTATGACCATCTTACCTTAAACATAAAATAGTAACATCCCCTCGTCACCCAAACCCTAATCCTAACCATATCCGGTTGTTGTGGGAAATTGCTATGAGGAGAGGGTTGGTCAGCAACGAGGGCAACAAGGAGGGAAGAAGATGGTAGTGGGCTAGTGGAAGACAGTGTAGTCAAAGGCGCGCCTTGCTCCTAGGCGCAGGGGCAGCGCCTCAGGACACTCCAGGCAGGGCACAATTCTTAAGGCGCACCTAAGGCGCGCCTAGGTGCACCTTTTCCGAGCGCCTTGGAATAGCTAAGGCGCGCCTAGGCGCGCCTTGAAAATCTAGTGAAAAAATAACATGTTTAGACTGTTTTTTAACTGTTGTACTGTTTTTAGACTTTTTTGAACTGATGTACTTTTTTTTTACTATTTTCTCTCTCACTCACTCAATTCAAAGTGATTGCAACCTAGACATGGGGAAATTTGAAGCACACATGTTTATCAATGTAGAAATCCGATATATATATATATATATATATATATATATATATATATATATATATAATTTTTGCGCCTCGCGTCGCTCGGGCGCGCGCCTTAAGTGCGCCTTGCGCCTCAGGCGATTTGGACCCTTTGCGCCTCGAGTGCGCCTTGCGCCTTTGACTACCTTGGTGGAAGATTAGTGTTTAGGTATGAGGAAGGAAGAAGAAGATGGTGGTTATGTATTAGGGATGAGGAAGGCGTAAGAGATGTGGACAAAGAAGACGACCGGATGAGGGAGGAAGAAGATGGCATTGAAGTATAGGGATAAAAAAGGAGAAGAAGATGGTGGTGATGATTTGGGTTTAGGGACGAGGAAGAAGATGGTGATAAGTTGGTGGTATAACCTTCATTTATCTTTGGAGTTCATGGTATTGAAGTGATAAAACAAAATATAAGGTTTCATTGTTAGCAAAAATAGGGTCATGATGTCAAAGGGAACATAGGTCAAACTTCATGATATTGTGCAAAAAGCCTATACGAAGGCATATTTATCAAGGCTCCAAATTGCAGTAACATATTGGTTTGATCTCTTATGATCATAGTAACGCGGTCTGAGGCTTGTACGCTTCATAAAATTTTAATTTTTTATAAAAATATAAGATGCAAAAGGTTAAAGTTAATAATAGTTTTTTAAAGTTGTTTGTGGCTTTATGTTACTTTTTGTAAATAATTGCACAATTCACGACTTCTATGAAATAACACAACAGTTTCATAACTTGATAGGTAACTTACTGTACATGGTGTTGTTTTGTACAGCATGAAAAGTAAAGAGTAAGATTAAAACTTCTATATATTTCGGTCAGTTATGACTGAATTTTAGAGAGAGTACTACTGTTCAGTTTTGGTCCACTTTCGAAAAAAAACCCCAGGAAGTTGTGTGACCAATTTTGGAAAATTTTGGTCAGTTCTGGATGCCCGGTCACTTCAGGTTAAAATACCAAATAAGTTTGATAATAGCCGAATGCTGGAAGGTATTGGTTGTAGGTGATACTGATTTCCATGTTGGTTCAGCTTTGATGGTGATGATGATGGAGGTGCACAATGGGGAAAAAGTTGATTCCATGGTCAATATTTTTCGATGGAAAAGCTTAGAAGGTATTAATGTTGGTGGTGAAAATATTCTGTTCACCAATAATAGGGCAGGGCAAGGGTGTCAGCATGAGTAGATGATAGGGATCAGAATTGTGGGAGATTTAAAGTAGGAAGGAGAAATGTGTGGGAAGATTGCTGGAGCAATTATATGGGAAGTTTGTGCAATTTAGGAAAAAGTAACCAATACTCTGTAGCAACTGGTAAGTGATGTGAAACAAAGTTTTGAGGAAGCCTTCTCTAGGTAGGTGACTTTTGTCATAGGAAGTGAGAACTCAGATGACATGAAAGTATGTTTGCTATGTGAAAAGATTTGGAGAATTTTGTTGTGGTACTGTACTGTACTGTACTCTCAGTGTGATCTACTGACTATACATACCAGCTGCAATTAGATGGGACATGCTGCATATTTTTTTGCTTGATCTTATGTCAATGCAAATCCTTTCTACATTTCTATTATCACCTTTTCTTTTGATTCCATAGGTTTCACTAAAAGAGTGCTACATATTGCCATGGGGTTCTTACTAAGAGTATTTTTGGTCCAAAATTTATTTGTAACCATGGGATATACCTAGAGTACGATGCTAGAACTGTTGATATGTTCGAGTTATTTACTAGTGAGTTAAGAGTGTATTTAAGTACAACAATTTTCTTCTTTTATAATAGCTGTGTCTTAAAGATCTGTTGATATTTTCTACAATTTATGCTTGTCGAGAAAGCAAGAGATGTATGACCTGACATTATATATTTATGCCAACTTATATACAACTAGTATATATTCGATTGCATTTTGAAGTAATGTTATTTTAGTCAGTATTGTAGCTTTAACAATTTATGGTATCTGACCCAATGATATGTAGTATCAATTTGTCGATCTGGAAAGTTCCGTGGACCATCTTGTATTATTTTTATCTTTCAGCTCTGTTAACAATATAATTAGAGCCAACTCATGCCTTCTTCTCGATCAGTTTTTTTAAATGGTAGCTTTTACTTAATATATTAGCAGCCCCTCAAAAGAGAGGTAGTTTCCTCTTATGCCTTGGGACATTGGGGATAAAGTGATTATTGTTATGACAAATATATATCATCATCTGGTATTGTACTGTTTGTACACTGATATCAGCAAGACCTCCTGACACAAGTCTTACTGATTCAATTTGGTTATCTATGGAGCAAACTTAACAGAATAGATTTTGTGAAAATGTTGACAAAGTTTTACATAGGTGTGTTTGAGCTGGTGCCAGATCCTTAGCCAAGGAATACAACTGAGAAAACTGGATGTACAAGCAAACTTACCCCTTTGTTAATGTAGTTTAACCTCATGCAACCAGGGAGCAAGCCTCCCAGTCTCTCCTAGATTACTAGACTGGCGCCCAAGTTTACTCGAATGTGGACAAGTAATTTGGTCTTAGATTTAAAAACAAAGTAATAACTGTAGAAAAATATGAATACTCACAATCTACAACTTGGACTTGTGCCACTGTCAGTGTCTAGATATGTGACCTTGGATACTTGGACAAAATATGCAATGGTCACGCACAAGTATGCATATTCTATGTGGATTTGTTGTCGATGAGGTATTGAAACGTTAACAGAATCCACTTGGCCACGGACTTTGTTAAAGAGGTTTATGTCGAGTCTCAGTCACAATTCACAGGCAGTTTAGAGGCCAATGCTAATGGACTTGAGCAATTACATGACATTATTCTGCAAACTACTTGGGTAGCTTAATTAGCTGTGTTGGATAGATTTTTACCTGCCTGGGTAGTAAACCACCGATCGATGTACTTTTGTGTTATTTCCTGTCTACTGTTTTTTTGACTTTTAAGTCGTAATGATTGTCTTATGAGCTGTGATATATATTTTCGGAGGGATTTGTATCTTTATATGGTCGTAACAAAATTATTTTTTTATACGATGTAAAGGGCAGTTGTTATTGGATGCAAGTCATACTTTCAATGAGTTTTTTCTTGTTCTTGTTGTGAGACCACTAGTTTGATTATTAAACAAGAAGCGTCTTCTTTTCAGTGTAATTTTCATTGAGTGGTGCTGCAGACTGTTGAGACAATCCGTTTTACCAAAATACAACTGAAAGTCAATAGAATCCTTCAGTTCTGTTCACTGAAACCTTTGTGTGTTGTGACTTGCCTACACTGTAGATATCGTGGTTTACATGCTTTGAAGTCCATTTACCTTCTATAATTTCATTTTTGTTTCCCTAAGGGGATGTTTGGTAGGCTGAATGCTACTACATAAGTGGGAATTTTATATTCCCGGAAATCAAATTCCCTGGAAAGTTTTATTCCCATGTTTGGTGAATATATAAATATTCCCGGGGGGAAATTGATAAAAAAAACTGAAAATATTAAAAAAAAGGAAAACAAAAAACAAAAACAAAGAAATTATTAAAAAAATTCTTAAAAAATGAAATAAATAAAATAAATAACTGAAAAAATAAAAAAACATGAAAAAAAGAAAAACAAATTCTTTAAAAACGAAAAAATAGGAAATTGAAAAAAAAACATTTTCTTAAAAAATGAAAAAGAAAAAAAAAATTATCCAGGCAAAAAAAATGCCCACCTATTCCTTAGGGATAGGATTCCGATGTTTTGTGGCAAATTGTTTACCCGAGTATTCGCAATTGCCAGGAATAAATTTTTATGACCTAAACTAAACATGGGACCACCCTAAATTTGCCCGGGAATAAAAAAAATTCCGCATACCCAAACACCCCCCGAAGTTTCTTACACAAATTACTTAGCTGTTAGAGAATGCTGATAATTGACAAGGAGGTGCTTTTGGGACTTAAACCATGGAGTAGTTTTCTTATTTGAGCCTTAATCTTTGTGATGTTGGCATTTTTGTTAATCTTTGTGGTGATGTTAATTTTGTTTATCTTATTGTTGATGTTAATTTTGTTTAACTTATTGTTGATGTTAATTTTGTTTATCTTTGTGATGTTGGTATTTTTGTTGATATTTATGATGTTGGTATCAATATTTCCATCCGTTCTATATCTTATTGACAATCTAATTTCTTCGAGGAGTGATTTTCTTTTCATCTCTCCTGTCAAATTGTAGTTAATCCTGAAGTGAACTTTATTATTTATTTATTTTCAGGAGAAGCACCAGGAGAAGAAGCATAAAAAGGAGAAGGACAAAGAAAAAAGAGAAAAGAAGGATAAAGACAGAAGCAAAGATAAGCACAAGGAGAAGAAAGATAGAAAAGAAAAGCACAAAGATAAGACAAAGGACAAGGACAGAGACAAGGATAAAAGCAGGACACCAAAGGATACAAGAACTGAAATACGACCTGAGAGTCACCATGAAAACCAGTTTGGATACAATTGCAAGGCTGAAGAAGTCCAAGATCCCAAGTTTAAGGAGGAGTTGGGCAGGAGGATCAGAGATGAAGAACGAGGGGCAGCAGACCGCATTGTTGGGAACTTCATCACTACAACTCAGAGAAGCCTTGATGGTGTGTGCACTTCAACTGCAATGGAGAAGGAAAGTGGTAGTAAACTGGTTCCTGACCTTACCGGAAGAAGAAATGAGAATCTCACCCGTCCTGTGCAGAAAAGAACTGAGAAGCAAAGAGCTGCAAGTAGTGAAAAGGTTCCAGACTTCACTTTGGCAGAGCCAGGAAGGAACCACGTTACAGGTCGACAATCGGTCAACATTACAGGTGCATCCCAAAGTAAAACCGTGGGTACATTCACTGCTATTTCCTTGCAAAAGGAAAAAAGTGGGAGCAACAACCTTGCTAATACATTGCAGAAGGAAAGAGTTGGGAGCAACGGTATTACTGGTCAACATGTCAACAACTTTATGGGTTCAGGTCAAAGAAGAACTGAGAGCATGCTTACTGCTAATTCAATGCAGAAGGAAAGGTCTGGGAGCAATAATCTTCCAGGTCGTCCGCCGGAAAATGTTATCAGTTCTGTTCAAAGAAGCACATTCACTGGTAACTTACCGCAGAAGGAAAGGGGTGCAAGTAACAATATGGTCTCAAACTTTGCTGGAGCAGCACCAAAAAAAACTGATGGGAGGGGCCAACCGCTGCAGAATCTCTCATCTTCAATTCAAAGAAGTACCAAGAGCATTGGCCTCACACCTAAGATGGAGAAGGAAAGAGTCAAAGATAGTGGAAGAGGCGCAAGTAATGACATGGTTTCTGATTTTGTTGGAGCAGCTCAAAGAAAAAATGGCAGAATGGGCCAACAAGCGGGGAATCTCACCCCGTCAATTCAAAGAAGTGCTGAAGGCATTGGCCTTGCACCAAAGATGGAGAAGGAAGTGGTCAAAGATAGTGGGATGGTTCCAAATGCTATTCTTACGGAGCAGAACACAAATGATTGGATTGGCCAACCAGTGGAGAAGTTTTCCGAGAAAAAGAAAGAAAGGAAGGAGAAAAATAGAGAGAAGAAAACCAAGGAGGGAAAGGGAGAGGAACACAAAAATAGAGATCGGAAAGAGAAGAAAAGTAAAAGGAAAGATAAAGACCGACATAAAGAGAAGGAAAAAGAGGAGAAAAAGAGGGGGGAAAGTGACGACAAACATAAAGAACATGATAAACTGGAAGAAATAAGGAAGAATAATCAGCTAGATAATATAACCAAGTCCGTAGCCCCTCAAGCAGAAAATGCAAACACCATTGCTGCTGATGGAAACATTAAGAAGAGGAAAGAGATTCAGATAAATGGTTTCTTGCATGGTGAGTCATTCTTACTTTTATCTTATGTTTTGTTTCTTTATGATCATTTTTGTAGGTATATATGGGGGACGTAGATATATTTGCACAGTGCTTGTTGGTTTGTGTTGCACCACCCTTGCTCTCATTCCCATTTGATCACAGAAACCGATGGGCGGCCTAACAAGCTTCCAAGGACAAGTCCCTCCTCCTCCCGCACCACGTTGGATAATGGAAAGATATTGGAGTTTAGTCATATACCTTTACCTTGTTCCATAAAGCTTGACGCCATTGATAAGCCTATGGCAGAATTGTCAGGTAACAAGGAAAGTGTGCTAAATGGCAAGGCAGGAGGTCACAGTTCTTCAGTTGCTTTAAGGCCTCCAGTAATTATAGCTTCTGAGGATAGTAGTAAAGTATCATTCAAAACAATATCAAGACCACCTCATCCAGATACCAAGTTTCTTAGCACTGTATACTCTGTTCCAAAAATGGATGAATTGCATGATTTTGATGATCAGGAGTGGCTTTTCAGCAGCACGAACCAGAAGCCTTCAACGAAACTCGAGGACGAAGTACTGCCTCAAGTGTGGGCCAATGGATTGCAGATTGAATCGGCTGACGTTTTTGCTTTGCCTTACGTCATTCCCTTCTGACATGCTACTACTTCCACATTGACCAAAAAGCGAGCTGATTTTTGAACTCCCAACCTAAGATATATTGCAGCATGACGAGACAGATTGGTTTTATTTTTATCCTGCCTTGAAGTAGTTGCGGTATTCATAGTCTTACAGGTATTATCTTTGTTGCGTTAAGTTATACATACATACAGACTAACACTTTCACCAATCTGTTGTCGCATTGTATTTTTTGTTTATTTAAGATTTGGAAAAGTACTGGGAAGTTGTGTTGAAGCAGTTCTCTCTGTTTTCAGAACTCACGGAAGGAGAGAGATCTTTTAGAGCACATTCCTGTTTCATTCCTAGGGAGTCTTGCGAGTCTGTGGGAAGCAACGAGTGAATTTGTTGCAACACAAAATTTTGATTTGTACTGATGTAAAGCATTTTTATGAACAAATGTACATTAGAGGGACCGAGATAGAAAAGATGGGGGAAAAAAGACTGAAAGAGGCTATTGTCATTCATTGATATCTTCATTTTTGTTGGCTTTTGGCCAAACTTTTTTCAATTCTTTGGAAGCAGGTCCATTTTATAGTTTGGCAGGCTTGGAAATTTTGTGCTGCTCTAATCATCATTTTGGCGCAGACAACTGATATCTGCTGCCAATGCACTCATAGATTCTATTGGCGGAACTCCCCAAATTCTTTCTTGTTTATTTTGGGTAAATAAATATACCGAGTATCTTTTCAAGCGTGTCTCAACATGTCAGTCTTTGCTGTGCCAAATGTCTTATTTTGGTAATATTAGGATATGAATCTTGGTAGTTTTTTTCTTTCTTTCTTTTGTTTTTGAGCAAACTAACATCCAGATGGAGGCCCCAAGACCAAATCAACAGAAGAAGATGAGGGAACTGGCGGTGGACAGTCTTTTTCAAATCCCACGAGGGATGTATTTGGAAAATGTTAGCATAAAGCTTTTGAGTTTTGACTTACACACATTTATATGCACCATGGGATTGTTCTAGATAACCCACCCTGACATCGTGTGGGACATCTTTATCTGAGGAGGAGGTTTCCGGCTCTTCATAAATTATGTTTGGATCGGCCGGCTCGTTCTTAGGATCTGAAAAGCAGACCGACACGACCTGCAAACAATGTTCATACCAAATGACAATGATCTAAATGTTGCAATGCAATTAGTAGCGCAACAAATATACTATTATTGACCATCATTCTCGAGATGTCCTACTAGAGAGAACATGCGTGTAGGATGTGCGTATTGTCAATTAGGCTTTCCGTCACATGGGTAAAGCTGTATTAGAGAATAGAGCATCTCCAACCCTACTGTTATGTAATGTTATGTGATTCTTATGTGGCACAAGGAACAAGACAAATGTCTTTTCTAGATTGCAAGATTATATTCACACAAGACAATGAATAGATTTTTTTTTTTTTTTTCAATACTAAAATATTGAGAAGACAATAAAATCTACTTTTTTTTTCAACTTCCAAGACAAATTTTTTCCTTTTTTATTTCTTTCAAAATATTTTTATATGATGTACTTTCCCCACTAATGATTTTGCCATGTCAGAAGGACTTCTTCAATGAAAGCTTGTCCTATGTGGCAACTACTTTTTCCCAAACAATAGCATTGGAGATGCTCTTAAGATGCTGCTGCTTTCCTCAAAACATTGAAATGCATATGGATTTCTGAAACCACCTGATTCAGAAAACACTCGTACTAAAAGGGTTTCCAAAACTCTTGGCAATCAACGCCCCTCTATTTTTTTTTTCAATCAATCTACAACATTTTCTGAAATCTAATAGGGACAAAAAATCAGAATGCAGGGAAGGCAACTGCAGCCTTCATCACAGCCTCCACTTTCTGTTAAGCCATTCATAAACAGAGACTCAATTTGCTGATTAAGAGCTTCCTAAGGTTTTGTAGAATGCAACTGTTAAACAAAAAAATTCGTCAAGGGCATATATGTTTCTCATTTTTTTGCTCTGGGTATCAGGGCTCATTCCAGGCAATCAGGTCACATTTTTTTTTCTATTTAGGGCATAATATTGTTTTATTTCAATCCACTGGCATATAATAATTTCTTCTTCACAATCAAAATAAACCATTCCCAGTAAAGGCTTCTTCAGTCAGGCGAAACAAGGTCAAACCAGGAAAAAAAAAAGAAATTGGAAGGAAGAAGATGACTTGAGATGAAGCTTTTGCTTATCATCGACATGAACACAACACAGTTTTATGTACAAATAGGCTTTTATTTGATCATCCTCCACTCTTACTATATTCTACAAAAATGGAGAAAAAAAGAAGAGAAAAAAGATGATCTCATCTGTACTTTACACATTTGGCACAATTAACCAGCACTTATTCGACCATTCAAAATGTTGATCGTTGTGCAGTTACAAGAAAAAGAAGAAGAAAGATGTTATGAACTTCTTTTCTGTTTAATAGAATGTATTTACTGAAAGTAATGGCCCTGCTGGATCGGTAAAGAGAGTGTCATCATTGGCCCAAATAGATGGCCATCTAATAGATTTGGCTGCAGCGCAGGAACGCAAAATGCAGAGGACTCCGGAACCCCTAAAGCTGTATGAGAGGAGTGGCTACACATGTACACAAAAGAAGATGAAAAAAAGATGCTAATTAAACTGTAATAAACACAAAAGCACATATTAACTAGACTATATTACCTGTTGACCATATATGGAGACGACGAGGAAGACATAACTGGTACACCATTCACATCGCTATTTGGAGATACCAGAGGCCAAAACACTGAGACCACAGAGAAAGTACAGGAAGGTAGTGCACAAGTACTTCATATTTCAACTACAAAATCTACAAGATATTTCAAAAGTAACCAAAGTATAAACAAAACAAAACAAAACAAAACCTTTGTATAGTATGAATAATTAGTTGTGTACTTTCCCCACTAATAGACCCATGTATTTATAAAAGGCAAAACACATTCCCACTCAACATAAAGCTCCCAGAAATCTGTATAAATATGTAGGAATTTGACAGTATTCTCTTCCTAGATAAGTTTATAATGGTATCGACCTGGTTTAAGCTGTTTATCAAAGCTCAACTTCAGAATCAAACTTGGACTTCAATCATGCCAAAACTGCTAAAACTGGCATCCCAATAATCAATCTAGTGTTAATACTAACCATATAAATGGGCATTGAAAAAAACACCCTACTGTAATTCTCATCTCAACCCAAGTTAAAAGCTGACGACTTTCTTTGGAAAACTATAACTTGATTACCATGTGTATGACGTAGTAGGATCCTGTACATGTTCTTGGATTTCACTTCAGGTTTGAATTTGGAATTTCATATCCTTCTACAGCATTGTAGCAAATGCAGATACAAGTTCAATAACTCCCGACTTATATGGTTCAGAGATATATTGTGAAGTGTAGCTGCTGTTCTAAGTTTTTCATAAACCTACATTATACTTCTAAGATAATGAGACACTGACAAAGAATGGAGTAATCACATAAACGTAAAATTTTGAAACCATAAAAATGGCCAGTCGATTGAAATAAAACAATATTATCTCCTAAATAGAAAAAAAATGTGACCTGATTGCCTGGAATGATCCTGATACCCAGAGCAAAAAATGATTTCCTGCATACCAAAAGTACACAATCGTCAGGGTCATACAACAGCTATAATATAATTGTGTGTGTGTGTGTGTGAGAGAGAGAGAGAGAGAGAGATAAAGCATGCAACTATATCATTATATTTCTCCACCAACTGACCTCTCCTGAATTATGGGAGGCATTATCAACAACACCTGCACAGATACGACAATAAACATTTGGAAGCTATAGGGTATTAAAGGCATCAAGAAAATTTACAAATGAACTACTGATTTGACCAGTTAGTAGTGCTATTCTAGCTCAAGACAAGGAAATCCCTAAAACATCTAGCACCACCATGATTCCCTAAAAGCGGCAGCAGAAGCAGATTTTGACAGCAGCCTCCCATCTACTTTCAAAAGCTGCCCCAAATTTGAACTAACTTTTCAAATTCTTTTTTGATAAGCTGCTGTTAACAAACAGGATTTTAACTGTTTTTCAGAAGAGGGGGGGAAGAAAAAAACAGCAGCAGCTAAAGCAATCCCAAACCCAGCCTAAGCCTTGGAATAAGTTATAACTGAATTATCTGTTACTTGGAATTTAGTGCAGACAAATTGTCAGTTGTCAAAAAAAAAACAGAGAGAAAGAGAGGAGAAGAAGAAGAAGAAGAAAAGAGTTTTTTTTTTTCCTCAGTTGTCTTCAGAAACAAATATATCATTAGTATCTGTTGGTTAGATTTTAACAGAATCCACACTTATCAAAGGCATGAACTCCTTTCAAGCAGATAATTATAAAATTTATACTCCTAACCTGCAGTGTCCCTAAAATTCACAATTTAAGATACAAAGGTATCTGTCATAGGGTGTTTAAAAAATAAATTCATAATCCTCGAAGAATAAGTAAACAAAAATAAATATTACCTAAATTTGATACACTAGGTTTCACTGCCAGGGTCAAACCAAGAAAGCAATCATCTGATTCCCCAAAATCCCATAAATTCAATTCAAGCTTTGGTTTTGCACCTGCAAAGATTGCAGATTGTGTTATATGCTTAGCAAGATAATCAGCTAACAAATATTTTCATGTACAGTGAACTACAGAATTAGTGGTTAATTAACAGCAACTTACCAGTCTGCCGTGGCATTGGAACAAAGGGATCCTGGAGGTCAGTTGAAACCCATGTTCTCGCCTGAACCAAGTGTTCCAGTTTGTGAGAGCAATATCCAGAAGAAGAAAAAAACTTGAGAAACTAAAAACAGGATGAGCAGTATTACATGGAAAAAGGGATGTTGTAGTGCCTGCTCTGCTGTTGGCCTCCTAAGTGAGTCCCAGGAGCAAAGTTGCTAAATAATAATCAACAAGAAATGCCCAAAACACAAAGTCAGTAACAAGCTCGTGATGAGAGAGAAGTAAACATAACCATGCAAAGCAGAGTGAATAACAGACCCGGATCAAATCAATTGCCTCCAAGCTTGCATTAGGAATGATCTCTGAGAGATTGGCTGGTGGAATCTAACAAATAATATTGAGTGTGAATACACTAAGCATCAAAAGAAATCCATAATAATGCAAGTGAACCTTTCCCCTACCTGAAATAATCTAAAATTGAATGATCGTGGAAGGTTCATCCCTTCCGTCCAAATACTGCTATTAGGAGTCCCCAGAACAGTGCATATTTTATATATTTGATCTATTTCACTGTAACAAGTAGTAAATCAGTCTATAATTTTAATACAAAACGTTCATCTAAAAGCATATAGACATGTTAAAAGCATATTATGAGGAAGCAGGTAAATAAAATACTAATGATGTAACACATCAAATATATCTAAGGTCACGAAATAAGGTGTAAAATCACAGGGAAACACGAGGAAAAAATTAACATGAGCAAACAACTTGAAGAAAATTTCAGAGGCAAAGAACCGCATAGAAATGTCTGCTGCCAAGTATATATATATATATATATATATATATATATATATATATATATATATATATAGCACGCAGGAGATTATGAAGATTTCATGCTTATATTATTAAAGCATACATTTAGAACTGCATCATGAAAGGTTAGTTACAGAAATGTCTTATTTATTCACAGACTCAGTTTACAATATCTGTGTAAGTTCACTAGTCCTTAAGAACTTTTAGACAAATATTTATTTTCATAACTCCTATAAATGGAAGAGATTTCGAGATCTAAGTTAACGTTAAGGTATAATTATACTTTGGATAAATTTATGCCAAAAATAGTCTTCCAGTAACAGAACATGAAAAGTATTACCTTTCACCAGGGAAAAGTGGAGACAGTGTAAAAAGTTCAGCAAGTATTGCACCAATCGCCCACATGTCTGCCAAATATTCAGGTATCATTGATAATTGTGTAAAACACTATTCACTGACAAATGACAAATAATGTATTTAAAAAAAGCCACCTTCACAATGTACAATTTCATGAAAAAGAGTAAAAGGTGTCCACTTTTTAATCCATGACATCAAAATGCCTTGAGCACATATTTAGTAACATTACAAGATTTGGTGGAAAGGCCGGCCTAATTAGATGAGAATAGGCATGGTGGTCGTTTTCTTGGTTATATAAACTTTAGTTAGAATTAGACACTTTTAATGTTAAAAAAACTTTATTGAAAATTCTCACAGCCCATTCGTATGGTTTCACTCTTTCCATCAAACATCATGACTTTATCGGTCCAGCGAATCTTAAATACAGAAACATGTACACAGTCATAAATACAGAAACATGTCACATGTATACACTGATTAGAATTTTTGCAGAGAACACGCCAAACAGAATTACTAAACTTTGGTTTCACATAGAAGAGTTCAGACTTAGAGATGGAAAGGATTTTTACACACTGCATAGCTTATGTTTGTGATTTTTCCATATAACATACAGCAAAACTAAAAGACTAAAACAACCATTAATTAACAGATAAAAATCATAACTTATAATCTATAATGAAGATTTGACGATATAGCATACCTACTGCAGGTGTGTATGATGAAGATTGCAACAACACTTCTGGAGCTCTATACCTTGACACACAAAATTTCCCAAGCCTCAGAAAAAAGCATATAAAACCATCCGAACAAATTAACATGAGGATAACTGACAAAGGAAATGGCACTAACTTACCATCTTGTAGAGACATAATCAGTATAAGGAGGCTTTGACATCACTTCTCTTGCCAGTCCAAAGTCAGCAATCTTAATAGTGCCATTTGACACCAGCAAATTTTCTAGAGAAGTGAAAGGGGAATTTTTACATATGAGCCAAGATTTCTTTGTTGATAGTGATACAAGTTAGTAAAAGGAAGGTATAACCAACAACCTGGCTTCATGTCCCGATGGAAATATCCATTTTTATGTGTATATGCAAGTCCTTGCAAAACTTGAGACATAAAACTCCGTATCTCTGCCTCTGTGAGAGGGCTTTGCCGGTCTCTCATTATTTGATATAGATTGCATTCCTAAAAATATATATTCCAAAAGAATAAGGACTCAGACAGCACAACAAAGCACAAGGGCCCAAAGAGTGAATTGTTTTTCATCACAAATGTATGAGACAACTAGAAGCTCAGAATGTTATGTGGCCGTCAACAACTTATTGAAGATTAGAACAAGGCATGCCCACATCATGAGAATTTTTTTACAAAAGTCATCAGAATAGTTTATGCAATTCAACAGTATACATGTGACCTGTGCTACCGGTGCAAACCAATAATAGTTAATGCAAGTTAACAGTATATATGTGCCTTATGCTACCTCGCTGCATACTTGAGGCAATTCGCGTTTTACTTTAAATTTAACAAATTCAAGTTTAACATCAATCAAAATTAAGATTCTCATTCTCTTAAAGACAAACCGAGTTTCTAAACTCAAATTGCTTTGAACTAATCCTACTTCCAAATTTAGTTTAATGAAAAGGAAACCCAAATCCTTACCATATGCTCAAAGATGAAGAAAAGTTCATGGTTTTCCCAGACAATCTCCTTCAACTTCACAATGTTGGGGTGGTTCAATTTTTGAAGAGACTGCAAAAGTAGTTTGCATTCTTATATGTAATATAGCTAGAAAAGATGATAGAAATTAACGTAAAACCCACTAACCAATGCCCTAAGTAATTCATTCACGGTAAAACAAAATGGTATACCTTAACTTCTCTTAGATTCATGCACTCTTCCCAAAAATAGAACTTCCTCTTCATTCTCTTGACAGCAACCTGAAATTCATACATATATTAAATTGGTATACATTCTTTAGTACAAAGTATATTGGTATGTCATAATTTCATTAGACATCTCCTAAAAATAGAGTTAAGCACATAAGTAGTTGGTACTAGAGTCACAAACTAACACAATTATTATAACGGATTTTTTCGTTTTAAGTAATATTTTTTTATATAATTATATATAACGGGAATAGTTTGGGGGAATTGCGGGGGGGGGGGGGGGGGGGGGACCACTCGCCAACTCAGTTGGCGAGTTGCTGAGTTGGCGAGGGGCTCGCCAACTGAGTTGGCGGGGCACCCTCTTCGAGGGCCCGCTCGCCAACTCAGTTGGCGAGCCGCATAACGTTGCATGCCGTTAGCCAACGGCTATAATCCAAACGGCTATAATTCTCCTCCTATAAACACCCCCCCCACCCAACACTCCTCTCACAACATTCTCATTCTCATTCTCCTCCTACCCCAAACCCTCCTTACACCAAACTCCTCCTCTTGATATTTACTGGCGATGGCTACCCGCAATGACGGTCGTATTCCTGGCGGACCGACTACCGAGCTTATTCTTAAGCAACGTGAAAAACACATTTCTACTCAGATTTTTACTGGCGAGGTATTTTTTGAAATTACAAGTTGCTAACTTTATTAATGTATATATTTTTTAGAATGCCTATGTTTACTTTATTAATGCATATAATTTTTATAGTTATACGACCATGATAATGCTTTACGAACCCGGATCCACGTACATTGGCGGGCTGAAAGGAATTATCGTACGTGGGAGCTTAATCCAGCTCAAAAGGCTTTGGTGGAATCCTTTGGATTCCACTATATAGATCGTGTTAGATATTTAATTCACGATCTTCATTTAGTTGTAAGCCTTGCGGAGCGTTGGTGGCCAGAACGCAACACTTTTCAACTCCCATTCGGCGAGATGACGATCACCCTTTTTGATGTGGCGAATATACTAGGGTTACCTATTAAAGGTAACGCTATATATTTTGATCCGCACTTAAAGGGATCTGATCTGATCCGGAGTTATCTTGGTGTTAGCCCTCCTCCAGGTCTAAAAGACGGCAATTATGTGAAATTTTTATGGCTCCGTGGCAACTTTATAGACCTACATCAAACTATTGATGGGGTGGTTGATGTAGATGAAAATCGGGTATGTTTTTTTTTAGTAAATTTGTTTATTACTTAATTTAGTGGTGCAATTTAATAAATTTGTTTAACACTTAATAAATCCAGGTCATTCGTTGCACTAGAGCCTATCTGCTCTGTTTATGTGGTGCAATTTTATTTCCCGATGCATCGGAAAATATGGTAAATGTGCAGCTTTTACCATTCTTGGATGATCTGACCAAACCTACTGAGCACGCGTGGGGAGCTGCTACTCTTGCGTTTTTATACGCCAATTTGACAGAATTTGTGAGATGCAATCGCAAGAGTATTTGTGGATGTATTTCACTGATACATGTATGAATGAAAGACCCTAAAAAGTTAGAGTAATTTTATACGCAAATTATGTTTGTACTAATGTCATATTTTTGTTTTATAGTTCTGGTCCTACGAGCACTTCTATATTGGTAGGCCTGTTACCAGCGTTCTCAGTGGTGATGGAGTATTTCCAGTTGCTATGCGCTGGCCTACAGATGTAGTGGATTATCAACACTACCAATACAGGACTGTATCACTATATCGAAGCCAATTTGATACACTGCGGTCTAATGAGGTAATTTTTAAATATGCAATAAATATCTTTAAATTATTGAAGTTTTGATCGTAGATGCCAATTTGATAAACATCACATCTAATCTCTTAAAATATCTTTAAATAGGTAACCTGGTTACCGTACATATGTGAACCCGATGCTCCAGAAATCAAGATGACATCCTATGCATTTAGTTTACACAGATGTCATATTATATATGATCGGTTCACCATGTACCATCCGGCAGACCGTGTTCTTCGGCAATTCGGAATGGCCCCAATAATTCCCGATGATCCACCGACAGTCGGTTATCAGACATCAAATGCATTCCAACGAATCATTGGTCTCGTTGCTGACTGGAATAATCGGTTCGAGAATTATAATGTGAGGGACATGTCTCCTAGACTAAATTCTCGTGAGGAATGTAAGTTATAAGTTACTCATTATTCGTATTGATTTAGTGTAAATAGTTTGCTAAAATTTTGTTTATATTTTGCAGACATAGGTAGCCTGGACTACAGACAATGGTGGGGATGCCCTCTAATGAGCAACCGAGTATACCACTATGAGGAGCCCAGGTTCAAGACTAGATCCCTAGACGATTCTACTATGCGTGCTTTTATTGATGGAATGAATGATTTGGTATGACTTCATTATACTTTAACTTCATTATACTTTAAAAAATACATATACATAGATATGATAAATATTTTAATTTACATGTTTCAAATTTCAGAGTAGGGTATACGAGCAGCATATACAACAACCTGGAGCGGGCCCGAGTTACCAGTATGCTGGAGCGACCCCGAGTTACCAGTATCCTGGAGCGGGCCCGAGTTACCAGTATGCTGGAGCCTACCCGACTTACGAGAGTGCTGGAGCGGGACCGAGTTACGAGACTCCTGGAGCCGGACCGAGTTACGAGACTGCTGGAGATGAAAGCTACCAGATATTCACACAATTTTTTTCGACTCCATCAGCACCGCTGCCTACCCAAACTCAACAAGACCAGGACGAGGAATAGTAGAAAATTGTAAACATTGTATTATTGCAATTTTTGTATGATTTGTAATGGATTTTTATATAAATTTTTGGGTATTGAACAATTACATTTTACTCTCTCGGTTGACTAGTACATCTTCTTCGGTTGTGTCCCATAGCACCACAATTACTGCATCGTAGATCTCTTGTCGATGATTCCCGGGGTTTGATGCGGTTCTTCTTTGGTCTTCCGGCTTTGCGTCTTACATCTGGCACCCCAATTTGTCCTCTTACCAAAGGACCTTGGATCTCGTAGGGAACTGGAATTGGCTCCATATTTTGCGCGTATACACTCCTCAAGGTAGCCGTCGAAAATACTGCAGGATAAAAACTATCAATACTAATATTGCAATATCTACAAACAAAACATGCATGTATACATGGTATATAAGTATGGTACCATCTTAAACATGTACAAGATCTGTCAGTTAGATTAACAATATAGGTTCTACTTGTTGTCCGGTCTATTATTTCAAACCTATAACTATCAATAGCTAATATTTCTAGGTGGTTCTTCTCTTTGATAATAGAAGCCATATTTTTTAACATCTTCGGACAATAATCTGTGTCAACATTTTCAGCAAACTTTCTACGATTGTCATGAAGTGTAATAATCTTGGCTCTAATACCATCGAGAAGTGTTGTTATTGGCTTATCTCGTAATTTCTTAATCCAGCTGTTGAAATATTCAGCAAGATTAGAAGTGTTAATATCTAATCTAGGACAACTAGCATACGCTGTTATCCAATGTTCAAATCGACGACTTTCATCGTTTACACCAAGAAGCCAATCGTACAACACTATGTTCTCGGCTTTAATTATATCAAACACACTCTCTGCATCCGTTTTATTATATGATCTAGCAAGCGAGTCTAACAAGCGTTGAAATACTGGTTCTTTTGTAACTTTTTTCATGTTTTGTTTAAAATGTTGAATACAAAAAAAATGAGAAGATGCAGAAAAAATAGCACGAACAGCATTTATTAAACCCTTTTGCTTGTCAGATATAAATGAAATTGAACTCCAATCATTAAAACAACTTTCAAAAGATATTTTAAGAGAATTTAAAAACCAAGACCAAGAATCACTATTCTCACCTTCAGCAACAGCATAAGCTATAGGATATAATTGATAGTTAGGATCGTGAGCACAAGCAATAAATAAGATACCTTGATATTTTGACGAAAGAAATGTAGCATCAGTACTAATAATTGGTAAACATCCACTTAAAAATCCATCAATACATGCTTTAAAACAAATAAAAATTCGTTGGAAGCTATTGTTTTCGGTAGTTTTAATAAAACATGTACTACCTGGATTTGTCTCCATAATTCTATAACAATACTCCTCAAGACTAGCGTATGCCTCATCATAACTACCATTAATTTCAGCTAATGCTGTCTCTCGGGCTCTCCATGCTTTGGAATAACTAACTTGTATACGGTGCTCCCTATATATATCTTTAACAATTTGTGATGGACTGTATGACTGGTTATCTCTAATAATGTCAATTATCATGGTCTTAATCCATGAAGCGGTAGCTAGTCGATGACGTCCTGTACTAAGTCTTCCTAAACAAGAATGACGATTTTCTAATGTACTAACTTTAACTATATCGCCATTTCCAATAGATTTTACATATACTCTCCAATTACAATTCGGTTGATCACAACTATATATAATTCCACGAGCATTATTCATATCACTAGCTGAACAACTAAAATTATATTTAATTGCTAAATTACTGATAAAGCTTCTAAAGTGAGAACGACTAGGAAATGATTGTCCCTTAAATAATTCATCAGTGATAGCTTTTACAACATCATCATCTACCCTATAATCTACATTTTCAACTAAATCATCACTATTTCCTTCGTCGTTGTCACTATCATCATCATGGTTAGATTCATCTGATGAATGACCTTCTTGAATAAATGAAACTATTTGTTGAGAAGAACTAGCACCTGAACTAACATGCTGATATTCAGAAAAATATTCATTATTTCTACTATCTAAGGTTGCTGCTACTTTAATAACATATATTTTTATATACCGTGATTGTGAATTAATCTCAAGAATATAATTCCATGCATCTTCACTATCTATCAAAAAACAATTAGAACCAAAAATAGACTTCAAAATAAAATCATAATAAATAGAACAACGTTCAATAATATGATTACGTATATTTTCAAAACTAATATTCGGATAAGTTGAAAAAATTATACTTTCTCCTCCTTCGTAATTTAACCCATTTACTGTACCGCCGTGCGAGCATACAATTCTTACGCTACGATCCATGACGGTTGAGAACTTTGGCTATAGAAAACCTCAAATGAACTTTAGCTGCGGGCAGAGAGACAGAGAGAGTGTTGGAGACTTTGCTAGAGGGAAGAGAGAAAATAGAGGAAGTAGATTGAGTGTGAGATGAATGGGTTGAGATAGGTAATTTATAGAGGGAGATTGTAATAGCCGTTGTTGTTAATAGCCGTTGTGAAACGGATCCTTACTCGCCAACTCAGTTGGCGAGCAAACGAGCGTTGTGCAACGGGTTGAAGCCAACTCAGCATGTGGCTCGCCAACTGAGTTGGCGAGCGGGCCCTCGAAGAGGGTGCCCCGCCAACTCAGTTGGCGAGCCCCTCGCCAACTCATCTACTCGCCAACTGAGTTGGCGAGTGGTCCCCCCCCCCCCCCCCCCCCGCAAAACCCCCAAACTATTCCCGTTATATATAATTATATAAAAAAATATTACTTAAAACGAAAAAATCCGTTATTATAATGGATAGGCCCCAATGCAAAATATTTGCAATAGGGTTATCTAATGAAGGTAATCACCATAATGTGTCTAACTCATGACTGATGTTTATACAGCATCCATGGGCAGCAATAAGAGATGGTCTGGCAAACGATTTGCCAGTTTTTCTGTCCATTTCTACCAGCAGTCATAAGCCATTGTAAGAGGAGAGAAGCCTGGCTGGTGTGATATAGGCTAGATCATGATAAAACTATAAGATGAATATGATAAACGAGGAATTTTCAGAAACAAAGGCTAATCTGCTTATAACACTGGGAAGGGTGGCAACTAAAAGATGGGGTAAGCTTGTTTGAATCTGCAAATCTCATTCTCCTTTTATCTTGGGTGTGGCATCTCTGTCATATGGTTATTTCTACAAACAGATATTGACAAACAAAAAGAAGGAAAATATATGCATGCAACAGATTATAGTATTAGTACGCATAAAGAAATAGAACCAAGAAAGAAATTTTGCATGTAATTTTCGTTAAACGAGGAAGGATGTGAGAGGATGATCTCTCTCCTTACCGTCTCATTTATTTCCAGATTAATTGCCTTGTAAACACTTCCACAAGTACCATCTCCAATCTCCTTTAGAAGTCTATATCTACAAATAAGTTAACATAAATGATTTAGATCTTCCTAACGAGATATTTAGATCGGGAGATCAAAGAAATCAACTCACTTTTCCATTGTCGGGTCTATACAAAGACAATTCCCCTCTTTTCACTGGACTGTGAAAGAACTTTGAACAGAAGCTTCTAAACCGGTTATGCAATGTCTTCTGCTAACTTGCATGCATATGAAAGATGCAATACTTATACAATTGGGAAAGGTTATACTATCATGGTATGAGTGGTTAAGCATCACCCAAAACATGATCGATATGTCAATGAAGCCTGCTTTCGACTAATATCATCTATATGCAACAAGTTGCAAAGGCAGGCTTTCTGAAAAAAACTAAAGAAAGACTAAGTGTAATTTCTTTATTTGATCCTCTGAAAGAAGTGAGAGTTGGTTCCGTTTACCACCAGAAAGTCCCAGTTGTCACAAACGGGATAGAGTGAGCTGCAAAACAAAAGTAATCGATAATTAGCAAAACAATTAGAAACCATGATTAAAATACTTCAACAAAACATGAGGAGAACATTAAGAATTATCTAAGCATAGTATCAATATATACATCATATCTAAATTTTTGGCAGTTTCGGAGGGTTCTTGTCGTTTTGGATCCGCCGGTTTTGGAAGTTTTGGTGGTTTCAGGCCATGAAATTCCGATCCAAAACGTCATGGTTTTAGTCGATACTTATGGTGAGTCTCAAGAAACTCCCATAAGCCGTAAATTTATCAAAGAATTCTAACATTTCCTAAGCACGATCTGCATGTTCTAGTTAGTTTCTTGAAGGAAATTTCAGAAAGCACAAGTGATCTTAAGAAAGAGGAACTCAAGAAACTTCCAGCAGCCGATCGATACACAACCAAGATTGATTCAACTGATTCCTTTTTTTCCCTCTCTTCCTTTGGTATGTAGCAATCCTGTTGTTAATTACTAATGAAAGAAATATTGTGCAAACTAACTGCATATATATACACAGAAACCACAAATTTGATCAAGAATCCAAAATTAGTCTTTTTCGATCATACAGTGAGCCCTCAAACAATCCATAACGCAATAGAAACTCTCTATATATGAATATAATCGCAAATCAAACACATATGGTGAAGAAGAAAAAAAACCATTTCTTTTCGCACCGGGAACAATTCTTTGGGAAAATTTGTTCCGAGAAATCAGTAAATTGACAAGAACAAGGAATCGGATAGGAAACAAATCAAACATTGCGTTGGGCTTTATCCATCGGCATCGAAACCCTAATAATTCAATTTCATCATTAAATTTGAGAGAGAGAGAGCTTACCATTGATCGGAGAAATTGGGGATTCTTCTAGAGAGAGAGAAAGAGGAGAGAGAATTTGTTTGGAGAGGTTGGAGGAGGAGGAGAGAGGAAACTATTAATTTAATTTAATTTTAATTGATTAATTATTGTAATGGAATTAGTTAAACACCCTTTGGTTCTGTTTAAAATAACAAATGAAAAAGATGCCACCGATGTGTGGAGGTTACGCCAAATGTGTTGATCCGACCCCTACAGCCAGAGCCGCCTGATTTTTTTTTTTTTTTTTCCTCCCAAACCTGAAACCACTTTTGAAGGAAGGAGAATATTTAAATTAAAAAATTTACTAAAGCAAAATAAATTTATATTAAATTCATTCAAACGTAATAAGTTTGTAAAATTTTGATATAGAGACAGAGTCCGCCAATAGTGTTGGCGGAAAATACAACAAACGTACACGTAGGCAGAAAAAAATTAAAAAAAATAAAGTGGACCCCACAAGCCAATTTTAGCCACAACTGTGTTGGCAGAAATTGGGTGTGGGGATCCACGGGTTGGGTTGGGTTGGGTTGGGTTGGGTTGGTTTGGTTTGGTTTGGTTTGTTTTAATTAGTTATGTTATGTTTTGATTTTATTTATTTAGTTTTGTTTTGTAATTAGATTTAAGAAAATTTATTTTAACAAAATAAAAATAATTAATTGTAAAGAAAAATTTAGAAATTTTTTTTTCGGAAATTTGCATCCAGAGTATCAAAATTTGTATAAATTTCATCTAAAATTACGAAAAAAACTTCAAAACGTCCTTTGGACGTTTATATTTTTTAATATTATATTCCTATCGTTAATTTTTTTGTCGTTAACAGACGTTAAAAAAAATAATAATAAAAATCTGCCGTAAGAATATTACGTCTGTCGTCGAGCGGCCATAACTATTTATTTTGAAATCGTTTTTTGTTAATCAATAAGTCGATTTGTATGTTTTCGACGAGAGTAACACAAATCGTGTAGAAAACAAATTTATCCGAAACAAGACGCACATGTTACATGCAAAAATATAAAATTTAAAACTTTAAAGTATCATAACTTTTGACTGAGAGATCGAAACAAGGTCCAGTTTGTGCCAAAATGACCGTATCGAAAAGTACTACGAGATAAACCACTTCACCATTTGACGGACTTACAAAATTATTAGAATCGCAAAAAAATGATGTTTCGACCTCCAAATTTTACTTTCGGTAATTTTATTTTCGAATATTTAAAATTTATTGTAGCGAAATTAATTTATATTTGGTGTGGGGGCCCACGGATTTAAAACGATGTTTCGACCTCAAATTTTTTTTCAAAAAATTAAAATTATTTTTTAAAATTAATTTTTTAAATCCGTGAGGCAAAAATAGTGGACATATGCGAAAAAAATATTTCTAAATATTTTTTTACAATTAATTTATTTTAATTTTATTTTGTTAAAATATATTTTCTTAAATCAAATTCCAAAACTAAACTAAATAAATAAAAAAACCAAATCATAACTAATTAAAACAAACTAATAAAATAAACCAACCAAACCAAGCAAATAAAATCCAACCACCCAAACTAACCCGCGGGCCCCACAAGGCCAAATTTAGCCAACAGTGTTGGCAAAATTTGGGCTTGTGGGGTCCGCTTTTGACTTTTTTGCCTACGTGTTCGTTTTTTTGTTTTTCCGCAACACTATTGGCGGACTATGTCTCTATTTCAAAATTACCCAAATTTATTTCGTCTGCATGAATTTAATATAAATTTATTTTGCTACAGTAAATTTTTTGTATTTAAATGTATTGGTATGTATATTCAATCAAAAAAGATTCCAATAACCCTAAAATTTACTTAGAAACAATTTCATAGTTAAATAGAGTAAAAGTTATTTTATTGATAAATCAATTAAAAAAGATACTAATTACATGAATAAATTAAAAAATCTTGCATATAAATTTTTTTTGTACAATTTTAGTAGTAATTGCTTGGGAAGGGGATGTACGGTGGAAAAAACGGATTAGAAAGTTTTCTCGTCGAGAATTTAAATAGTTGGGTGGTTGAGATTAAAATGTGGTGGGGTCCACACCTTTTAATCCCATCCATTCAATTTCAATTCAACCCATGTAACATATGGTGGTTCCATATATATATATATACACTAAAAGATAACATAATAAAAGAATAGATATGCTATATATATAACAAAATAAAATATTTAGAAAAATTGACATATAATTTAGTTATATCTATTTGATATGATCTCAATTAGAGTTTTTATATAATTATAAAATTGTTGTAAATTTGATATGATCTTAATCTAGGGATAAGTCGATTCTACATACCTGTTATAATCATGAACATCATCCAAAAATCTCACTCAGTTTCACTCCAACAACATATAAGGTTAGGATATTTGATTTTGGTTATGAACGAAATGTAGGACCATTATTTGGAAAGAAAGGGATCAAGATAATACTTTGAAATAAATTGCGGTCATTGACTACTCTAGCAAAAATCAATTATAGTTTAGTGTTTGTTTGTTTACTTGCTTTAGGTGCATATTAAGTTCTTTTAATAAAGGAAAGATGAAGTCTTATGAAAATCGTTGGGAATAATATTTTAATTATGTAAGTGGTTCAAGTTATTTTGTACTCTTGGACTAATTTTGTTTCTTGGTATCAATGGCAATCCCATTTGGATTACTCATATCAAACGCGTAATAGTTTAAAACTCTAGAAATTAGTTTCTAATAATTGTTGTTATTAGTTTGGTTGCAAATGAGAAGAGGAAAATGCAAAACACCTTAATATAGGCTCAAAATGGGATAAGATCCGACCCGCACCCGATAAGCAACGGACAGGGGCCCAATTTCTGTAATAATATTGGAGAAAACGAAAAGAAAGGATACTATCGTAATTTCAGTAAAAGTGTAAACTTTGGGCAGAAGTTGGTCCGGGCCCACCACTGGGCCCGATCTCTCCGTTTCATCCGCGGCGCGATGACATAGGTGGGGCCCATCATGCAATCATTCAATTGGAGCTGTTTTTTTTGTGTGTGAGATGTATTACGTAACGTTCGGGACTTGTGTTATGTTATATGTCGTGTGGGCCTACTATCTTTTAAATTCTACCATTTATAGATGGAAGGAATAATACGTCTCTGTGATTCAATCCACTGATCTCCTGCCATCCAGTCATAGTCTTATATCTCTTCCCGGTAACCACAAAGGTCACCCGAGTTCGGTTCAATTGGAACTATTTTGTTCACGGATTTAGAAGACAAAAGTGACAAAAATCTGAATTTTTGACGACTTTACTTATTTGATTGGTTGGATGATTTGCCGATAATTTATTGTAATTTGACATAAACAATAAATTTTATCTGTCACAAAATTAAAATTTTGGCATTGAAACTTTTTCCTTCTAACTGGAGCGACTGAAAAATCTTTATTTTAACTTTCAAGCTTGAGCGTATTTGGTTGGAGGACCAGTTTTACTCTACTTTTACTAAGCACCACTTCTTCCAAGTAGTACTGAAACAAAAATTTATTTTTTACTTCACCAAGATACGTATGCAAAATAACGATTTTTAGATATTTTTTTTTATTTTGCTTCACTTTGCAAAATCAAACAGCCAAGGGTAATATTTGCATTTTAGTCCATTAGAATTATATATTGGCCATTAAATTCACAATCTTTGTTGTTTGATATGATTTGTGTGACCCCACAGTGGTTTTGGTAGAGAGATCGGGAAAGTGGAATAGGTCAAGTAACAAAATATTAGTGAACATGGGTGGATTGGTCTCACTTTTAGCTCAAGTTGATCTTGATGTTCATGAACGCATTTATTTTTTTTGTGGCCACAAAATCTTGTGCAGAATACACAACAAAATTATATTATAAAATAATACTAATTTTTTTAAAGCCAATATCTCATAATATTTTTCTACGACAGAAATGGATAAGTCTGACTTCGATTTAAGTATTTAGAAAATCTTTTGTCTGAATAAATAATTCTTGGAAATAATAAGTCACTGGTATACGCAATATCCCAGATAAAAAAAAGGGGACTAATTAGCCTTTAGACCTTGGATTTTACATCGGTTTAGATTTTAGGCCCCAACATGTCCAATTGAAAAATTTAGACACTGAATTTTTATTTTTGCTTTCAATTTTTCAATTATACCTTCATTTTCAATATGGATTGGTTTTGCATTTATACTCATGTTGACGGTAAAATAGAAAAAATAATACAAAAAATAAAAATTCAGGGTCTAAACTCTCCGGTTGGATATGTCAGAACTTAAACTCTAAATTAGTATAAAATTCAAGGTCTAAAGACTAATCAGCCAAAAAAACTACTCAGAGGTGATAGTAGGTCCATAAATATTAAATACGTAACAACACATCATTTTGCTATAAATGAAAATCCAATGTTTGAACCACCTTACGAGTAAGTTGAGTTATGATTAAATTTCATTTTTTGTGCTGTGTAGGATTTCAGTAGCATTTGAGAGAAAATGATCATGGTGTGTAATGGGTCGGACCGATCCGCAGCTCACCTGACCAGGTTTGAACAGATTTGGGCCGGGCCGAGCTTAACTCGGGAGAGGAAGCGAGCCGGGCCGGCCGGGAAGAAAAAAAATGGAAGCCCAGTCAGGACCCATAACCCGGTCGGGGGCGGGCCGGTTCAGGGTTGGGTTTGGACCGGCCCATTTATATTCAAAAAAAAAATCAGAAATTTGAGAAGAAAAAATTGATTTTTTTTTATTAATGTCATTATAATTTAAATATGCTATAACATTTATTTATAACTAACAAAAAAATTGGAAGTTAAAATTTTATTTTCATACAATTTGTAATAATAAAATGTACAAGTTTTTTTTTCGTCGTCCGTCCAGGTTTATTGTCCAACTCCTCCAGAAACGTCGTCCAAAGTAAGACTTAAATTCTAGCTCACTGATGTCGGCACTTTCATCTCTTGAGTTTTGAGTTCGTTTTTTCGCACGAACCCAATCTTGAATGTAGGCACATGATTCCAAAATATCTAGTAGCATCATGCTTCTCTTCTTGCTTATCATCCTTGAACCTGCACTAAAACAAGATTCATGTCATGTCTCGACTCCTCAAAGTCGATAATCGTCCCATGGACATGATGTAGTACAAGTATAGATTACACTTGTACAAGACAAGAAGATAAAACATAACGGTTATCTCGAAAAGACCATGTTGCAGCGGAAGAAATATAGAGTCACAAAAGAAAACACAATAGAGTATACGAAATGAAGCACTTTATTGATAAATGCAGCGGTTACAAATGCTCTCAATAGCCCCCAATGAATACGCCAATTTGGCCTTTCAACACTCATGATCTCTCTTGCTCATAAAATATTTTGTCGTTCCATACATCATGTCTTCTATATCCAAGCAAGCATCCTCAGCCGAATATCTTTATGTTGCCAATCCGAGCTTCCAACGCCTTGGTACGGCCGAGTGGATCTTCGTACCTGGGGGGTTGGGTGTCAATATACATCTTGTACTGGTGAGTAAAGTAGCCCACTCGTCTAAACCGACACTAAGTAATCATGTGAAGCATACAATTCATATATATAATCTTGCTATTAAGACCTATATCGATTTCAGTTCATGTTCATTGCATATACTGAAAGTAGGAAAGCATGTACGCATGGTAAGCATTGTAGTCTCGTAAGCATGTAAGCATGTTATACTCGATTGCGCAAGTAAAACAGGAAAACATATATATACCATGTCACTCTTTCGTGACTTCTTACCAACACCAATGTACTCACCCTTGCACTGATGCAAGGTGAATACTTACCGCCCTGCATAATACATTCGTTAGTATACCGACACTTATCTATATGAAGGTCACTGGCGACACACATGCCGCCATATTGGACTATTACGTGGCATTGCACCTAGCCCTTTCAGCCCGGGTTGCGAGCCCTACTAGAGGTCTGCAATGCCTCGTGCCGAAGCACGTACCAAGGTATGCGATGTTCCATTCATTACAGGTTGCAAGCCCTAATGAATATCTAATTATACCGTACTCTGAAGCACCATAATTTCCTCTTAGGTCGAATCAGTCCCGGTGCCCCGAATACCGTTCGAGGAAAGCCATGCTCGTGCGCAGGCTGTTCATGACCATGCGAATGTGTGAATAGTTTACTATAAAACCCAAACATGGTACCGAAACATATGTACATTATTTACTCCCCATACTACATCATTATCGCTTACTACTCACTTTCGATCGATGTTCCGGTTGGCGACCCGTAGGTCCCAACATACCGAGGCACCATGCCCCCTTCCGATAGTTCTGTGGGCACCATGCCTCTTCCGACACAGTTTTATAGTTTCTAACCACAACTGCTTACTTCGCTGACGAAGCATACCACTTGATACTCGTGCATTGATGCACGCTTCTACCTTCCGCTTGCCGACAGTTCCGTAGCATTGCAATACAACTGCTTGCTTCGCTAATGAAGCGTTCTTACGTTACTCGTGCACTGATGCATGTTTCGATACCATTATTCAATATTCTATACTTAGTGTTTGACATATGTTACGACTTTTATCTATCCGAACCATGCACATTGAATCTATGATATTACTAGCATGCAAAGGGTGTATTTTATTAAGGCATGAAGTTGTAGAGAAGAAGGGCCAAAGCCCACCCACCTATACTGATTCGCCCATCACTCAATTGAGTCGATACAGTCTGATACCTTAACTCTGCGATCCGATGTGATGCACGATCCCCTTATCTGGTTTAGCCATACGAGCATGTCGTGCTCTTCCCTCGTTCGACTCGATCGGATTCATCAAGGATTGTACCGCCGCTCGAATCCCATGAACGCTTGCACTACTCCGAACTAATCCAGCTAATTCCATCCACGAGGCCAACACCGCGCTTCTGTCTGCAATGAGGAAATATATCAACCTCAGAGAATTCTGTGTAAGGCCTGCACATAAACCAAAGATGAATTTAATACCTCTTTGAGTCATTGAATCATCGTAATGCACCGTGTGGTGCAAGACATTATAAGTCCGATGCTACCATGGACACCGAGACCATTAGAAGATCACGTGCTATAGAAGGAAGTATATAATATATTTTTTCGTATCTTTTCCACCTTTCTTAAATTAAAAAATACGATCCAGATTCATCTTCATCTTCTTCATAAGAATTTAAATACAAGGACAATTTTTGAGTTGATAGAGAATATTGTTTTTTTCTTTTGCAGTATACTTTTAGCATGGGATAATTTAGACATAAAACCGGAGCTACTACTATCTTGAACGGTTGTACTGGATCAGCTCGATACAACTTTTTCTTCATATAAAGTTTTTAAAGTATCTAAAACTTCTTTAATTTCTACTTTTAAGCTACATACCTCAACATTCAAATTGTCATTAAATTCGTGTAACAATATAAATATACCATTTAATTTAATCTTAGGATAAAAAATCAAACCAAATAATATAGAAGAGGTACATCACCCAAATATTTTAGAAATTTTATTTTCATTTTGGAAACCACATAATCAAAACCAGGAACATTTCTATATTTACAAAATAAATGAGATATGTTAATAATTTTTGTTAAATCTAAAGGAGAAGTTGGATAATAAACTCCAGATAAAATATATGTAGCATTGTAAAATAATTCTAAAAATTCATAAATTGAACTAGCAATTAACCGATCATTTTCAGTTACTTGATAATCAAAACTTGGATTAACATTACAATAATGTTTAATAACATCTTTAAATTTAATAAATAATTTCAATATTAAATAAGTAGAATTCCATCTATGTTGTGCATCCTTAACAAATCTCCTAAAAATTATACCATATTGTGCACATAATATTTTAAAATATTGTTATCTACTTAGAGAAGTGTTCAAACTTTGTAAACATAATCTAATATTTTCTAAATTTGCTTAGAAGAATTGAAGGCATTCTTATACAATTAAATTTATAATATAACAAACACATCTTACATGAAAAGCTCGTCCTTCTAATATATGCAAAAATTATGATTTTAAAATATTAATTGAAGAAGTGTTATTACTAGCATTATCAAAATAAATCAAGTTTTTTTATTGTGAATATCATATTCACGTAAAAATTGTATTATAGCGCCACCGATTATAACGCAAGTATGTGAAAATCCTAAAGATCGTAGACAAATAATATATTTTTGTAACATCCATTTTATCTAAATAATGTGCCGTGATGCAAATATAAGCGTAATTGTTTTTACGAGTCCATATATCTGAAGTTAAAGCAAATTTACCAATATTTACAAAACTTTCTTTTAAAGATGCCTTTTCTTTTTGAAAGATTTTGATAGCCTCTGTTCTAGTAGTAGATCTAAAAACTTTAGTAAAACAAGGATTAAGGGTAGTACTTGCATAATCATAATACAAATCACTCTCACAAAATATAAAAGGTTGTTAATCACAAATAATATATTTTGTTAACTCAGTTTTGTTACGAGCAACATAATAAGTAAAGTTGCCTATAAAAGATCATTGAGGACCGCTGCTTATATGTGTTTGTCTATCATGTAATGTGTCCTTACCATAACAACTTTTATAGTGTCTTCTTAACGTGTCTGTGCCATCATTTTTTTCCATTTTAATTTTTTTCTACATTTCTTGCATTATGCACCTTTTGCTATTGGTTTTTGAACTTTTGGATCTAAAACTGGTGCGCCCTCATTATCGTAACATATAATTTTTTATAATATTCCCATAAAACTATTTTTTTATTTGTAACATCAGTAGCCATACTTTTAACTTCAGGAGGTGACATTTGTGTCGGTGGTACATAATCAAGAATATGATTATTCTCAAACAAATCAGCATAGTAATTAAAATTTTGTTCTGGACCACCTTGATAAGGCTGGTTAGAACTAGTAGCATCCATATTTAAAAAATATTTTTTATAAAAATATAAGAAAATAGAAGAATTTGTTTTTCTAAAGAGAGAGAGAGAGAGAGAGAGAGAGAGAGAGGAAAGAAAAATCTAAAATAAAAAAGAGAGAGGAAGAAAACTATTTTGTAATATTAAAATTACTTGAAACGTCAACTTGAAGCCTCCAAAAAATTGCACACATGTTGAAGCCTCAAGAACACTACACTTTAGACTCTAGAAATTTGCACTCAAATATCCAAAAAGTTGTTACTTCAATCTTTAGAAATTGGTTTACTTCTAAATATTGTAAGAGAGAAAAGAAAATTTGTTGTGGTTAATTTTGATGATTTATGCCCTATTTATAGGAATTGTTTGTTGCAAAATTACCCGTAATACTCCTAAAATATAGTTGTTATAAGGGTGCTTTGGTCATTTTTAGCAAAATAACCAAAATACCCCTAAAACAAATATAAAACAACAAATAAAATTGTCACGCCCCAGTCCCAAAATACGTAGGACTAGGAATACGTAACACGCCCAGCCGTATGTATATGAACTCCAATATATGGAAACCATATACACACGTATGCTGTACATGAATATCCAATTCACCAGTGGTAATATACAGTCACAACAAGTCACACACAATCTATATCTCATCCACAGTACAAGTAATAAGTAGGAATAAAGAGCTGAATAATAACTTAATTATCAAAGAAGAGTATCAAGTCTGATAGTCAGATGGAAACAAATCCACTACAAAATGACTATACTGAAGTAGCAACAAGGATCTCTAACAGCGGTAATAAAATCACAGGTACTCCGAAGGTAAGACCTCCTCAGTCTGGTAAGTAGCGTCAGGTCCAGGTCCGTACTCCTACGGATACTCCTGCTCGTCTATATCTGGAAAGGGACCAGGTCCTCAGAGGGACATAACAAGATACATAATAACATGCCAATAAAGTACCAAAAAGTAAACATCCAGTGGGTTGCCTAACTGTCTAAGTGAATGCAGTTTTGAGAACAACTTTCCAACACGTGGGCTATCTGGCCAAAAATGGGATTGGTATGATTCTCTCGGAGAATAAGGGGCCTACAAGCATACCGTCTTTTGAACGGCAGAGGCCGCCTGCAATATATAGGGTCATCACCACCCGTCGCTCCGACGGAGCGTCCGGGCGAACAAGAAAAAAGTGCAAAGGAGCCAAAACGCTTTACTTGTTGTTCTCCCACCCCATGCTCTAAACATGTCATATCCATGACACGATAAACCTCTAAATAACTGCCAGGTCTACTAGCATACAAAGTTTCTATCGACAGTTATCCCTATCCGTCGCATAACCTATACGTACCAGTGGCCAGCGGAGTATGCAAGTCCATGTCCTACATGTAACTCACACTCGTGTAAGAATAGTGTCATGGCCAATGAAACATAAGATGCCTCATGATAATGGGGTAGTCTCATAAAGTAGGTCCAATGCATATACATAAATAAAAACAGATACGACGTCACCGTCGTTGCACCTAAGTTTCCTTGGACGCACAATTTATATGGCAATTAAAATAAATGAACTAAATAAGTAGAAATAAAACATACATGTATCATATGGAATATAAATACAGTACAATGGCAATGTATACTTGTCGAGCAAGAAATCTGTATAGTGCAAGCGTCCAAATGTCAAGGACACGGGATCTGAAACTAAGGCCTTCGAACAAACGTCTCCGGATGTGGTAAAGAATTAGGGTTCGGGTTTAGGGTGTACTGCATGGGATATATATAGGGAAAGAGATCGGTTCCGCGGGGGTGTAGTTTAGTGGTTTCAAAAACCACTGCTGCTGCTGTTTCTTTCTTTCTCTTGTTTTGGTTTTCGGTTTAGGGAGAGTTTAGTAATATGATAGAGATAAAGAGGTGGTGGTGTTGCTGATATTTTTCTTCACACGCGCGGAGGGGGAAAGAAAAGTTGGTTTTTGCTACTGCTGCTGTTGATATTTTTCTTCTCCTAACGGGTCCGGGTAGGGGCTAAACGGGTGGTGGATTTAGGATAGAGGGTTTGGGTTTCGGGTTGAGATCCAATAGGAATTTCTTTGTGCATACCATTAAGCTAGCAACTGTCCAAAGGGTCTCCTACATGGAATAAATTAAGAAAAATTTATAATGGCTCCATAAATCCCCTAATGCACAAACACCTCAAAATAAAAATCTATTTCCTCTATTTAGCTCATAACTATTATAAATAAATAATTAATACGGTTTTCAGAATTAGGGATTTTACATTCTACCCAACTTATAAAAATTTCGTCCTCGAAATTAAAACTAAGTTATGGTAGAAGGTCAAGGATGGTATAAGATATAAATCAACAAGGTAAATTCATACCTTGGTCAAAGAATAGGTTCGGAAAACGTTTGCGCATGTCGTCCTCATGCTCCCAAGTAGATTCTCCTGGCGCGCCATGCTTCCATGCCATGCTGACCAAGGGAATAGACTGGTTCTTCAATACTTTCTCTCGACGATCAAGGATTTCCACGGGTTGCTCTTGATATGACAAGCTCGGCCCAATGGTGATCTCCGAATGGTCAAGAACATGACTGCTGTCTGCCATATATCGCCTGAGCTGCGACACATGGAATACGTCATGTACTCCCTCAAGTGAAGGTGGTAGCGCAAGTCGATATGCCACTTCTTCCACTCTCTCTAGCACATCAAATGGTCCAATATACCTTGGACTCAACTTACCGCGCCCTCCGAATCAAATGGTGTCTCTGGTAGGTGATATCCTTAAGAAGACATGATCGCCCTCTTTAAACTCCAAGGGACGACGATGAAGGTCTGTCCATTGTTTCTGCCTGTCTTGCGCTGCTCGCAAGTATCCTTGTATCTTCTTAACTGTCTCAACGGTGTTGACCACTAATTATGGTCCCAGAATCTGACGTTCTCCCACGTCACTCTAACACACATGAGACCTATACTTCCTTCCATACAATGCTTTAAACAGAGCCATCTGGATGCTCGCCTGATAGTTATTGTTGTAAAAAAATTCCACAAGATGTAGGTGGTCCTCCCTTGATCCTCCAAAGTCTAACATACAAGCCCTCAACATATCCTCCAATGTCTGAATAGTATGCTCTGACTGCCCATCTGTCTGCGGGTGATAAGATGTACTGAACTTCAGACGAGTTCCAAGACTCTCTTGCATGCTTCTCCAAAAGTGCAATGTAAAGCGCGAATCCCCGTCTGATACAATGCTAACTGGTACGCCGTGTAATCTCACGATCTGCCTCATATATAAGTCAGTCAAAGCTTCTGTAGATTGGCCAACTCTAAAAGGCAAAAAATGGGCTGACTTGGTGAGTCTATCTACTATTACCCATACTGCATCTTTACTACTTGGACTCTTGGGAAAACCCGTGACAAAGTCCATAGTGATGTGCTCCCACTTTCACTCTGGAATCGGGAGTGGTTGCAATAATCCTGCTGTTCTCTGGTGCTCCGCCTTTACTTGCTGATATACCAAACATCTAGCTACAAAGTGAGCTATCTCTTTTTTTATTCTATGCCACCAAAAGTGCTGTCGTAAATCACGATACATCTTGGTGCCTCCAGGATGAATATAATATATCGAACTATGAGTTTCTGTCATCAGATTATGTCGAATCTCTCCATTGGGAACATATAGACGATCACCACATCGTAATATTCCATCATTATGAATGCGTAGTCCTGTCTGCTCTCCGGCCTCTGTTCTTTCCTTTAATCTTCTGAATCTGGCGTCGGTAGGCAATGCTGCCTTGATTCTTTCTACTAGTGATGATTGTACTTGCAAGTTGGCTAGTATCCCATCTGTTCCGGGTAATATTACTTTAATGCCAAGACCTTGCAAGTCCTTCAATAATTTCCTCTGTGTTGTCAAGAAATAAGCTGTTGGCTTCCGACTTAACGCGTCTGCTACAACGTTAGCCTTGCCTGGGTGATAATGTAGCTCTATCTCGAAATCTTTTATCAACTCGAGCCATCGACGTTGCCTCATATTTAACTCCTTCTGCGTGAAGACATACTTGAGGCTTTTGTGGTCTGTATAGATTTCCACTCGTTCCCCATATAAGTAATGTCTCCATAGCTTCAAAGCAAATACAACGGCTGCAAGTTCCAAGTCATGAGTTGGATAATTCTTCTCATGTACTCGTAACTGTCTAGATGCATATGCAATCACCTTGCCATGCTGTATCAATATGTATCCCAAGCCTTTCCTTAATGCGTCACTGTAGATCACGTAGCCTCCTGATCCTGATGGAATAGCCAATACTGGTGCTGTAGTCAGTCGCTTCTTCAACTCCTCGAAAGTGGCTTGACACTCGTCAGTCCATATAAATTCTTGATCCTTACAAGTCAAATGAGTCATAGGTGCTGCTATCCTTGAGAAGTTTTCCACGAACCGTCGGTAATATCCCGCAAGTCCAAGAAAACTCCTCACCTCCTCTGCTGATTTAGAAATAGGCCATGTCTCGACTGCCGAGATCTTTTTTGGATCAACAGAAAGACCATCTCCTGTAACGACATGCCTAAGAAATGAAACTCTGTCCAAGAAGAACTCATATTTACTGAGCTTCGCATATAGCTGCTCTCTCCTCAATGTCTCTAGAATAATCCGCAGGTGCTTTTCGTGCTCCTCGTGGCTCTTTGAATAGACAAGTATATCATCTATGAAGACGACCACCAACTAGTCCAAATACTGATGGAAGACTCGATGCATTAAGTCCATAAAGATAGCTGGAGCATTGGTCAATCCAAATGGCATGACCAGAAACTCGTAGTGCCCATATCTTGTCCGAAATACGGTCTTCGGGATGTCCTCATTCTGTACCTTCACCTGGTGATATTCTGATCTCAAATCTATCTTCGAGAACATCTTGGCTCTACTAAGCTGATCAAATAGGTCATCAATGCATGGCAGTGGATATTTATTCTTCACTGTCACTGCATTCAAGGCTCTATAGTCAATGCACATACGCACTGACCCATCCTTCTTTGGTACAAACAACACTGGTGCTCCCCAGGGTGATGCACTTGGTCGGATGAAACCTTTCTCTTCTAGTTCTTTCAACTGTGTCTTCAATTCATCCATCTTCTTCTTCGCCAGTCTATAAACATGTGATGCTATGGGTGCCGCTCCCGGTGTCAATTCAATTGAGAATTCCACGTCTCTATCTGGGGGTAGTCATGGCAATTCCTCTGGAAAGACGTCTTAGAATTCTGAAATAATGGGATGATAGATAACATCATCGATTGCGAGCTGCATACCATCAAGGATTTCTGTGGATCCTCGTGCAAACTCAAGTTCAGGCTGGCCTGGTACCTTGAAAAGAATGCTTCCTCCAAAACAATCGAAGAAAGCGTGCTACTTGCTTAGCCATTCCATTCCAAGCACAATATCAAAAGTTGGCATAAGAAGGACTAAGAGTCGGGCATTCATCTCTCTGCCACGAATCACTATAGGACACGATCTACAAATTCGATTAACAGGTACAACTCCTCCTCCGGTAAAAATTCTAACACAACTAGATAAAGGTGTAGAGGCAATGTTGTGTTTGGCAATAAAACTAGATGATATGAATGAGTGGGTGGCTCCCGTATCAAACAATATCACAGCAGGAAAAGTAAAAGTAAAAGCAAGAGTGATACCTGCTATGACATCAATCTTCTGATCCATGTCATCCACTTCCATTGCAAAAGCTTGTCCGTTCTTCTGGGGTTGTCCCTGTCTGGCCCTTGCGAATTGATCCTCCTGTGTAGGTAGTGGTAGTCCTCGCTGAAATTCTCCTGCTGCTGGAGGTCGAGGTGCTCCTGGTCTAGTCATATGTTGAGCTGGCTTCGGTTGTAAACACCCTGATTTTTTTGAATATTTTTAATATAATTTTCCCCAAGTTTTCGGTAATTTTTCTGGAATTAAAACTTAGGTGATGGTAATTAAAAGATTTTTAAATGCTGTTAATTGATGTTAAAATATTATGGAAATAATATTTTATGGTGTAAAATAGAAAACTGGACATAGGATAATTTTCTGCGAATTTATTGGACTCCAGAATCATTTTTAAAGTCCTAAAAACTATTGCAGAATTAAACCAAAATAAACCCTGTCTGAACCCGGTTTACTTGAACCAAATTAAACCAAACCAAACCGACTCAAACTGAACCGAACCAAGCCAACCCAGCATAACGAATCGGGTCGGGTCGGATCCGAGTCAAACCCGACCTAAACCTAAACCCGAACCCGACCAAACCCTAACCCTACCGGATTCACTGTAGCGGCCCCTATTTATTGCTCTCGACTTCCGTGCCCAGCCAGCCGTCGCACCCTTCCTCTCTCATCTCCCCAGCCGCCTACCTCCTCCTTGAATCACCCGATCCCGCCGCAGTCGCAGTCGATCTCCCCTGCTCAGCCGATCGACCCCCATTCCAACTCCTTCCCTGTGCTCGACCCACCCCCGGGTCAGCCCCCGTCGGAGCACGACCCCGACTGAACCACCGCATCATCGTCCCCATCATCATACTCGACCGAGCCCCGGCCATCCCGCTCGCTCCTTCCTGTCGAACCCGACTACACCCGCTGAACCGGAGCCCTGACCTCCCCGGTCATCCCCGCAGAGCCCCGACAACGCCTCCCTCTCGTCGACTTCCTCTTCCCCGACCTCGCCGCTGCCACCTGACCTCGCCGCTGCTGCCCGCGAGCACCTCCCCGCTTGCCTCGCCAAACCTTCGCGAAGCCCTAGGCTGGCCGCCCGTTGCCCTAGCACGGACACAGTGGACCGGACACAGCTCTCTGAACCAGGACACAGTGACCGGACACGTGAAAGTCAGATTCACGGAGCCCTGTTCAGGTAGCATTTTCTCTCTCCTCATTATTCCGTTTCCCGTTCCATCAGTTGCGTCATGTAGACTGTATAACCCTCTCGATGCCCGTACAACCCGCTCGGTGCGTCGCGTCCTGTGGTGATCGTAAACCGCGATCCAAAAACAGGAAAACCAACGCCCTATTTTACCCCGGAACTGAGTGCGCCCTGCCAAACGGGACGACTTGGTCGCACGCGGTCTTTACCGAAATGTGCGCGTCGTTGATACGGACGTGTGGGATTTCGCAGAAGTTGATTTGGATGTGCGTGCACCCCGGAATCAACGCGTATCCGCCGACAACGTCCTGTATCCGCCTATTCTGGAATACGCTGTAACTTTGTGTGCACACGTCGGATCAATACGAAACTTACACCATCGGACTCGTAGCAATACGCTGGTCCTGTGACCCAAGTTTGGTTCGATTCTGAGAACGTTGACAAAATTGCGTATCGTGGGCCCTACAAGCTCTACTTGACGGGCAATTTTGTGATCGGCTCATCGGAATCCAATTCTGGAAGTTCCGTTGGGTTCGTATCATCGTTTCTGACTTGTTGACACTAAGTTTGGCAAATTTGGAGACCTTTGATCCTGACACGCTTTTCGGTGCAAAGTGGCCCACATGTGGACCCCGCTTTGGCCCAAAAATGTTATTTTTGCCCCTGTGTCCAAATTGGACATAAGGACAGGCGTTTCTAGCTATTTGATATCTTCTGAGACTGTTGGTGATGTTTATTATAGCTTTTGGAGGAGTACCTGCAGGATCCACTGATATAGGGACGATTGTTGGTATTCAAATTCCAGGCAAGTGTACCTTGCCAAACCCTGCAGCTTGCTACTTATTTCCTTGACTTATTTATACATCAGTGGGTAAGTATACCTTGCCAACTTTATAGTTCTTGTTGCATATTTCCTTGCTTTATTTATATCATTGTGCATGCTTAACCTAGGACCGTGTGACTTACTTAGGGTCCGATTATTAGTCGGGTGCCAACACCGTACGCGATGTTGTGTATGTCATCTAGAGATGGACATTCGTGACCCCTTTACATTATCATACTTGTCTTATCAAGTATATTATACCCAGGAAACTTGACACTATACATGAGACAGGATCTTTCTGAGATATTCATGGTGATTCTGTATAGGATACAGATTTCTGACATAGACATTATACTCTTGGATACCCTATGACTTACTGCATTAGCTATGATCTTGCGTGCCATGTACATGAGACGTTATGGACATGAGATATGAGATTACATTTGTAAACTCTCTCACCCAAAATAGATATTTTGTGTATATTTTATATTATTATATTTATTATATATGTTGAATTTATTTAGAATATGCTCTTAGTTAATTAGAAAATAAATTTCTTGATATATTTACTTATATAAATATTCATTTAGAATTATTTTAGGTTATTTTAGATTTTTAGAGATTTTTCTAGAATTTTTTTGGTAATTAAAACTTAGAAAACATAAATTTCTAGGACTTCTATGATTTACTATACGACCATACTTGCATGTCGTTCCTACCAAATATTTATTTTAGTTTAAAATATTTAATTATATATTTTTTGTAATTTATTTAGAATTTTAAGAAATTTATTTAGATTTTAAAATTATTTAGGATTTATTTGGATATATATAGTCTTAATATTAGATATATACTAATTTAGAGTTAATAGATATTAATAAGATTTTATAAATTATTTGTATTATCTTTAATTATATTTAAGATTATAAATTATTGAGATAAATTCAAACTCTATTTTAAATTAATTCAAATCCTGAACCTACTAGAAAATCAACTTCATGCATATCCTATCCTTATTTAAATTCATCATAATCCTATCCAAATTAACCAATCCTATTCTTATTTAATTAAGTAGTGTCCACCATTATATATACCTCATCCTTCATATTTTTCTTTCCCAAATTCCTCTCTTTTTCGTCCAAAAAATATTCAAAATTCGTCATAAATTCAGCCACATTTTCTACTAGTTATGACGAATTAAAAAGACGATATCTCCTAGCTCCGGACTCCAAACACGCTCCATTTTTTTTGTTAGAACGATAATGAGATTAGCTTTCTGATATTATAAATTGTTTTTCTAAATTATTAGTATTAAATTCTGGAAAATTCGTAGAGCACAGCATGTCTGAAAATAGACGTGTTTTGATGTTTTCGCGATTCCGGGAGAACCGGGAATCAGAATCATGAACCGTTTAAAGTTTCGGAAAGATAATGTCGAGATCATCAATGTATATTTTTTCCAGAATTTATTTCAAAGTATTTACATACTGTTAATTCTGAAGAACTTCTAGGTTAGAATTTAACCATCGGTGCACAATACAAAATTTGTATGTGCCATAATTCCCAAACGAATTTGAATTCAGACGAGCCATAAATTCCAGTATATTTTTTATGCTGAAATCTATAGTAAATCATACATGAAAGTCGAGTTTGTACCGGTTGACTTTTTGGTCAACAGATCGCCTCGATTTGCGTGCCATGAGTCTCGAGTTGATAAAATTCAGTTTCTTTGGACAAAATTTAGGAATTAATATAAAAATCAGAATAATAAGATTAAAATAGGATTTTAGAGTAATTATTCCAGAATTAAATAAATTAAAATAAATTAATGGTTATATTATTATATAGTTATATGAATATATATGTAAGTAAATGCTAATTGATAATTATGACTAAATATTCAGACTGTATGACCCTAGGATATCGTGGACTATCCCATACTTACCTTGACCATGTTGACCCTAAGAACTTGTGAATTTGTCTGCCTTGCGTACACTAACGTACCGGCATAGACACCTGTCAGTTGACTGACTGATTTCGTACAGTACTTGAAGACGCGACACCCACGTAATTCAATACGTAATTGACCATGTTAGATGACTAGTGTTACCCCTAGTATACCCCCTGATTCCAGTGTAAATATGGTTGAGTATGTGCTAGTGTAATGACTAATGATTCTATTATATTATATTTATGTGTACATAGGATATTGGATTGTTCTGCGCGATTTCTGGAGCAGGTTATTGGTGCATTACAGCTTCCATGCCAGGCAAGTATACCTTGCCATTGTCCTGTTATTTATACTCCATATGTTGCATGCATCTTTATTTTCTGTCCTTAGTTCATATATTTTAACTGTTATATAAAATGCGCGCGACGGTGTTGTCGCATTATATTTTTATTTATGTATTGCATTGACCTTGTTCATGAGACTACCCCATTATCATGTAGCACCATTAGATTTTATTTGACTGTGAAACATATTTTTACACGAGTTGTGAGTCTCATATAGATCACGGACGCACGTATTGACTGATCGTCGGTACGTGTGGGACGTGCGTTAGGAATAACTGCTGTTAAAAACTTTGTATGCTAGAAGACTTAGCAGTTATTAGAGGTCTATGGACATAGTCTATTGTAGTACGGTGGTCCCATCCTTGTCCTTGTCTGGTTGCAGGATTGGGCTAGGTACTAAGAATAGGCTATGGACCAAATCGTGTCATGGATGTGATATGCTTAGAGCATGGGGTGGGGAGAACAACAAGTACCGCATTTGAGCTCCTTTACACTTTTTTCTATTGTGCGCCCAGATTCTCCGCTGGAGATACGGGTGGTGATGACCACTATATATTATATTATTATCAGGCGGGCCTCCGGCGTTCGAAAGTCGTCGTGCCTTTGTAGGCCCCTGGATCTCCAATAGAGAACCATGCCAAATCCCAGGTTTTCAGCCAGATAGCTCACTTGTGGGAAAAGTTGTTCTTAACTGCATTCACTTTAGACGGTTAGGCGACCTATTGGATATTTATTTCAGTACTTTATTGGCATGTGTTTAAGTATACTTGTTATGTCCCTCTGAGGACCTGGTCCGCTGCCAGGTGTACCTGTTCTTGAGTATTTGTAGGAGCGCAGATTGGAAGGATATAGAAGCTTCGTGGATGTCTTCCCTTCGAGCCGTGATTGGTAGCTGGTACTTATATTGTTTGAGTGAGTTATACTTATATTGTATTTACTTTTCCCATTTGAGTTGGTAGTGGATTTGTTTCCACCCAACTATTATCTTTAGATCCTTCTTATTGAGATCTAGTTTCATAGATACTGGTTATGTAAACACCCTAAATTTTTTCAGATTTTTTTAAATCAATTTTGGGATTTAAAATGCATTTTCAGGAATTTACATAGGCCCTGTAGTGAGTTTGTAATTTTTAATTGCCAATAAACAACATTAAAATGTAATGAAAATATTATTTTATGGTGTAAAATAGAAAACCGGACTTAGGATAATTTTCTGGGATTTTATTGGACATCAGACCTATTTTTAAAAGCCTAAAAACTATTTTCCTAAATTAATTAATTAATATTAATATTAATATTATTATTATTTCTATTATTTATTTTAATTTTATTCGTCTTTGGGCCCGGCCCGGCCCAGTGGGCCGAGCCCATGAAAACCCAACCCAGCCCAAGCCTCCTTAGCGGGTCGGGCGGGTCCGCTCACCCGGATCCGCGCCCGACCCGGACCCGCATCTCCCAAACCCGCTCCCACGTTCGACCCCGTTCCCGACTTCTCCACCGGCGCCGGAATTCCCGCTGCCACGACCGCGTCACCCCCACGTCGCCTCCCCCTCCGGCCTCTCCGCCACGTCGCCCAGGCCGAGCCCTCCCCAGTCCCCCTATAAATAGCTCCTCCTCCGCCTCCTTTCCCCCGAACCCACCTTGCCCTAACTAGCTCCGGCCGACCACCACGCCTGAACCCTAACGCCCGACTCCGGCGAACCCCTGCGACGACCTCCCCCAGGCGGAGCTCCTCCTCCTCTCCCCTTCCTCCTCCTCCCCAGGCGCAGCAGACCCCGACTCCTCCCCTCTTCTTCTCGAACCCGCCGACCCGGCCGTTCGAGAACCGCCGCAGCCTCGGCCCGACCTCGCCGACCGACGGCCAGCTTCCCAGAGCCCCGACGACGCTGTCCCCAGCGCCCCACCGCCGTCTGCGCCGCCCAACCCGCCACCGGCGTGTCCTCCAGCAGTACCCAGAGCCCGGACACGCGGACACAGACCCGGACACGGGATTCACAGTCAGGACACGAACACGCGTGTCGGACACAGAAAACCCTGGTTTTCTCGGTCCCCTTCAGGTATTCATATCTTGCAACCCTGATCTCCGTTTTCGATTCTGTAAATTCCTACGCGAAGCCTGTATGACCCTCTCGGTGCCCGGACAAACTGTTCGGGGCATCGCGGCCTGTGGCGATCGCACACCGCGATCCAAAAACAGGAAAAACCAGACCCTGTTTCACCCCGGAACTGAGTACGCCCCGCCAAACGGGACGACTTGGTCGCGTGCGGTCTTCACAGATACGTGCGTCTCGTCGATACAGACGTGTGAGAGTTCGCGGAAGCTGATTCGGGAGTGCGTTCACCCCGGAATCAACGCGTATCCGCGGACATCGCTCCGTATCCGCCTTTTCTGCAATTCACCCTAACTTCGTGCACACACGTCGGATCGAGACGAAACTTACGCCATCGGACTCGTAGCGATACGCTGGTCCTGTGGGTCAAGTTTGGTCCGATTCTGAGAACGTTGACGAAATCGCGTGTCGTGGGCCCCACAGGCCCCGCTCGACGGGCGATTTCGTGATCGGCTCATCGGAATTCAAATCTGAAAGTTCCGTTGGGTTCGTATCAGCGTTCCTGACCTGTTGACACTAAGTTTGGTGAATTTGGAGACCATTGACCCCGACACGTTTTTTGGTGCAAAGCGGGCCCACCGGTTGACCCCGTTTTAGCCCGAAATTGCCGTTTTTGCCCTTGTCTCCAAATTGGACCCAAGGACAGGCGATCCTAGCTGGTTGACACCTTCTGAGCGCGATGGTACTGTTTATTTTAGATTTCGGAGACATCTCTGGAAATTTCCGAAACCAGGACCTTAGTGGAATTCAAACTTCAGGCAAGTGCACCTTGCCAAACTTGCAGTCATTATTTTCTTATTTTCTGTAAAAATACTCTGCTGGATTTCTTGTGCAAATTCATATAAACTGTTTTAAACTGCTTAACCTAGGGAACGTATGACGTACCTAGTGCCCGATCATAGTCGGGTACTGACACCGTGCGCGGTGTTGGGTTCGTCATTTAGAGATGGATTTACGACCCCCCCTTACTTTGTACTTGACCTATCAAGTACCCTATAACCCAGGACACTTGACACTATCATGGACATAATTTTCCCGAGTTATTCGTGGGGATTCTGAATAGGATACAGGACTTGACAGAGTTATTATTATTAGACAGTATGACTTGTTGCATTAGATATAATCCCGCTGACATGGACATGAGACGTTATGGTCATGGCTTGCGTGATTACATTGGGTGGGGAGAGACACACAGGCTACAGGCTGTTCTATATATATATATCTACTATTATTGTGAGGTTGTAGACTCTCCAGCAGAGCTAGACCCTTTACGTGTTATTACTGCTACCGGCTCCCCGACACAGAGCTTGTAGCGGTCTCAGCCTGAGTACTAGTGTTGCTCTTATTTGCATATCACATAGATGGTTAGTTACTTAGTTTACCCTGCTGATTCATTATTTATTGCACTGCTTATTCATTTTGGCTTGTATTATCTGTGCCTTGCGATGTCCACTGAGGACCTGGAATGGATTATGTCCCCAGGTTTAGCTGAGGAGCAGTATCCCGAGGTATACGGGATCGGAGCTGAACCTATTGCTGGAGCTGAACAAAACACTGAGGACGAGGTGACTGCCGAGGACTTTTCCTGAGTGCCTGTTCCAGCACTCATTTATTTATTTCATGTTTACATCTTTTGTTCCTGGCCTATAGAGCCAGTTTATTTCAGACTATAGTCGGATTGTTGCTCCGACTGACTTGCTGTGTTGATGTTGCTACATTATTTCCATTTGATTATGCAGTTATTTCCTTTTCTTTATGGATGAGATTAGCGTGACTTGTGTAGTAGACCTTATTTACAGCTTAAGTACGCCCTGATGGCTCCATTAAATTGGGTTATCCATCAGTGCGTGCTGCTGGCCATTGCCACGCATCTCCAGTCCCTCGGCATTTTGGGACTGGGGCGTGACATGGTTTTTGTGGTGGCCCATGCAGGTCCTCAGTGTAAACTGTTCGGTTTCAACTTAGGGACCGGACAGGCCTGCAATAAGATAGGTTATAGGATCTCATCCATATATTTAATCGTTTTTGAACTCTATGTCGAACTCAATTTAATTGCTTGAATTGCATCCTGTTTGATTCCTCTGTGCGTTCTCATTGTTTTCTTTTGATGCAGAGAAATGGATCCCAGCCGTGGTGACGAGACCCCCTTGGGAACACCGACAGAAGCAGGGTTTACCTGCGAGGCTGGAACGACGCCGGATACCAGAGGATAATCCTCTCAGAGCAACCAAACTGGCCAGCCAAGTTCCAGGTTCAGGCGTGATGACATCCCGCCTCCTCCCCAGTTCCCTCCTATGATGCATGTCTTTCCCCCAGGACAGGCAATGGACGGCCAGCAAATGTTCCAGATGTTCTACGCCATGATGCAGGCGCAACAACAGATCCAACAGGAGACCCAACGCCGAGAGGCAGAGAACCTAAGGAACAGCCTGGTCGCAGCATTGGAGCATGCAAATCCACCAAATAGGCGGCCAGCGACGGGATCTATTACGGATTTCCGTCAACTCAAGCCCCGTACCTTCTCGGGCAAGGAAGGACCAACTGAAGTGCATGAATGGCTTACAAACACACAGCATCAGTTGGAGGCCGCCGAACTACCAAGGGACAAATGGATGACTGCCGTCAGGATGCAACTGACGGACAACGCGCATCATTGGTGGCTGTCCGAAGAAAGAAGGCTCGGACATGATCAGGTTACCTGGGAGGAGTTCTCCAGACTCTTCCAGGAAATGTACATCCCTGCTGTGGCTCGGTCAGAACTCCGAGACAGATTCAACCGCCTGATCCAGGGCAACATGACGGTGGAGGAATATAACGCCGAATTCATTCGCTTGAGCCGCTTCGCCCCTTCTCTAATTCCTACCGAAGAGGAGAAGGCGGAGAAGTTCTTTGATGGGCTCAGGTTCGAGCTTCAGAAGTTAATCGGATCGGTCGCGCCCACCTCTTACACCGACGTCCTAGCTGCAGCACGTCGGCTGGAGCGCGTTACTCGGAGGGAATCAAGCCTGAAACGTCCCTTCTCCTCAGCACCGTCCAAGTCATCACCAGGGGAATCTGCTAAACGGTCCCAGAAGAGCCCGCCTCCAAGAGCAGCAACTAAGAACCTGCCTACTTGCCACTACTGCAACAAGGTAGGACATATTGAAAAGGAATGTAGACGCAAGCTGGGACTCTGCCTGGTTTGCGGATCTGGACAACACTTCTCCAAGGACTGCTCGGAACGTCGAGAGGGAGTTCCGAATCGACCAGCTCCACCTGCAGCTCTTCCAGCTGGAGGAGCGACACAGACAGGGCCTGGAGGAGCCAGGCCACCTCTACCACCTCAAGCAGCATTGTTCCAACAAGCTCGTCAGCAAAGGGGTCCCGCTCAGGGACGAGGTCAGGCATATGCACTAGCAGTCACTGAGGAAGCTACTGCAGGCGAAGTGATAGCAGGTACCATATTAGTAGCTTCAATTTCTGCTGTAGCATTATTTGATTCTGGAGCTTCGCATTCATTTATTGCTGCTAGTTTCGTAGCCACACATAGAATAGCTACCGCACCTCTCTCGAAGATGAAGAGAATACTAACGGGAGGTAGAATTATCCCGGTTAGTGATACTTGTAGATCATGTTCGGTAGTAGTCTGTGGCCGAGTGATGCGAGCCCAATTCCTGATCTTTTCTATGCCTGATTACGATGTTGTACTTGGTATGGACTGGTTAAGTCAGTACCATGCGACACTGGATTGCCGGCTTGGAAAAGTGATATTTAGACCCCCTAGCCTTCCTGAGTTTGAATTTCTACGAGGAGCTGTAGAACAAGGGGTTCAGCCAACTCTTAGGGTATTGACCGTAGAAGAAGATTCAAGTTACCCAAGAGTCATAACGGAATTTGTGGATGTATTTCCCGACGACCTTCCAGGTTTACCACCTGATCGGGAGATAGAATTCATAATAGACCTAACTCCAGGAGCCGAACCTATCACCTCATCGGTATATCGGCTAGCACCTAAGGAGTTAGTGGAGCTGAAAACACAAGTTGACGACCTTCTGGAGAAAGGATTTATCCGGCCCAGTGTTTCACCATGGGGAGCACCTATACTTTTTGTACCCAAGAAGGATGGATCTGTACGGCTGTGCATTGATTATAGAGCCCTTAATGCTGTAACTATTAAGAACCGGTACCCATTACCACGTATTGATGATTTGTTTGACCAGTTGAGTGGTGCTAAGGTATTCTCCAAGATTGACCTTAGATCCGGTTATCACCAGATTAGGGTGAAGAAGGAAGATATCCCAAAGACAGCCTTCAGAACTAAGTATGGGCATTATGAGTTCCTAGTTATGCCGTTTGGTTTAACCAACGCACCTGCTGTATTTATGAGTTTGATGAACGGGGTCTTCCATCAGTACTTGGATAAGTTCGTGGTGGTGTTCATTGATGATATCCTAATCTACTCTAAGAACCACGAAGAGCACGAGGAACACCTTAGAATTGTGCTAGAAACCTTGAGAAGGGAGAAGCTGTATGCCAAGCTCAGCAAATGTGAGTTCTGTATGGACAAAGTGCCATTCTTAGGGCATATTATCTCAGGTGAAGGACTGTCTGTGGACCCAGAGAAAGTCACTGCTATAGAAACCTGGCCTACCCCTACCTCTGTTGCAGAAGTGAGAAGTTTTCTTGGACTTGCTGGGTATTACCGGCGGTTCGTAGAAAATTTTTCAAGAATCGCAGAGCCGATGACTAAGCTGACACGGAAGGATCAGGAGTTCATATGGACGAAAGAATGCCAGCATGCCTTTGAAGAATTGAAGAGGCGTCTAACAACAGCACCCGTCTTGACTCTTCCCTCAGGGTCAGGAGGTTTTGTTGTTTACAGTGATGCGTCCGGTAGTGGACTAGGTTGTGTCTTGATGCAACACGGCAAGGTTATCGCCTATGCATCGAGGCAGCTGAAGGTCCACGAGAAGAACTACCCAACGCACGACCTGGAGCTAGCTGCAGTTATTTTTGCATTGAAGATCTGGAGACATTACCTGTATGGAGAAAAGGTCGAGATATTCACTGATCATAAGAGCTTGAAGTATGTTTATACACAGAAGGAGCTCAATATGAGGCAAAGGCGTTGGCTGGAGTTGATGGTGGACTTTGACATCGATCTGCAGTACCACCCGAGAAAAGCAAATGTTGTAGCCGACGCCCTTAGCAGAAAACCCTCGGCTTATTTCTTGACAGAGCAGCCTCAGTTATTACAAGACTTGCAAGAACTCCAGATAGAGGTTATTTTACCTGGACAAAATGGTTTGCTGGCTAACCTCGAAGTAAAGTCATCGCTGGTGGAGAGAATCAAGGAAGCTTTGCCTAATGATGCCAGATTCCGGAGGCTGAGAGAAAGAACAGAAGCAGGCTTGCAGACGGGACTTCGCATCCACGAGGACGGAACATTAAGGTGCGAAAATCGCCTATGTGTCCCAAATGGAGAATTAAGGCAGGAGTTGATGACAGAAGCCCATAGCTCCATATACTCGGTTCATCCAGGAGGAACCAAGATGTACAGGGACTTAAGACAATATTACTGGTGGCATGGAATGAAAAGGGAGATTGCCCGCTTTGTGGCGAAATGCTTAGTCTGCCAGCAGGTGAAGGCCGAGCACCAGAGGACTGCAGGTATGTTGCAGCCACTTCCCATCCCTGAATGGAAGTGGGAGCATATTACCATGGACTTTGTCACTGGGTTTCCAAGAAGCCCTAGTGGTAAGGATGCAGTATGGGTCATAGTGGATCGGCTCTCTAAGTCGGCTCACTTCTTGCCGTTCAGAGTCGGACAATCCACAGAAGTACTAGCCGACATGTATATGCGTCAGATCGTAAAATTACATGGAGTGCCAGTTAGTATCGTATCAGATCGAGACTCAAGATTTACATCTCACTTCTGGCGAAGCATGCAAGAGAGTCTCGGCACCAGGCTCAAGTTCAGTACTGCCTATCACCCTCAGACAGACGGACAATCAGAGCGCACAATTCAGATCCTAGAAGATATGCTGCGATCTTGTATATTGGACTTCGGAGGATCTTGGGAAGATCATCTGCACTTAGTGGAGTTCTCCTACAACAATAGTTATCAGGCAAGCATTCAGATGGCACCTTTCGAGGCGTTGTACGGAAGGAAGTGCAGATCGCCAATATGCTGGAGCGACGTTGGTGAACGTCAAATGCTGGGTCCAGAGTTGGTAACGGAGACAGTGGAGAAAGTAAAGCAGATTCAGAACCATCTCCGTGCAGCCCAGGATAGACAGAAGCATTGGGCAGATGTCCACCGACGACCCCTGGAGTTCAAGGAAGGAGAGCATGTATTTTTGAGGATCTCGCCCACTAGAGGTACTATCAGATTCGGCAGCAGAGGCAAGTTAAGCCCAAGGTACATTGGGCCATTTGATATCTTGGAGCGCATTGGTGAGGTGGCTTACCGTCTTGTATTACCTCCATCCTTAGAGGGAGTGCATGACGTATTCCACGTCTCACAATTGAGGAGGTATGTGACGGACCCAAGCCATATAGTTGATCATTTTGAGATTTCAGTGGGACCTAGCCTGAGATACGAAGAGCAGCCAGTGGGTATACTCGACACCAGCGAGAAGACACTGCGAGGGCAGACAATCAGGCTGGTTCGAGTAGCTTGGAAGCAGCACTCTCCTGGCGAATCGACCTGGGAGCGAGAAGATGTTATGCGGCAGCGTTATCCGCACTTATTTACAGAATCAGGTAACCTAAGCATTTTAATTCTGTAAATTCTGTCTTTATAGTTTACCCTTCGATTGCGAGGACGCAATCCTCTTAAGGGGGGTAGATTGTAAACACCCTAAATTTTTTCAGATTTTTTTAAATCAATTTTGGGATTTAAAATGCATTTTCAGGAATTTACATAGGCCCTGTAGTGAGTTTGTAATTTTTAATTGCCAATAAACAACATTAAAATGTAATGAAAATATTATTTTATGGTGTAAAATAGAAAACCGGACTTAGGGTAATTTTCTGGGATTTTATTGGACACCAGACCTATTTTTAAAAGCCTAAAAACTATTTTCCTAAATTAATTAATTAATATTAATATTAATATTATTATTATTTCTATTATTTATTTTAATTTTATTCGTCTTTGGGCCCGGCCCGGCCCAGTGGGCCGAGCCCATGAAAACCCAACCCAGCCCAAGCCTCCTTAGCGGGTCGGGCGGGTCCGCTCACCCGGATCCGCGCCCGACCCGGACCCGCATCTCCCAAACCCGCTCCCACGTTCGACCCCGTTCCCGACTTCTCCGCCGGCGCCGGAATTCCCGCTGCCACGACCGCGTCACCCCCACGTCGCCTCCCCCTCCGGCCTCTCCGCCACGTCGCCCAGGCCGAGCCCTCCCCAGTCCCCCTATAAATAGCTCCTCCTCCGCCTCCTTTCCCCCGAACCCACCTTGCCCTAACTAGCTCCGGCCGACCACCACGCCTGAACCCTAACGCCCGACTCCGGCGAACCCCTACGACGACCTCCCCCAGGCGGAGCTCCTCCTCCTCTCCCCTTCCTCCTCCTCCCCAGGCGCAGCAGACCCCGACTCCTCCCCTCTTCTTCTCGAACCCGCCGACCCGGCCGTTCGAGAACCGCCGCAGCCTCGGCCCGACCTCGCCGACCGACGGCCAGCTTCCCAGAGCCCCGGCGACGCTGTCCCCAGCGCCCTACCGCCGTCTGCGCCGCCCAACCCGCCACCGGCGTGTCCTCCAGCAGTACCCAGAGCCCGGACACGCGGACACAGACCCGGACACGGGATTCACAGTCAGGACACGAACACACGTGTCGGACACAGAAAATCCTAGTTTTCTCGGTCCCCTTCAGGTATTCATATCTTGCAACCCTGATCTCCGTTTTCGATTCTGTAAATTCCTACGCGAAGCCTGTATGACCCTCTCGGTGCCCGGACAAACTGTTCGGGGCATCGCGGCCTGTGGCGATCGCACACCGCGATCCAAAAACAGGAAAAACCAGACCCTGTTTCACCCCGGAACTGAGTACGCCCTGCCAAACGGGACGACTTGGTCGCGTGCGGTCTTCACAGATACGTGCGCCTCGTCGATACAGACGTGTGAGAGTTCGCGGAAGCTGATTCGGGAGTGCGTGCACCCCGGAATCAACGCGTATCCGCGGACATCGCTCCGTATCCGCCTTTTCTGCAATTCACCCTAACTTCGTGCACACACGTCGGATCGAGACGAAACTTGCGCCATCGGACTCGTAGCGATACGCTGGTCCTGTGGGTCAAGTTTGGTCCGATTCTGAGAACGTTGACGAAATCGCGTGTCGTGGGCCCCACAGGCCCCGCTCGACGGACGATTTCGTGATCGGCTCATCGGAATTCAAATCTGAAAGTTCCGTTGGGTTCGTATCAGCGTTCCTGACCTGTTGACACTAAGTTTGGTGAATTTGGAGACCATTGACCCCGACACGTTTTTCGGTGCAAAGCGGGCCCACCGGTGGACCCCGTTTTAGCCCGAAATTGTCGTTTTTGCCCTTGTCTCCAAATTGGACCCAAGGACAGGCGATCCTAGCTGTTTGACACCTTCTGAGCGTGATGGTACTGTTTATTTCAGATTTCGGAGACATCTCTAGAAATTTCCGAAACCAGGACCTTAGTGGAATTCAAACTTCAGGCAAGTGCACCTTGCCAAACTTGCAGTCATTATTTTCTTATTTTCTGTAAAAATACTCTGCTGGATTTCTTGTGCAAATTCATATAAACTGTTTTAAACTGCTTAACCTAGGGAACGTATGACGTACCTAGTGCCCGATCATAGTCGGGTACTGACACCGTGCGCGGTGTTGGGTTCGTCATTTAGAGATGGATTTACGACCCCCCCTTACTTTGTACTTGACCTATCAAGTACCCTATAACCCAGGACACTTGACACTATCATGGACATAATTTTCCCGAGTTATTCGTGGGGATTCTGAATAGGATACAGGACTTGACAGAGTTATTATTATTAGACAGTATGACTTGTTGCATTAGATATAATCCCGCTGACATGGACATGAGATGTTATGGTCATGGCTTGCGTGATTACATTGGGTGGGGAGAGACACACAGGCTACAGGCTGTTCTATATATATATATCTACTATTATTGTGAGGTTGTAGACTCTCCAGCAGAGCTAGACCCTTTACGTGTTATTACTGCTACCGGCTCCCCGACACAGAGCTTGTAGCGGTCTCAGCCTGAGTACTAGTGTCGCTCTCATTTGCATATCACATAGATGGTTAGTTACTTAGTTTACCCTGCTGATTCATTATTTATTGCACTGCTTATTCATTTTGGCTTGTATTATCTGTGCCTTGCGATGTCCACTGAGGACCTGGAATGGATTATGTCCCCAGGTTTAGCTGAGGAGCAGTATCCCGAGGTATACGGGACCGGAGCTGAACCTATTGCTGGAGCTGAACAAAACACTGAGGACGAGGTGACTGCCGAGGACTTTTTCTGAGTGCCTGTTCCAGCACTCATTTATTTATTTCATGTTTACATCTTTTGTTCCTGGCCTATAGAGCCAGTTTATTTCAGACTATAGTCGGATTGTTGCTCCGACTGACTTGCTGTGTTGATGTTGCTACATTATTTCCATTTGATTATGCAGTTATTTCCTTTTCTTTATGGATGAGATTAGCGTGACTTGTGTAGTAGACCTTATTTACAGCTTAAGTACGCCCTGATGGCTCCATTAAATTGGGTTATCCATCAGTGCGTGCTGCTGGCCATTGCCACGCATCTCCAGTCCCTCGGCATTTTGGGACTGGGGCGTGACAGGTTATTTATTTCTATATAATTTTGGTGGATGAGATTTAGATTATACTTGTGACTTGTATTACATTTTTACCACTTGTGGATTTGATATTCAAATTACAGCGTACGTGTGGATTTGGTTTCCATATATTGGAGTTGCCATATCCATGCGGCTGGCATGCTTACGTGTCCTAGTCCTACGTATTTTTGGGACTGGGGCGTGACATGTTTTTGTGGTGGCCCATGCAGGTCAAGAGCATATTGTCTCGGTTACGTTATTGTACCGAACAAGCCTGCACCTAGGACTAGAATATAGGATCTCATCCACAACTGACCCTGATTCATCTTCCTCCTCTCTGTTCTATTTTGATCAAATGCATCATGCTTGATTCTTGTGCTTCCCTAATAGTTCTTTAAGTATAACCTCCTCCTAGAATATAGAAGTTCCTGTTGTTAGATGATAATTAGAGTAGCACACCTATTTAGAATACAACGAGATTATAGATACACCACTAAGCTTAGAATATCTAGCGAACCCTAGAATCCCTTATCCTTATAATTGGTTTACCATTACCCCGGATGTAATATGAGGACTTGAGAGTAGTATAGACACTACTAGAGTTAGTTAAAAGGTTACCATAATGTTGCCCCTAGCATTGAGGAACCCATAGAAAACCAAAAACTTAATATTTGGACTAAACCTAACCTTCATAGTTAGATGATATTGGAACTATAAACTTATATCATTATCTTGTTATTAGTAGACAGCACCCTAGGAAGCCTAGAGGAATGTAATCAACACTTCTCCCTTGATCATACCCCGAACATAGCAACCAACACCCCACTCCCCTTAGAGAACCATGATGCTATCTAGAGCCCTCTATCTTTATTTTATATATTGTTCCCTGCGACCATAGCACTCGCTATTTTGCGACGGCTAATTACGTTTCTTCTCTTCATCTTTCAACTCGTGCCATCTGACACTTCGGATAGTAGGCCAAGTAATTATTCTTTGTTAAGGGCTCATAGTTTGCTAGGATTATAGTTGTAGCCTTGAATGTGAATTTTTTTTTTATGCTTGGTAGTTAGAACTTGATAAGTTTAAGTTGTTTTGTAGATTGTGACCGATGATTAACCCTTAGTTTTAAATCATGTAACATGTACCCCACCTCAATGTAGGCTATATCCTCTTTCCCCTCTGACGGCCAGTAACTCTTCTATCCTTACTATTGACACTTGCTCTATAAGTGCTATGACTAAGACTTAGGATGACCATTACCTACATAAAAAGGATACCCTAATCAATACCAAGATCTTTTCTCATATACCCTAATAAGAGTTTCTATTCTATGTACATGTGCAAGGTTATTTTTGTAGGATCCTCTTAAGGCTGTCACAGTACTAGTTTAATTATTTTAAGTTGGGTAGTATACCTCACCACCTGGTATCATATAGCCCTTGTGAATCCATTGATGAAGTATAACTGAATGGCATTAATTGTATGCTAACATAAGATGATAGTGTTTATTCAGACTATAGAACTTAGAGGCTCACACCCCTACTTTGTCGACTATCGACTTAGATAAGGAATTAACATGATAACTGTAGAGATTGTAGAGTCTTTTGTTATTGTTGCTTATGTTGTTTTGTTTTTGCAACTTGAATTATTTGTGACTTCTCTCATCATAATCCAGCGTTATATTTTCTGTGCTACCTCGAATTATGCTGCTATTATAGCCTAGTCTTAGCAAGCTTATTTTTATCGAGCTTGATCATGAGACATGTATTATTGGGGACGCCTGCTGATGCAATTGTCTAATCAGAATCAGTGTATTACGGTCTGGACAACCTTAGTACATTTGGTTCGCCCTTCGTAACGCTACTTTACGTGGATTGAGATATGTAGTGATTAGTAGACGAATATACTTGCCCTAGGCATGTCTGACATATCGTATCAGTTACATAACTGTACTAATACGAGCAGGCAAACAAAGGATTACCAAAATAGAATTTCAATCCACAACTGCTTTGACAATTTCCAATTGAATTCTTTAAACGCCTTGATCCCAATACTTCTATTCTATTACGCTGCCCTTGAACTCTTTATTATTGATCTTCGTCTTCCCTTATTTCGGAAAGACGAAACCTCGTGCTGGGTATAAAGTTTGATACACAGAGAGTACTAGATATACCCCATAGGCCGATCACATACTTGAGGATTATTCTTTCGTAATTAAGGACATATCATATGTGATATGATCGGCATTGAAGTTTCGAGGATTGAACGACATGAGTAAATAAATTAAGGGATATTTTCTTAAGGTATATAGCCTTAGGTGATAGGTGGATAAATTCTAAGTTGGGTAGTAGTGCATTGTCAACTCGGGAGGAATTTCTTTAGATTATGATCGAGTAAGACTAGATTGGGAGAGGTTCAAGCCATTGTAATTTTGAGAAATTTAGAAGGATGATTAAGATAATGAGGATTTAATGAATTTTAAAAATCTTGATATTGAGGACCCAATATTTATACTTTGAGCACATGATTTAAATTTTGAATATTGAAGGATGAATCATCGATTTAAATTTTGAGGATAACTATATAATTTTAGACTTGAACAATTGGTTAATTAGATTTAAATTTTATAATTTGATGATTTGAATTAAAAGTTTAATTTTGATTGTTGGGTCACCTATTTGAAATATTGAGGATAAAAATTGAGTTTAAATATTCGAATAGTACAAAAATTCTTAAGTTAAGAATAGGAATAAGATTTGATTAGAATTGTTTATTGTTCAAAGTCTAGAGGAGATTATGATAGTTGGAAATTATGATATAAATTTTGATGTGGGATATCATATAGACTTGAGTCAGATTTGGATGTTGATTATTTAAAAATCGAGAAGAGATTACGACAGGTTGAATTTTGATTTAAACAGTGGTTATATTAATTTTGAAGTGATCGCGATAGATTCGAATAGATTTTGTTATTTAAATTTTTGGAAGAGATTGCGATTGACATACCTTATGTACGAATGTGAAGGATTTAACAAATTATGTCTTATTTTAATTTCGAGGACGAAATTATTTTAAGTTGGGTAGATTGTAAACTCCCTCACCCAAAATAGGTATTTTGTGTATATTTTATATTATTATATATATTATATATGTTAAATTTATTTAGAATATGCTCTTAGTTAATTAGAAAATAAATTTTTTGATATATTTACTTATATAAATATTCATTTAGAATTATTTTAGGTTATTTTAGATTTTTGGAGATTTTTCTAGAATTTTTTTGGTAATTAAAACTTAGAAAACATAAATTTCTAGGACTTTTATGATTTACTATACGACCATACTTGCATGTCGTTTCTACCAAATATTTATTTTAGTTTAAAATATTTAATTATATATTTTTTGTAATTTATTTAGAATTTTAAGAAATTTATTTAGATTTTAAAATTATTTAGGATTTATTTGGATATATATAGTCTTAATATTAGATATATACTAATTTAGAGTTAATAGATATTAATAAGATTTTATAAATTATTTGTATTATCTTTAATTATATTTAAGATTATAAATTATTGAGATAAATTCAAACTCTATTTTAAATTAATTCAAATCCTGAACCTACTAGGAAATCAACCTCATGCATATCCTATCCTTATTTAAATTCATCATAATCCTATCCAAATTAACCAATCATATTCTTATTTAATTAAGTAGTGTCCACCATTATATATACCTCATCCTTCATATTTTTCTTTCCCAAATTCCTCTCTTTTTCGTCCAAAAAATATTCAAAATTCGTCATAAATTCAGCCACATTTTCTACTAGTTATGACGAATTAAAAAGACGATATCTCCTAGCTCCGGACTCCAAACACGCTCTAGTTTTTTTTTTAGAACGATAATGAGGTTAGCTTTCTGATAATATAAATTATTTTTCTAAATTATTAGTATTAAATTCTGGAAAATTCGTAGAGTACAGCATGTCCAAAAATAAACGTGTTTTGATGTTTTCGCAATTCCGGGAGAACCAGGAATCAGAATCATGAACTGTTTAAAGTTTCGGAAAGCTAATGTCGAGATCATCGACATATATTTTTCCCAGAATTTATTTCGAAGTATTTACATACTGTTAATTCTGTAGAACTTCTAGGTTAGAATTTAACCATCGGTGCACAATACAAAATTTGTATGTGCCATAATTTCCAAACGAATTTGAATTCAGATGAGCCGTAAATTCCAGTGTATTTTTTATGCTGAAATCTACAGGAAATAATACATGAAAGTCGAGTTTGTATCGGTTGACTTTTTGGTCAACAGATCGCCTCGATTTGCGTGCCATGAGTCTCGAGTTGATAAAATTCAGTTTCTTTGGACAAAATTTAGGAATTAACATAAAAATTAGAATAATAAGATTAAAATAAGATTTTAGAGTAATTATTCCAGAATTAAATAAATTAAAATAAATTAATGGTTATATTATTATATAGTTATATGAATATATATGTAAGTAAATGCTAATTGATAATTATGACTAAATATTCAGACTGTATGACCCTAGGATATCGTGGACTATCCCATACTTACCTTGACCATGTTGACCCTAAGAACTTGTGAATTTGTCTGCCTTGCGTACACTAACGTACCGGCATAGACACCTGTCAGTTGACTGACTGATTTCCTACAGTACTTGAAGACGCGACACCCACGTAATTCAATGCGTAATTGACCATGTTAGATGACTAGTGTTACCCCTAGTATACCCCCTGATTCCAGTGTAAATATGGTTGAGTATGTGCTAGTGTAATGACTAATGATTCTATTATATTATATTTATGTGTACATAGGATATTGGATTGTTCTGCGCGATTTCTGGAGCAGGTTATTGGTACATTGCAGCTTCCTTGTCAGGCAAGTATACCTTGACATTGTACTGTTATTTATACTCTATATGTTGCATGCATCTTTATTTTTTGTCCTTAGTTCATATATTTTAACTGTTATACAAAATGCGCGCGACGGTGTTATCGCGTTATATTTTTATTTATGTATTGTATTGACTTTGTTCATGAGACTACCCCATTATCATGTAGCACCATTAGATTTCATTTGACTGTGACATATATTTTTACACGAGTTGTGAGTCTCATATAGATCACGGACGCACGTATTGACTGATCGTCGGTACGTGTGGGACGTGCGTTAGGAATAACTGCTGTTAGAAACTTTGCATGTTAGAAGACTTAGCAGTTATTAGAGGTCTATGGACATAGTCTATTGTAGTACGGTGGTCCCATCCTTGTCCTTGTCTGGTTGCAGGATTGGGCTAGGTACTAAGAATAGGCTATGGACCAAATCGTGTCATGGATGTGACATGCTTAGAGCATGGGGTGGGGAGAACAACAAGTACCGCATTTGAGCTCCTTTACACTTTTTTCTATTGTGCGCCCGGATTCTCCGCTGGAGATACGGGTGGTGATGACCACTATATATTATATTATTATCAGGCGGGCCTCCGACGTTCGAAAGTCGTCGTGCCTTTGTAGGCCCCTGGATCTCTAATAGAGAACCATGCCAAATCCCAGGTTTTCAGCCAGATAGCTCACTTGTGGGGAAAGTTGTTCTTAACTGCATTCACTTTAGACGGTTAGGCGACCTATTGGATATTTATTTCAGTACTTTATTGGCATGTGTTTAAGTATACTTGTTATGTCCCTCTGAGGACCTGGTCCGCTGCCAGGTGTACCTGTTCTTGAGTATTTGCAGGAGCGCAGATTGGAAGGATATAGAAGCTTCGTGGATGTCTTCCCTTCGAGCCGTGATTGGTAGCTGGTACTTATATTGTTTGAGTGAGTTATACTTATATTGTATTTACTTTTTCCATTTGAGTTGGTAGTGGATTTGTTTCCACCCAACTATTATCTTTAGATCCTTCTTATTGAGATCTAGTTTCATAGATACTGGTTATTTATTTCTATATGATTTTGGTGGATGAGATTTAGATTATACTTGTGACTTGTATTACATTTTTACCACTTGTGGATTTGATATTCAAATTACAGCGTACGTGTGGATTTGGTTTCCATATATTGGAGTTGCCATATCCATGCGGTTGGCATGCTTACGTGTCCTAGTCCTACGTATTTTTGGGACTGGGGCGTGACAACATTGGGTGGGGAGAGACACACAGGCTACAGGCTGATTACATATATATCCACTACTATTGTGAGGCACAAGACTCTGAAACTCGAGCTTGGCCCATTACTCATTATTACTGCTACCGGCTCCCCGACACAGAGCTTGTATTGCTCAGCCTGAGTACTCATGATGCTCTCATCTTGCATTTTCACATAGATGGTTATGTAGCTTACCCTATTAATTTCATTATTTGCTGCACTGTATTTATTTTGGCTTGTATTATCTGTACCTTGCTATGTCCCCTGAGGACCTGGATCCGGATTATGTCCCCAGGATTTGCAGACGAGATTTATCCCAAGGTATACAGGACAGCAGCAGTAGCAGGAGCAGAAGCAGATACGGGAGCTGTACCGACACCCGAGGATGAGGTGTTAGCTGAAGACTTTTCCTGAGCATCCATGTTACATGCTCAGTATTTATTTTATTCAGTCATTTATATTTTGGTCTGTTGAACCATTGTATCAGATTTTATCGGGTTGTTCCCTGAAATACTTTGTTGAGACTGTTTGATGATTTACATTTCTTATATCTGTGGATCATATTTTATCTTGTGTGGATGAGATTAGTTGTGCCATGTTGTCGTAGACTTTGTTTTACAACTTAAGTATGCCCTGATGGATCCATTAAATTGGGTTTGTCCATCGGTGCATGCTGCTGGCCATTGCCACGTGTTTGGTCCCTCGATATTTTGGGACTGGGGCGTGACATAGTTTTTGTGGTGGCCCATGTAGGTCTACGACTAAATCGTTCGGTTTCAACTTAGGGACCGAACAAACCTGCCCTAAAGGATAGGATAAGTTATAAGATCTCATCCATTTTTTAACCATTTTTGAACTCTATATCGAACTCGAATTTGTTACTTGATTTGCATCCTGTATTGATTTCTATGAGCGTTCTTATAGTTTATCTTTTGGTTGCAGAGTAATGGATCCCAGGAACGGAGATAAGAATCCCTTGGATACACCACACGACGCTGTGGTTACTTATATAGATGGAGTGACACCAGAGAATGGAGGACAAATATCGCAAAGCAATCAAACCGACCAGCCCGGCGTGATAACATCCCACCTCCGCCACAGTTCACTCCACAGATGCCAGTTTTCCCGCCAGGGCAAGCCATGGACGGGCAACCGATGTTTCAGATGATGTATGCCATAATGCAAGCCCAGCAGTAGGTTCAACATGAGGCTCAGCGTCACGAGGCAGAGTATTTGAGAACCAGCCTAGTATCAGCAATGGAGCAGGCAAACCCACCAGCGAGACGATCAGCGACGGGATCTATCACCGATTTTTGTCAGCTCAAGCCTCGTACCTTTTCAGGCATTACTATCTAGAAGCGTCCTTACACCCGTCATCCACAGCTCTGTAGGTAGCTGCGATGCTTCCAATAGCTTCTGGGTGTGAGTAATCCAGTTGGTAGTCTCCTCTGGATTCTCAATGCCTTTGTATGGCTTTGGACCTATCTGTATAAAGTCCTTTACTGAACCAACTCTAGCTCGAGGTACTGGAGCTAGTGCTTGAGATGGTACAGTAGCCTGAGCAGCCATCCTTTCGAGTGCTACTAGAAACTCTTATCTCTGTTCTGCTGCTTGCTGCCTCTGCTCTGCAGCTAGTGTGGCGGCCTGTTATCGCTGTTCCTGCATTATTATCTGGAAGAATTGGAACAGTTGTGCCTGGCCATCCTGCGGTGTCAATAATATGGGAAGGTTTTCATTAGGTAGAACGGGAAGATCATATGGAACTGGATTGTGAATCTATCCATCTGGTCCCGGAAGTCTAGGAATTGTTGAGGTTCCTCCTTGAGTCTAACCATTGACTCCAGGAGTTGTGTCTCCATCGGCGACAGTACATCCATTCTGCATATCCATCTCTCTGTAGGTGATGTACACAACGATTAGACGAAGTACAGGAATCAAACATGATGCAAGTATTAAATAGAATATAGAAGCATAAAATATGCTGGGGAATTGTTCATGTATTTTGCAGTCAAAACCCTCCAACATACATGAAGTCCCTCCCTGCGTAAAACAGGGCTTCAAGGTTGTTTGCGTAAAATATGTTACTAAGTTGTCCGCGTAAAGAAGAGCTTCAAAGCTGTTGACGTAAAACATGGCTTCAGAGCTGTCTGCGTAAAGCAGAGATTCAAGAAAGTTTGGCGTAAGGTAGAACTTCAGAGTTATCTGCGTAAAGCAGAGATTCAAAACTGTCGGCGTAAAGTAGGGTTTCAAAGCTATCTGGGTAAAAGTCTGCGTAAAAGTTTCCTGCGTAAAGTCTGCGCGTAAAATCTGCCTGCGTAAAGACTTCGTAAAAGTCTGCGCATAAAATCTACCTACGTAAAGTCTGCCTGCATAAAGTCTACCTGTGTAAAGCCTGTGTAAAGTCTACCTGCGTAAAGTCTGTCTGCGTAAAGTTTGCGTAAAAGACTGCCTACGTAAAGTCTACCTGTGTAAAATCTACCTGCGTAAAGTCTGCGTAAATTTTGCCTGCATAAAGTCTACCTGCGTAAAGTCTGCGTAAAGTCTGCCTGCGTAAAATTTGCGTGAAGGTTTCCTGCGTAGAGTCTGCATAAAAGTCTGAAATACGTTGTTTTTAATGCAGCGTAAAGTTGTACGAGGAACTTTTCGTATTCCTCGGATGAATTTGTCAGACAAATCAGTAAACCTGACATCTGACAAAAGTACTGCACAATGATCGAGAGGATGGCTGTGATGATGATTTTGCACAGAGACCCTGGTTGTCATTTAGTGACATATTTGATACAAGTCATTTTTACGCATTCAAAAGGAAGAAAGTGGAGTCTTCTGAATACGCTGCCTATAGAAATGAGTTTTTACGCTCAAGACAAGACAAAATCAGCCGCCACGTCAAAAGCTGTTTCTGTACAGAGATCGAGGCATATCTCTATATTTAATGCACGAGATTGGTTCTTTGACTGGAAAAGTTAAGACTGTGGCTAATACGCTTACATCACCATCCTTACATTTTACGCCTAATCAGGCTACTCTATGCTGGTTATCTATTATTCATGAATCATCAAGTTTACGTAGGGGCAGTACCTACGTGGCTTGCATCCCATGATCTTATAAAGGGATACACGTCATACGCAGATTAAACGTGGGTAGCAGTTGTCATAATCATAGCGTAAAGGAGGCAATCTTCTTCATGGTTTGGCCTTTACGCCAATAAGACAGTCATTTGGCTTTTACGCTAACCAGGCAGTCATTTGGCTTTTACGCCAACGAGACAGTTATTTGGCTTTTACGCCAACCACAGTCATTTGGTTGATCTCTATAATTAGAGACCCCTGGTCACGGCGTAAAGGGTTTTTGGCGTAAAACTTGGTTTATCCCAACATAGGATAGTTGAAAGAAAGAATGAGGTTTTAGTCAAGTGTGGATGAGATCCTTATACTCTATTCCTATACGTAGGCTTGTTCGGTACAGTTATGTAACCGAGACAATATATTCTGACCTGCATGGGCCACCACCAAGAACATGTCACGTCCTAGTCCCAAAATACGTAGGACTAGGAATACGTAACACGCCCAGCCGTATGTATATGAACTCCAATATATGGAAACCATATACACACGTACGCTGTACATGAATATCCAATCCACCAGTGGTAATATACTGTCACAACAAGTCACACACAATCTATATCTCATCCACAGTACAAGTAATAAGTAGGAATAAAGAACTGAATAATAACTTAATTATCAAAGAAGAGTATCAAGTCTGATAGTCAGATGGAAACAAATCTACTACAAAACGACTATACTGAAGTAGCAACAAAGATCTCTAACAGCGATAATAAAATCAAAGGTACTCTGAAGGTAAGACCTCCTCAGTCTGGTAAGTAGCGTCAAGTCCAGGTCCGTACTCCTGCGGATACTCCTGCTCGTCTATATCTGGAAAGGGACTAGGTCCTCAGAGGGACATAACAAGATACATAATAACATGCCAATAAAGTACTAAAAAGTAAACATCCAGTGGGTTGCCTAACTGTCTAAGTGAATACAATTTTGAGAACAACTTTCCAACACGTGGACTATCTGGCCAAAAATAGGATTGGCATGATTCTCTCGGAGAATCAGGGGCCTACAAGCATACCGTATTTTGAACGGCAGAGGCTGCCTGCAATATATAGGGTCATCACCACCCGTCGCTCCAGCGGAGCGTCCGGGCGAACAAGGAAAAAGTGCAAAGGAGCCCAAACGCCTTACTTGTTGTTCTCCCCACCCCATGCTCTAAACATGTCATATCCATGACACGATAAACCTCTAAATAACTGCCAGGTCTACTAGCATACAAAGTTTCTATTGGCAGTTATCCCTATCCGTCGAACGACCTATACGTACCAGTGGCCAGCCGAGTACGCAAGTTCGTGTCCTACATGTGACTCACACTCGTGTAAGAATAGTGTCATGGCCAATGAAACATAAGATGCCTCATGATAATGGGGTGGTCTCATAAAGTAGGTTCAATGCATATACATAAATAAAAATAGATACGACGTCACCGTCGTTGCACCCAAGTTTTCTTGGACGCACAATTTATATGAAAATTAAAATAAATGAACTAAATAAGCAGAAATAAAACATACATGTATCATATGGAATGTAAATACAGTACAATGGCAAGGTATGCTTGCCGGACAAGAAATCTGTATAGTACAATCGTCCAAATATCAAGGACACGGGATCTGGAACTAAGGCCTTCGAACAAACGTCTCCGGATGTGGTGAAGAATTAGGGTTCAGGTTTATGGTGTACTGCATGGGATATATATAGGGAAAGAGGTCGGTTCCGCGGGGGTGTAGTTTAGTGGTTTAAAAACCACTGCTGTTGCTGTTTCTTTCTTTTTCTTGTTTTGGTTTTCGATTTAGGGAGAGTTTAGTAATATGATAGAGATAAAGAGGCGGTGGTGTTGCTGATATTTTTCTTCACACGCGCGGAGGGGGAAAGAAAAGTTGGTTTTTGCTACTGCTGCTGTTGATATTTTTCTTCTCCTAACGGGTTCGGGTAGGGGCTAAACGGGTAGTGGGTTTATGATAGTGGGTTTGGGTTTCGGGTTGAGATCCAATAGGAATTTTTTTGTGCATACCATTAAGCTAGCAACTGTCCAAAGGGTCTCCTACATGGAATAAATTAAAAAAAATTGATAATGGCTCCATAAATCCCCTAATGCACAAACACCTCAAAATAAAAATATATTTCCTCTATTTAGCTCGTAACTATTATAAATAAATAATTAATACGGTTTTCAGAATTAGGAATTTTACAAAAATGGGGCATTTTGTTCAAAATGCCCATAATATTCATTTTTTTTAAATTTTGGTCAGGCTGGGCCTAGACCGGGCTTCGACCGAGTCAGTGAACCGGGTCGGCTCGACCGATTAGCGGCTTAAACTGGTTCAGACTGATTTTTGAACCGGGCCGGGTCGGGCCAAGCTTTCGGGCCAGAAATACCGACCCAGCCCGGACCGTTAAATGCATTGGTCGAACCGGGCTATTTCGTTGACCGAGTCTGGGCCGGCCCAGACCGATGTTGATTGGGTCGATCTCGAGTCAGGTTCTGGGCCACCCAGTCCATTACACACCTTGAGAAAAGGAGAGCACAAAATGTTACCTGATATATATGAATTAGATTTGATGTACATTGGAACCTTCGAACAATATTTTGTTATAATTGCATTTACATTTAACCATTGGTGTATCTAGATGGTTCTAAGGGGGTGTCAGCACATGCATTTAATTGAGTTTTTGATTATGGTTAATCGATTAAATTTTGTATTATAAAATTACTAATGATCATGTAATCACTATTGTGTTTATATTTAAACTTGACATAGTTCTAGTGTGCATTAATGATATCATACTTGCTATTATGTATATTACTTTGCTCGCCTAACATGTATTTGCAGAAAAGTAATAAGCAATATTGATCATGGACATATGCAATAATTATGATGGACTAAACACATTGTCAGCCCAAAGATTTATCTGAACCGCCCACGATATTTCTGGGACTATGCACTCGAAAGTTTCGCTGTCCGGTCAACTGACAGGGGTCTAGGGGGCAGTGCCCCCCGTGGGGTTCAAGGACGAATCGTCCGAAAGCTAATCAGATTTTTCAGATATGATTAGCTTTGGACAACTTCCATCAAGAGAAAAAAATATATTTCAGACAAAGGAAGAAGCCAAGCAATCAAGACATCGTGCTCAGTGTAATCTTTATTTACTTACGTGTCTCTAGGCCAATATGTAACTCAATATGTAGGAGGCTAAATGAAAGCTCACTAAACCCACAAACTAATAACTAGAAATCCAGTATCAGAAAAATAAGAAGAAATAGTATACTGATAATATATTGTTGTTAGTATACTGTTCAGTGTTAACATTTTCCTACAGCCTAATTTGTATACTATTTTAGATAAATAGTATATTGTTAGTATATTGACAATATAAAGTGTGGACAAAAATTATTCCAGCAGCTCGCTGTTCCTAACTTTTATTATACAGTATACTGACAATATACTGTCTGCACATATTCTGCGATGCAAGTAATGCTGTAACGGATTTTTTTTCTAGTTGTTACTATACAGACAATATATTGGTAGTATACTGTATGTACAGTAATAGCTCTATTTTGAAGAGCTTGTGTGCATGTTCTATATAAACCCATTTCACTACACCAAAATGGTCATTTTGGAACAGAGGAATTCCGTTACAAAAAAATTCAGGAACACATTCATTCCGTGCATATTTTTGGGCTGCCAAATTTCTTGGAACGGCAAAAAAGCGTTCCAAGGGATGTTTATTGGAACTCTTTATATGTGTGCCAGTAATGGAACACCAGCAAAGTGTTCCTATAGTATTAACTTTCTATCTTATTTATACAAAATCTCTCGACATAAAAGAGCTTTCATTTGCCAAATTTATTTGAGATAGTTTCCATTGAGTTGTAAAGTGGATCTTCAATTTATTGTAAGAAGATCAAAATCTTTGTAAGAGGTTGAAGTCCGCAAGCTTTCATATCAAAGCTTGTGTAGAAGTCGGTGAACCTTCAAATTAAAGCTCGTATATAAGAATTTGGCGAGGTCTTCGGATCAAAGCTTGCAACTGTAACTATTTGTGATAATAGTGGATCAAAGGTGGAGAGAGTTCCGAAATTGAAGTGCCTCACAGAGGACACCAGAATACATCAGGTGCCGGTATTTGTGTCTTATTTTCTAGCACATATTTTAAATTGCCTATGAGCATTATTAATTATACTTAATTAATTGTTAAACCCTATTCACCCCCTTTAGGGGTATTAGAGCGATGACTCTATTTTTAGGCTTAATATTCTTAGAGTAGATCCTTTATCTATTATGACATAATATTCCTCCTCCGATAAAGATGGTTATATTTTTAGTACCATAGTCAATCATGTTTCTTCTAAATGCAAGAAATGTTATAATTTAAATACATGGTCGATAAATCCTTACAGATGCTTGAAATCCTTATTCTACAAATGAAGAACTTTTGAAAAAAATTGAACATTTAGAAGAAGAAAATGAGTTGTTGAGAAATAATAACAATGATTTGTTATCTAAGATTGTTTCTCAAAAATCTTCTTGTGTTTCTTTAAAAAATTTAAATGAATCTTTGATTTTGAAAATAAAGCGACTTACATCATCACTAGAAGAACTCAATAGGTAAAATCATAAGTTAATATTCTTGCATGATTTTTCTATTGATTTGTTAAAGAAACAAAATGATGATTTTATTTCTAAAATTAATTTACTTGAAAAGAATGATATGTAAATGCTAAATTCTATTCTCTCACTAGTATGCATACTGATTTGTTGTTAAAATATGACAACCTTAGAACAAAATCTTTTCGTGCCCACTTTGGAGATATTCATCTTTGTATGCCACATGATCATTCTCATGCTCATTTTGATACATATGTACATAATAGTAATATGTGCTTTTATTGCTCCCATATTGTGTCTGTAGAAGCATGAAAAAATCTATACTATGCGCCAAATGCAACCATAACCACACGCAGTCAAAGGCCATGTGCTGAGAGCGGTCAAAGGCAGACATTTGCCAAAGACAACCATGAGCTAAAGGCCGTTATGCGCTAAATACAGCCGATGTCATGCGCTAAGAGAAGCCAAAGGTCATACGCTAAAGGTAGATATGCTCCAAATACAGTCATGCGCCAATCAGTTGACAGACTACTTCGGAGCGTCATGCGCCAACATCAGCACAACAAAGGTCCCATACGACAGTATTCCTATGTGGTAGTATTTCCATGCGACAGTATTCCCATGCGATAATATTTCTCATACGCTGGAGTTTTCATGCGATAGTGTTCCCTTAAAGCTCTAGTACAGGCTCATACAGGGGAACTTTTGTGCCGACTTTCACTATAGAAATCTCAAAAAGGGTATCCCTTCGGTAAATGGGGCCTTGTAGACAGGCTTCGGCAAGGGCTAACCCTGGTACCGGCCTTGAACTACGCCCAGGTGGTGCAATTTTAGAAAACCTAAAAAGATGCCGCGAGTGCTAAGGGGGCAAAGCAAAGGTCTACTCTCAGGCTCTACGGAGTGAACCCAGGTGATGAAATCCCAGTCACTCAGATAACCGGCTTCACCAACTGCTTTATCCACATGTAATAAAGGCACTGTATTGCCCTTATTTTAGAGCACAAGTCAAACTCATGATAGGTTACGTGCACCATTCAAGTTACTAATGCCTCTCTATAGAGCAATTGCACCTTACCTTGGCTTCCTCTAGAGGTTCCATAAAGGAATGAGATAAGAGAGGGCTTGCTGACCTTGACCTGCCATATCATCTACACAATCAAATCTTTATGTTATTAATAGCCAAGACCTTCAAGCAATCAGCGCATAACACGTATTGCTCGAATTATGGGCATTAGCAACCCCAGATCTCAAATTGTCACGTGGCAGCCACAACACAGCATGCACTTACAAATATACAACCATCATTCTTGGAAGATAATATGCGACAGCGTAAAACCCGTGCGCATCCATGATTTTTTGAAGACTATAAATAATGGGTGTCTCCCACACATAAAAAAGAGAGAGAAGAGAAAAGGAGGACAACCAGAGAGGCAGAGACAGAAGGAGGAAGGGACCTCCATTGAGTCGCACACTCAAGTTCCCAAGGGCCTCGCCATTCTCTTTCGTCGGATCATCAACGGAGTAAAGAAGTCGACCGTGTCACGACCCATACCCGAAAATTGGGCATGAGTCATGGGTACGTCTAGCCTATGCCGCAGCATCGGTGGTAGAAGACTGATTAGGTCCAACATAGTTATCTATTAATGGTATTAAACCTGTCAACATATCTCAACTCTAAACGGAGGACAAAGAATATACATATAATCATCAACTCACAATATACTCAATCACAATAACTATAAGGAAGGTAAATGGCACGATAAAGATGTAAAGAAATACGAGAGGCAAAATAATATATGTCTAACAAAACAAAGTCTAAGAGTCTAGCTATCTCAACACAACATCTCAACATAATATAATTCAAGTCTCAAAGATTGGAACAATCCAATACATAAAGATAAGCTAAGTGCTGACTAAACAACCGCGGGTGGTGTCTCCTCTATATGGAGTGGCTCCTCTGGAATCTTCGAGATATAATCATCATCTACTCCTGGACCATAATGGGTATGACAGAAATCCTCAAGATCCTCTGAAAAATATTATCCAGTCAGGATTGGAGCGAGGCACAAACACTAACAACAATTTTAATTATATTGATAAAAACTATAAAATAGTGTAAGGAAATATATGATGAAAAAAATACTAGAATATAAGAAAATCTAGAGAGACATATAAATATTATATAGAACTAACTAGCAATGAACAAATATATGTGAATGTTAGAAATAAATGTACTGGAACAAGAATAAAAATACTGGCTAAGTGCTGTGAAATATCAGTGTACTATGTGATCGGCTTGGGACTAGATCAGGCTTGCCATATATGATTGGCTATGATACATGTGAGGTCAGTCTAACCATCTGGTTAGCTATGATATGAGTAATAGTCAGGCTAATTATATATAACAGGCTATGAGGCATGTAAATGGTCAGGCTACACCCTACGTGATATGTGGGATGAGCTATGATGCATGTAAGGCGGTATATGATCACCTAACTTGCTAATATTTCCTCGTCCCTAGCTAGTACGGTGGATTCCAATCATGACTCCTCATGACATGTATCTATGATTATAATACCCCAGTTCCAAAATACGTAGGACTATAAATACGTAACATGTCAGCTACGCATTCGACCAGACTCTGGTTCAACCCAAATACGTATAAGCTGTATAATAAGGGTAACTATCTAAGAATACTGAAAATATCTATGTCACAATCCACATAAAGAACAAAATATCAAGAGTGAACTACATGAGCTAAAGTCGGCTGCCCAGTAACACATAAGCTCGAATAGACTCGAGAAAGAAATATGAGTCTATAAATACTAGGCCACATCAGCAGATGAATAAGCAATATAAATAAATAACCATAACTCCGGTAGAAATAATATAAGTACCTGGCATCAATGCCCGCATGACAAGCAACACACATCAGCAACTCTAAAGGCTCCATAATCGTCTATGCTGTAAAAACTGGCAGGGGACCATGTCCTCAGAGGGATGTAACAAGATAAAATAAAATAACAAACCAGAAGTAAACAGTATAATGTTATGAAAATAGAAAAAGCTTCTACGAGCAACAATGTGATATGCAAATGAGAGTATGGTATCATACCCCGGGCTGGTACTCACAGAAGATCTCAAGGGACACTTCCGTAATCTAATAGTACACTCAAGGCTCCGTGTGGGGAACCAGGAGAAAGCTGTACACACACACACACACATATATATATATATATATATATATATATATATATATATATATATATATATATATATATATATATATATATATATATATATAATACCTTAGATTTCGCATAGGGAACCTAAAGCCTAATACACAATAAATAGTAATAAGTAAAATATGTCCAGAGCATGATGAAGACTCTCCCTACCCAATGTAACCTCACGTCTCAATCAAGACACACAAGATCATGACCTCTAACTATTAACACAAGTCTTAGTCACTATGTATCACTATAATCATCCATATATCATGCATCTTGTAGTCCTATCCAGAGTCCAAGTACCTCAAAGAAGTCGAGAAAGACTCTGCCACATGAATATCGTATCCAGTGTCCTATGATTGGATGTGCAAATAATGTTTGCACCAAAATAATTTCGTAAATATGACTCTCTGACTACGCTACTCGACTCCGCAGAGGATGTCGTTACCCGAATCTTATTCGGACACAAAGTATAGAATAACGGCCCTAGGCTCAACAAGTACATCAACCAAGCCACACAATTATAAAGTCTAATGCATAAATAATATTAAATAAATAATTTAGAACTATAAACATCTTGACAAGGTACACTTGCCTGGTTCTACAGCCAGTGGTGGTAAAGATCATCCCGCGTCCACTCCTTCGGGATTCAATTGACCTATAAATTAATTAATATGATTAAGGGTCCAATTATGAATTCTTATAATTATAACTTAATTATCTAATTTATTCGATGACATGCATAACCAAGTCCATTATTATTTCTAACAACTTTGCTTACTTTTACAAGGTATCGGAACCTAGTTTCTTGGTTTTTGACTTCCAAAATTTAAGTTAAAGTCCCCAATTAATGGACATCAAAATAAATCAACATAAATCATATAATCTTGATTTAGATATAATTTATATTTATTTTAACAATTAATTTTCAGATTTAACAAAATAACATATTTTAAGATTATGGCTACTTTAGGTTGACTAGTTTTGTCCGAAACTTGTTTGAGACATTGCCAGTCCATTAGTATGATTTATATTTATGAATTTTTTTTATATTATATTATATTCTGATATAATCTCAAAAAATATTTACCTCTTTATTTTTTTCAAACAATCCCTATTTATGGGCAAAACTATGCCACAAAATTATCCGAAATCCTAGGCTAGTGACCCTTATTTATATGGTTCAGATTTGACATTAAAACAATAAAAAATAAATTTAAAAATACTTAATTTCCAGCAATTAAATACCTATCAATTCAGTTTTAATAATTAATAATGATTCCCTCAAGTAATCGCATTAAAAGTTTTAAACTAGTTCTACCGACAAGCAAATTATCACCAACCTATCATAAACAATTTATATTTTCTAATATCAGAACAAGATGGCAAAATATAGGTTTTAAATAAATAATTTTATATAACCTAAAAGTATCATGCCATGGGATTTGAGAAAGAAAGATTAAAAATTTACTGAAAATATTGGAGGATTGGATGATGGTGCTTCTTCTTGTCCAAGAAATACTCCTTCTTGCTTGTGCTTGGCTTGCTACTCCCTTTGTGATGGGTTATTGATGATGATAATGGATTCTTGATATAACTTTGGAGAAGATGGGGTTCTTCTTGGAGGTTTAATGATGTTTGGATGGATAGATGGTGGAAGGATGATGAAAAGTGGAGCTTTTGGAAGAGGAGGAGATTTTTGGTGAAGGAGATGATGTTGTGAGGGAGAGATGGCAAGGGGGCTGCTCTTACATGTTGGAGAGAGGGGAGGGGTCAGCCACAAGAGGGAAAAATAGATTTATTATTGTTAGGGTTAAGGTTTGGTGATAAGTTGATATATATATATATATATATATATATATATATATATATATATATATATATATATATATATATATATGAGCTTTTTAAATGGATTTAAATATAGGAGGGGGTTTCTTAGTGCTAATAGGGTTCGACCACAAGGGGGGCTGCTTTTGGCCGAATATGATAGGGGGGGTTAGTTGTTATGGTTGTGATTGGATAAGGTTTGGTTGTTGGGTTGGTTAGAAAATTGGTTAGGTAGTTATTTGCCAACTAGTATGCCACCTATACCACTTTCTATAGATAGATCTCCTATAAATAGAAATAAATTAATGTATATATATATATATATATATATATATATATATATATATATATATATATATATATATATATATATATATATATATATATATATATAGCCTACATGTGTTTGGGTTGGGTTTGGGTCAAGTTCTAGTCAAAATGAGACAATTTTATGGTAACAGTAATTCTAGACATTCGTCAATATTTTTGGAGCATGGGGGAGATCAAAATAATACAACACCCATGGCCCAATTATACTAGATACAATCAAGATTAGTAATATAAATTTTGTTGGAAGAAAAAAGGTCGTGCATTGCTCAAAATATCAAAGCCATGACAAAGTGTCATATATATTAAAAAAGATTTTAGAAATTAATTTTTTAAATCTATCTAGTTAAACAAAATAATAAAAATAATTATAAATTACCAAATTATCCCTATTCCAAAATGAGGGGGCTTACAATCTACCCACCTTAATATAATTTTGTCCTCAAAATTTAAGATCTTCAATAACACACACACACACACAAGATATATATATATATATATATATATATATATATATATATATATAGAGAGAGAGAGAGAGAGAGAGAGAGAATAAGGGAGGTGAGATGGCACCTCACTCTAAAAACAAGGGTGGCGGTGATGTGTCACAATCTCAACCACACAAACGAGGGGAGGGGGTTAAGTAAAAATTGCCAATTATGAAATATGTGGTTGGGATTGTGCCACGTCACCGCCATCCTTGTTTTTAGAGTGAGGTGCCATCTCACCTCCCTTATTCTCTTTCTCTCTCTCTCTCTCTCTATATATATATATATATTTATATTTCTCCATTATAATTCAAGCAATATAATTATGAAGTCAAATCACTTTTGTTATTTAACAAAGTCCTCAAAATTTACTTCATCCTCACAACTTAAAATTTTAAATCTTTAAAAATCAAATTTATCTTCAAAATGTAAAAATCCAATAAATTTTTTTAAATCAGATTCTCAAGTCATAACTCTTAAATACAATCTAACATTATTTCCTCAAAATTTAAATCTTATTTATAACAGATCAAAAATTTAATACTCAATTCAATCCTTCAAATTTAATTACATATCCAAACTTAAAAATCAAATCCAATATTGAAATTAAAAAAAAATTAGTTCCATCCTTGAAATTTTTTCTCTCATATTGTAGTTATTTCTCAAAATTTTCTAATAATTCAATTTGTTCTTATAGCCATAATTTGTCTTATCCTCACTTTCGTTACGTATATACGAATTTTCGGTATTTAAATTAATGGTTATCCTCAAACATCAATTAATAAGTCAATCCTAAAAATTTTAAAGTTAAAAATAATTCCTCAATTTAAATCATACTAATGCATATCTCATGAAAAAATTTAAAAATTTAAAGGCTTATCATCAAAATTTGAATTCGAAAAATACTCCATCAATTGTATCTCTCAAAAAAAAAAAAAATTTCTTCAAATTTTGAATTCAAATTAAGTCCTTAAAAGTATATTCTATAAGTGATAAAGTCAATCTTTATATTATTATTCCTTTGTTTAATCCAACCCATAAATCAATTCTCAATATTATATTGAACTCCTAACACTCAAAATCCTTAATATTATCTTTGAATTTCTTGAATTTTATCTCAAACTTCTAATTAAATTTTAAAATTAAATATTCAAAATTTAACCACTTCAAGATTTAAACTCCTCAAATTTAAATTAAACTCAATTCTCATCTTCAAAAATTATTATTATTCTACTCATTCAAATTTCTTTAAAATTCTCAAAGTAAATCCATAAGATCCCAAGTCCTCAAATTCTTAAACTTGTTTTAATTCCAACATTCAAAATATAATTTGAATTCACATCTTGTAGTCCACTATCTATGATGTTAATCTTCTTAATTTTCTCAAAATTTAAATTTAATAACCCAATACTCAAAATTTTAAATCCAATCTCCAAAATTTTATTCTCCAAATTTTAATTCTAAAATTTAAACTCTGCTAGATTTAAGTCTTTCAAATTTAAAGAGAAATCAAATCCAGTATATCATGGCCTTTCTAGAATTTAAAATTCAATCTTACCATATAAACCTTTAAATTTCATCCTTAAAGTTTGTCATATTTTGTCACGCCCCAGTCCCAAAATACCGAGGGACTAGCCACGTGGCAATGGCCTGCAGCACACTCCAATAGACAAACCCAATTTAATGGACCCGTTAGAGTGTACTTAAGCTGTAAAACAAATATAATGGTCTACGAAACATGTCACAGTCTAATTCTAATCTTATCTACAGAAGGTAAACACAGTTCAAATGTCATACTAATCAAAAAGAAATATAATCCAATAAGTCTAAATAACATGTCTCGAGGAACAACCCGATAATAAGTTTAGTACAGTAATCCAAGAGACAGAAAATAGAAATAGAAATAACTGAGTATGTAAAGTAAATACTCAGGAGAAATCCTCTGGCACCACCTCGTCCTCTGGTGCTGATACTGCTCCAGTGTCTGCTCCTGTCCTATATACCTCGGGGTAGATCTCCTCTGCTATACCTGGGGACATAATCTGGATTCAGATCTGTTTGATAATAAACTAAAGAAATAAAACGAGATTTATACGAAACCCGCTCTTAGGTTCACAAACAAGAAGTACAATTAATCCTATACGAGGACGTTAAGTACATTTTTTTAATCTGGGTAAATATTGCTATAGGAGTCTGATCTGCAGTCGATCACTTTGTCCCTTGGACCACACGATGATGAAGAAGTGCCGTAGAAGACAGAAAGAAGCTTTGAAGGTTGCTAAAGAGAGTGGATGCTCGATGCCAAAGTCGTCGATTACTACTATTTGCCTGAGCTATGGATTCTTCTCTCTTGAAATTTGCGACCAATTTTCGACCTTGGACCTCTGTCAATAGAGGTCCCTATTATAGAGTTTTAGTGACAGTGACCACTTAGTCGGCGTAGAAGCCGAGCAGTGGAAAGTATAGCACCATTTTACACGATGGTTACAATAATCGTTGCCCGCGTATAAATAACCTTTTGAATGAGCATGTGACGCGTGTCCCATTAAGAGACGATGCGTATAACTACTGCGAAGATCACGACGTAAAAGCCACGTAGGTAGTTATCCCTCGCGTAGAAAAGGTTGGCGTAGAAGCCAATAACTGTCACCATGGCGTAGAAGCCAAAGAGTTATGAAACCGGCATAGAAGTCGAGTAGGCATAGAAGCCGAGTGGGCGTAGAAGCCGAGTAGGCATAGAAGCCGAGTGGGCGTAGAAGCCGAGTGGGCGTAGAAGATAGCTGATCCTCCTCCCTTGACTGAGGCTTGAGCGAATTCTGGACCGAATAGCTTTAATACACACCGATGCAAATGTAGCTTGAGTTGGCGTATTCTAAGGAGATAGCGTATAGCGTGCTCCCATAGCCGAGAATAGCCTGATGGCGTAATGCGCAAAAGCGATGATGTGGACGTTTTAGCCAAAATTATGGCTTTTGGAGATATAATCAAATCTCTTGCATTAAATGCAGAGATCTGCCCCCATTCTGCGCATTAAATGCAGAGGCGTGTCTCGAAGATATGCCATCATTCCGCGCATTAAATGCAAATATGCGCCTCAAAGATTTGCCATCATTCTGCGCATTAAATACAGATACGCGCCTCAAAGATTTGCCATCATTTTGCGCATTAAATGCAGAGACGTGCCTCGAGCTCTGTACGAAGAGCAGATTTTGACGTGGCAGCCTGTTTGTCTTCTGTGGAGCGTAAATAACTCATATCTACCTGTCTAAAACTAGGCAGCATATTCCTTTGTATGCGTAAGAGCGGTTTATGCCGAGGAGATATCACTAAACGACAGTTTGGTGACATTTAATCAAATCTCTTGCATTAAATGCAGAGATCAGCCACCATTCGGCGCATTAAATATAGAGACGTGCCTCGAGCCCTGTACGAAGAGCAGCTTTTGACGTGGCAGCCTGTTTATCTTCTGTGGAGCGTAAATAGCTCACATCTGCCTGTGTAAAACTAGGCAGCGTATTCCCTTGTATGCGTAAGAGCAGTTTACGCCAAGGAAATGACACTAAATGACAGTCTGGGTCGCTGTGCCGCACTATCATTATAGCCATCGTCTGGGTAGTCGTGCAGTACTCTTTGTCAGGAGTCAGATGTCAGGTTCACTGCATGATTTGACATATTTATTTTGAAGAATACGAAGCGTTCCTCGTACACTTGAATGTTGCATTAAAGCGGATGAGTTTTACGCTATAAAGGCGAGGTAGCACCCTTTTTACGCTGTAGCAGCCTGGACATACTGCGTTACGCGGATGGTCCTTGAGCTTATATTATACGCTGTGCTTTAGCGAAAAAGCTCTATTGTACGCCGGTGGCTCTGAAGTCATCTCTTTACGCTGTCCAGCACCAACATGCTGCGTATAGCTATCCAGCGTATTTTTTATGCTTCTACAAGACCCCCTTCAAAGTTTTCAAATTCCTCATAATTTGAAATGCTTTAAATGAAGCATAAAACGGTCAAGTCTGACTCGTTCTTCAAGGTTGATTTCCTGGCGGGTTATCGGGGATCCGTTAGGATTCGGTGGGTTCTCTCTCGCCTATATAAAGGCTGAGGAGTTAACCTGTTCTTCCCATATTTCCTTTACCACACAGAGATGATCGCCGGAGTTCATCGGGTCGACTTGAGGAAGAAGAAGACCATGTTCTTCCAGCATGTAAGGAGCCGAAAAAGAAGGCGTCTTCGAGCAAATGTCCTCTGCAACGATGGATCATGGAAGGATATCATAGCTTCCTTTGCTCGAAATAATCAGCAACTTTGTATGGCGGTTCTTCCAGGAGAGAGGAAGGGTCATGTTAGACCACACAGCTTGTAAGCTGTGTTTTCTCCCGATACTTTCGTGGACGAGAGCAGACAAACTAGCTCTGTCCTCGAGTATTGAGTTGGGTTAAATACCTCAACTCAATCTGTCATGGCGTATGAAGGATGGGCTCTGAATAATTCAGGCAGGCCCAGTTTTGTATCCTCCTGCCATTAATCATTTTCTTGTTAATCGGTCGCAAAAATCGACTAACTGCTGAAGAAGACGGAGGAAGATCTCCACCAATACGAGAACCTGGCAGAACAGATTCTGGGGGTGGCCTTCCGATGACGATGAGGAAATCCTTTGTAGACGGGATTTCCCTTATATGTAATCATGAAAATAAAGAAAAAACCCTCTATAAATCGGATTTCTCTCATATGTAATCATGATTTAATAAAATTGTCTTTCTTCTGTGCATATGATTATCTTGCCATATTTTTTTGCTGTGATGAAGTCAGAATATGTGTAGCTTCGACACTTCTGGTAACTTTATGCCGACTCTGATAGAAAGAGTATTAGGTCCCGTCCTATCTTTTACGCATAACTAAGGATGCGCAGAAAGTCGCTTAGCATTTAAGTCGAGTATTCGAACTGTCCTGTTGTTAGGAATGGGGAGCTGCGTAGAATTCTGAACCGTCACTTCTGATAAGAAGAATTTTTGTTCAGACCATCATCTTCAAGAATGATTTCCAGAAAATCCCTTGAAATAGGGTGAGAAACGGCTGTCAAACTGAGTCGTCATCTTGAACTGTAGATGAAATATTCAGACTGGATTCTGGATGAACTTCTAATCGACCTAAGGAGAAGAGTCACTTTCAATGTTAAACTTTGTATGCTTTGGGTACTTGGGATATTTTGGGGCCAAGAAGGAGTATCTTCTACGTGAACCCTTGCAATTGACCGCCTTGAGAATTGTTCAGATATACGCATATTCTGGCCTGCGTATTCTCAGATATGCGAAAAGTCATATATCTGTAATGTGGATGAGCATAAAATCATAAGTTCGTAGCCTCTCAAGCATAAAAGGTGCTGAGCATGAGAGCATCCGGGCGTAAAAACTGTAGATTTGTAGCCTCTGAAAATAAAATCTTCCGAGCGTGAAGTTGTGGATATGTTGCCTCTGAGCGTAAAAAAGCCACCGAGCGTGAAGTCATAGATTTGTAGCTTCTGAGCGCGAAGTCGTAGGTTTGTAGCCTCTCGAGCATAAAAGCTACCGAGCATAAAAGCATCCGGGCGTAAAACTATAGACTTATAGCCTCTTAGCGTAAAACCGTAGATTTGTAGCTGTCAAGCGTAGAAAGCTCCTTAGCGTAAAACCACGAATCTGTTTTGCACAAAAACTTTTCGAATTCGCCGATTGTCCGCCTTCCCTGAGTAATAGGCTGACGTAGTCCCCAATCATAACCGAATATTAAATATCGGATTTGGTTCGGGATTCGAGGAGTCCATCCGAACTCTATATATACCCCAAGGCTTTCAGAGAAAAACTTTTCATCTGTCTTTTGCAAAAGAGAGCCTTCGACTCTTCGAGTTCTTCTTCGTTTCCTCTCCGAGCCTTCAGAGTTTTCAGGAATGGCCCCGAAACAAATCCCCTCTTCTAAGGGAAAGAAGGTTGACTCTTCTTCTCGCTCTTTTGCCCAAGCGAGAGCGACTTCCGTCGGGCAAGGCGAGCTTCTGAACGAAGTGTCCTGCCGACGAGCAGTGCACCCGGAGTTAAAGGTAGAGTTTTTGGGACAAAAAGAACGACAAAAATCCTTCGCACACGTTGTACATGAACGAGCTAGGTCGTCTTCTGTGCTGATAGCCTCTTTGAGGAAGATAATGCACAGAGACGTTTCATCTTTTACGTCCATATTTCTAATGTGTCAGCGTAAAAACTCTATATTTTCGCAGTCGGGCGTAAAAGCACAGACTGTCGAAACTTGGCGTATACTATAAAATTTGAGTTTTACGCTTCTGGATGACAATTTCGGCGTAATAACTCAAACTTTGGCAGTCTGGCGTAAAAGCACAGACTGTCAGGTTTTTTTTTTTGTATACTGCCAGTCTTGAAATTTATGCCTTGGAGCATGATTCCAGCATAAAAGACCAAGTTTTTACAGTCTTGGCGTAAAGCACAGACTGTTGATTTTTGGCATATGCTGCAAGATTTTAATGTCTAGTATAGAAACTGAAGTGTCTTTCTTGCTCTCTGCAGTTAACTTGCATGTGTCTCCGCTGGCAGAGGTGATGGGTTCTGCTGCCGGGATGCTGCATTCCAACTACCAGGAGGATTTGTCCCACGTGACATTTCCTATCTCCGGACCCCAGTATCCTGAAGCAAGAGGAATCCTGATATCGGCTCAAGGCGAGCGAACGCTGTTGAACATGATCAATGGAGAGCCCCTGACGTACATAGACGAGGACCAATATATAAAGCCGACTTTTCTCTTCGGGGACATGATTGACAAGCAGTCCCAGACGAAGCCCAAGAAAGAACTCTGGGTTTTCCCTGCCCGGGCTTGGTCCTGTACCTGCCCAAGATGCTGAGAGAGTATCCCATCTCGGCATTCTTCCATGCTACATATCCCAGGAGGATGTCGTGGATGCTGACTCCCGATCTTCACGGCAGGCCGGGGAAGATATTTTACCAGAAAGGATCTGGTCAAGGGTCATTTGTCAGCTGCCCTTCCGGCTCTATGATGCCGTTCAGGGGATTATACCCGGGCAGTGTCCCGAGTGAAGACAGTTTACTACTCCAGCCGGTCAAGTTATCGACTTTCTGTAATGATTTCATGGGGCATGGGGGAGTATACCCCAAGGTTAATCCTCAGACCAATGGGTGGATCACCCCAATAAATCTTCGATGGGCTCGTTTGGCTGACTGGGCCCTGAAGCATTTTCAGACCAAACTGGAGAGCATTGGTCTGTTCGTAGCTGTGAGTGCTACCAGTATTGGGTTACCTCTCAACCCCAACCTGTTTCTGGCTTTGATGGAGCGATATATCTCGCTCACCGGGACTTTCGCCACTCCACTGGGGGAGTTGGGATTGGCCCTCCACGAGATGGCAGAGATTTCGAGACTGCCAATAGGGGATACTCCTTATGAAGAGTATGTTCCCACAAACTGGGAGCTGGGGGATTCAGACCCTCGGGTAGTGGCAGTATACCAGGAGCTGATGTGCCACTACCTGGCGTGCACCGCCTTTTACGGTGAGTCTTCTGATTTGGCTCATACCAACAAATGGACGTCCTACCTCTTCTTTCACCGGGCCAGGGCTGCTAAGCCAGAGAAAGTCTTGGATAGCAAGGATCAGCCTCTGAGCTTTCTGAGCGTGCTTAGTGCTCAGGTAGTCGATGATCTTATGGAGGACGCTGAGGCTCCAGATCAGATTCTCGACGAAGGGATAGGAAAATATCCTACAGGCACTAAGGCCTACAGTTATTTGAGGCATTGCCGCAGGCCTCTGTCCAAGGAAGCTCAACTGGCTGGCTTCCTCTCTATATGGTTGCGCCGACTGGTGGTACCCGACATTGCATCTACGGACCGTATTCACCGGAATACCTTATGGCTTGTAGTACGTCTGGTATTTGGGGCAAGACTGGGCTTGCTCCCTGCCATGGTGTGCCTCATACAAGCTGGCCTGAGGACCATTACTGATAGGCTGCTTGCCGATAAAACTCGGCGTGATAGCTTTCCCAGGGTAGAATTATCATACCTGTATTTGATGGGATGGTTAATTCTCCATAACCCCAGGGTGATGTCTCCCAACTCTGGCAGTAGTTCGGGGGGTAATTTCTTGCTGAATTATAAAAAATCCTCCTGGAACGTGACTACAGTTTTAGACTGTCGGCGGACGCTGAATTTCAGTCACAGCTGGAAGCTCTTCTGCACTGTTCCCTCTGTACATCTCAATCAACAGGGGATCAGACTTCAGGATATAGGCGACGGGAAGACCGTTCTTTCTCCTGAGGCTTTTAATTGGTTGGTCTGCATTAGACCTTCCCATTTACTGTACAGAAGCAAAGATCATTGTTTCTTGGAGCCCTACCTGCCTAGTCGATTTGCCAGAAAGTTTGGGTATGACCAATTGCATGTGGGCAATGCCGTTACCAGCTTCAGGTCTAGGGGTGGACTCATTGATGGAGCGAGAGGATGGCGATACTTCATCATGGGTTGCACTGAAGCAATTTTTATCGTGCCCATCATTTCACTCTCTACGGAGCTGCGCATCCTCTTCTCGTATGCCCAGTTTTATGTGGCAACCAACACCTTCTATCGCAATTTTGATATGCATGGAAGTTTTAGGATGCCCTCCTCCAAGTCTGCAGGAAGAGACGAAGTCCCCTCGGTCTCTTCTGATGAGGGTGAAGATTCCGTCAATCCAGATGAGCCTCTGTTGGCGGTGCCGAGGGGTGAAATACCTCCGCCTGTAGGGGCTTTGGTCATCTCTGGTAAGCGAAGGGCTCCTGTTCCGAAGGAGACTTTCCCTCACAAGAGGAAGAAGAAGACGGTTACTCGTCCTCTCAGGATTTCGGTCATGAGGCTCCTAGAAGTGAACCTGCTGCTTCCCCTGTCGGGGACTATTCTTTGATTGGAGGCTCCTCGCCTTTTAGAGAGGGAACCTCCACAGTTCCGGCTGGCGGTGTCGGAGAATTCCTGCTTGAGGCTGCTGTCGCTGCTACCGCTTCAGGTAGTGGTACGAGATCGCCTTCGGGGCCGAGCCGAATGAGGATATCCTTATCCAGATCAGCATCGGGAGAAACCCCTGCCGTGTCTGTGGGTGCACCCAGCGAGATTCCACCTGGTGAAACTCGATTGGATCTGGGTGAAGATTCGAAAGAATACCTGCCAATGTCAGTTAGCACACCCCCTTCTCCAGGTATGACAGCTTGCCTAGCATCATTAAGATATAATTTAGCTGTACTGGCCGCAGACGCGATATATACACCATCGGCCATAGGTAAATGTCGTCTTTATGCCTCTTTTTAGAAAAGTTAACATCATTTCGATATTAACTTTTTTTTGTCTTCTTTTCAGGGGAAGACATCTTCGGGGAGGGCAGTGTTGACGCGCCTTTTGGCTCTGTTTCAGCTCCTGGCGATGACATGGAGATGCCCGACTTCGAAGAGGAAACATTTTTGGGTGCCGGCTCGCCCGAAGTGGTTTCGATATCTCAAGAGGAGGATGAGCCTGTCACTGCGATAATGCCTCTTTTGAGTAGGTCGGTCACTTCGTCGGCTGTTGGCGCATCTTTTTTTGTCGCACCACCTGTTGAGACGACGGCCGTGGCAACATCGTCTGCGATCATTCCTGGAGGGAGGTTCGCCAATATTGCAGCCACTCCCAGCATACATTCGGATCTAGCCCTGCTGACCGAGCAGTATACTGGTATCTTCTACACCACTTTAAAAATGCTAATATCAATAGTGTTGGAGAAGAATCTAAGCTTTGAGGCTCTGAGGAGGTCGTCTTAGTTCGCGATAGTGCCGATCAGAGACTTCAACGACACTGGGGTAGCTGACGCACTGGAGGAGATAGTTAATGGTTTGGAGCAACCCATTAACTTATATCTGCAGCTATCTCGAGGCAACGTTGAAGACCTGGTCCAGGCTGAATATGACTCCTTGACTGCGCAGCTTGCTGAACAGATGGAAGGCCTAAATAAATCCATCCAGACACATCAGCAGGAGATGGATGAAGAAAAAGCGGTCTTGGAGGAGGTTATTCCTCTTCAAATGAAGTGCCAGGCCGAGCATGAAGGGAATGTAGCGAGGGTCCGCAGACTGGAAGCAAAACTCGCTCAGGCAAAGGAGTGGGCTTCTCAGTCGTCGGAAGCTCTAGATGTGGTGAATGGTCGACGGGGCCTAGCTCAACAGAACTTGGCACGTGCAGGAGTCGCCTGTGCTGGCTTTGTCCGGGCTAGATCCGAACTGTCCCTCCTGAGCAATGACGAGGCACGGCTGGAGCGGGCCCGCGCTATTATTTAAAGCTCCAGGACTGAGAAGATGACTGCACTGGGATAGCAGATTCGCGACCTGACCGCTCTCCCCAAATGATGTACTTCTTTTTCTTTTTTTTAAAGTGTACTTTTGCTCTTTCTGAGCATAATAAAGAGATTTTTATCTGACTTTGTGGACCCATCATTTTGGAATATAAATGACAGGTTTGGGTAAAAGTGATATCAGAGGTAATATGGACGTGATATACTCTCGGTAAGCTTCAGCAGGACATATCTATTCAGAGGTTATATGGACGTGATAGAATATGCTCCGACTAAAATTTGTACACAAAATACTATCAGAGGTAATATGGACGTGATAGGTCTTGAAGTTCCAAATTAGTCAAACATATCTATTCAGAGGTTATATGGACATGATAGAATACGATCCGACTAGTTTTGTTTTGGAAGTAGTATTGTCAGAATGAGATCTTCACCATACTCCATTTGAGCAAATGAGGTTAAGCGTAGTACATTTTTAGAAATTTGCCATTGATAGGAGCCATCAACAAGTCTCCATTAGGCTTGGCTAACCTGTAAGCGCCATTTGAGAATGTCATCTCGATCACATAAGGGCCTTCCCATTTGGGTTGGAATTTACTCTTACTCCTGTGAGTAAAAATCATCGGCCTTATCACAGCTAAAACTAGCTCGCAAACTTTGAACACTCTTTCCTTTACTTTTTGATTAAAAGATCTGGAAATACGTGCCTGGTAGAACGCGATGCGGTATTGAGCCTGAAGGCGTTTCTTGTCTAATCCTTCTAGCTCTTGAAGCCTTAACAGGTTATTCTTTTCTTGAGTCAGCTCATGAGCCACTGCTATCCTGAGTGACAGAATTTGGACTTCAATGGGGAGAACTTCTTCGCTCTCGTAAACCAATGAGAATGGGGTGCCACCTGTCGGTGCTCGTACCGTTGTTCGATATGCCCAGAGACATTCTCCTAGCTTCTCATTCCAATCCCTCTTATTCGAAGAGACAAACTTTTTCAAGAGCTTGATAATGGTTTTGTTGAAGGCTTCCGCCAAACCATTAGCAGCAGGATTATATGCCGTAGAGGCCACATTTTGTATCCAATTTTTATCGCAAAATCGATGAAACGCTTGGCTGATGAATTGAGGCCCATTGTCATGAATTATTCTCCGGGATATTCCAAAGCGATAAATGACATGATGCTTGATGAAGCTGATCACATTGGATGCCTTCATCTCAGCAAGAGGGATCGCCTCTGCCCATTTGGAGAAATAATCCGTGATGGCCAGTATAAACCGGTGACCTCTGAAGAAGACGGGTGAATATGACCAATGATATCCATACCCCATGCTTCGAAAGGCCATGATGCAACCGTAGGATGTAGATGTTCAGAAGGTTGATGTATAAAGTCTGTATGAACCTGACTCGCTTTGCATTGTTTTGCATACCTTATTGCATCTGTGATCATAATAGGCCAGTAATAGCCCATCCTCCTGACACGATCCTGTAGCTTAGGACCGGGTTGATGCGCTCCGCATACGCCGTCGTGAGCTTCACGGATCATCCGCTATGCTTCATCACCAGAGAGACATCGTAATAATAGTCCGTCATAAGACCGACGATATACACATTGTGAAGACGCATTGAAATAGAAGCGTAATGATCGTCTTTTGACGGATACTGCTTCTTTAGGGTCTTTCGGCAAGATTTCGTATGCTACGAAATCTATAAAGGGACTTCTCCAGTCTCTCTTTGGAAGCTCTGTGTTCACAGCGTAGCTGCGTTCTATGTGAAAGTTATTTTTCACACAGAATAAATCTCTGTTAAGAAGGATCACCGAATTCTGCCTTTTTATAGGAGTAGCTAAATCTGCAGCTAGACTGGCTAGGGCATCAGCTTCCAGATTCTGAGATCGAGGCACGTGTTCTAGGAAGAACCCTTTGAAGGTCATGTCTATCTCGACCGTTGCTCGTTGATAGGGGATGAGGTCTGGATTCCGGACTTCGTATATTCCTCTGACTTGATTGACGATCAGCAGAGAATCACCGAAAGCTTCCAGAGATTCGACGTCCAATTCTTTAGCGACTTGGAGCCCGATTAGTAGAGCGTTATACTCTGCCACATTATTGGAGCAGGGCTCGCTAAGAGAATATGCTCGATAGATGACGAGTTTATCAGGAGTAACCAGGACAATTCCTACTCCTGAAACCACGTTTCCCCTGGGACCAGTCCTGGAGGCACCATCGAAGAATAGTTGCCATGCATCACTTTCCATTGCGGAATTACATTCTGCGACTTCGTCGAGAATATCCTCGTATAGTTTGGAGGCCTCCGGGATCGGATGAGCAGCTAGGAAATCAGCCAATGCTTGGCCTTTGATGGACTTCTGAGGGACGTACACCATGTCATACGGTGTTAATAACATCGCCCAAGTCGCGAGTCGGGAATTAAGAACACTTGGCTTATTCATCAGTACCCGAAGAGGATTGATCCTGGATATGATATGAATAGTCTGGCCCATGACATAGTGTCGCATTTTCTGAATAGCGAACATCAGAGCCAAGCATTCTTTTTCTACTGGATTGTACCGGTGTTCGGCTCCGACCATCATCCTGCTGAGGTAGTAGATAGCCTGTTCATGACCCATATCGTTCTTCTGTGCGAGAAGAGCTCCCAGAGAATGATCCATCGCTCAAACATACAGCAAGAATGGTCTTCCTACGACGGGAGGCACCAGAACTGGCAGACTAGTGAGGTAGCGTTTGATATCATTAAACGCTTGCTGACAGGGTTCGTCCCATACGAAGGATACACCTTTCTTTATGAGACGAGAAAAAGGCTGACATCTCTTAGAGAGGTTGGATATGAATCTCCGGATATAAGCCAGACGACCTTGAAATCCCCTGAGTTCTTTCAGATTACGGGGTGGTCGCATTTCTAAGATGGCCTTGACTTTATCAGGGTCCACTTGAATGCCTTTGACGGTAATGACAAATCCCAGGAATTTGCCACTAGATACACCCAGAAAGGAATTTATAGGATTCATTTTGAGTTGATGTTGGCGCATTAACTCAAATACTGTCTTCAAGTCTTGGATGTGATTATCCTTGAGGCGGCTTTTGACAGCTACATTATCCACGTAACATTATACTGTTTTGCGTAAATGCTCATGGAATATGTTACTCATAGCCCGTTGGTACGTAGCCCCGACATTCTTCAATCTGAAGGGCATGACCGTATAGCAATATACCCCTAATGGTGTCCGGAAGGCAGTATGCTTCTCGTCTTCAGGATGCATCTTGATTTGATTGTATCCTGAAAATCCGTCCATGAAAGACATACGTTCAAAACTGCATGTATTGTCAATCATGACGTCTATGATGGGAAGAGAAAACTCATCCTTGGGGCAGGCTGCATTCAGATATCAGTAATCGATGTAGACACGTACTTTTCCATTTTTCTTCATGACCGGGATGACATTGGCGACCCAGTCGGGATGTTGTTCTTCCCGGATGAAACGACAGGCTATCAACTTCTTGATTTCAACTTCAATGGCGTCCATCATATCCGGCAGAACCGGCGTTGGTGCTGCTTCACAGGCTTCGAATCGGGCAATATATTGAGTTTATGAGTAGCCACCTTTGGATCAAGACCTGGCATGTCCTCATAATTCCACTCAAAGACGTCGATATATTCTTTTATCAGCTGGATAACTTCTTTCCTTTCTTCTTCGGAAAGATTGTTACTGATAAATATCGTCTTTGGCGAAAGTTCATCCCCAACGTCAATCTGGATAACTTTATCTTTAGTGGGAGGTTCTCTCTGCTCGAAGCAAAATTCCCATTGTGTATCCATTTGTTGAGCCCAAGCGTCATTCTCAAACAGTTCAGATTCTTGTTTTTCTGCTTTGAAGGAATCCGTCACTACCATATTTACTGATAATGTTCGTTTGAGAGCATGAGATGAGTCGGAGGGCGCTGAGCCATTTTGAGAAGAGATATCCTCGTTTGACTCAGAAGTTGCAAGGGAGGTGGTATACCCTAACCCGAAATGAGTTCGTTGACAGTAGGGATCGCCGTGCAGCGGCATTCGTCTGCCTTTCCCGTAGTTGAGACCTGGTTCCAACTTCAAGTCATAACCCATACTTTGCATGATCTTCAAAGCTTGCAGGCTGTACCTGTGAACTTGCATTTTACCAGCATCGTCATCGGAAGAATCTTCTTTTATAGTCGGTTCATTGCGCATGCGGCCGAAGACTATTGAACGCTGACCGCTGAAGGCAGGTGGGACAATGAAGATAGAATCCTCATGTGGTCCATATGTCGTGATGACATTGGATGATAACGCTACTTCCCATACATACGGATGATAGGAATCTATAGTTTCAAAGAATTTTTGTGCTATAGGTTCTATATTATCATGGGGAGAGGATTCCTGATTCGGAATTTGAGCGTCAATATACTGGAAAAGAGGATCTTTATTATCATCCGAAACCGCGTTCCTGGTTGCATTTACATCAATCGGCTGCCTGTTGCGCCGAAGGTTGATGACCAAGGGTGGAGGCTTCTGGTTCAAAGTGATCAAGGATAACCTCCTCTTCCTGACCTGGTTTTGTTCAGGTGGATAGCCATAGGCTCCATGGCTTTTGGATGAGTAGTTCGTCCTTTCACCTTGATTGACAGAGGTTGCTCGGCAGAGGGTTCTTCTGGCTCCCGGTAGAATTCCTTCTCTGCTTCACCTGACACCTCTTCCATGTAGTCTTTAGAGTACAACACGGCATCAGAGTAGTAGGATTCTACTCCTTTAAATGGGTTCAGGTCAGCAAACTCCGTTTGTACTGTTCATTGGGCATCTACATATTTAAATCATTGATGTAGAGTCGAAGGAACGATGTTGTGGTTGTGGATCCAAGGTCTACCTAGCAGAATATTGTAGGATACCTCTGAATCAATGACATAACATGTAGCCACCGATCTGAGGTCGCCAATCTGGATCCTCAGGCAAATTTTCCCCAACGGCTTACTTTTCCTGGCGTTGAAATCCACGATTGTAGTGGTGGTGTAAGCCAATTCGCTGGTAGGAATCCTTAGTGGTCTAAACAGACTATGAGGAATGATGCTGTTTGATGATCCCGGATCTATGTGAATCCGGTCGACCTCCATGGAACCGACGTACCCGGTGTAATAGAGGGGTCTGTCATGCCTGTTATGTTTTAACAGCATATCATCTTGAGTGAAAGTGATATTCGGGACCACCTCCATCACACTGTGGCATTGAGGACATGCCACGGGTTCTTCGTCAAGGGACTTGAGCTGGGTCAAGTATGCATTCGCCTGCATCAATGCTTCACTCAGGGCTTGACGAGTGTATTGAGAGAGCCTGAGTAGTTCGAAGATGGACAACCTGGCTGGTGTATTAGCCAGTTGGGCCAGGATGTCGAAGTTGTATAGATTCTCTAAACCTTTGTTTTGAATGTTTTTTAAAGGTTTGTCGAAGCGTACTTTTTTTTTGCTTCCCTTTGTCCGCCGAAGTTGGTCTTGAAGGACCGGTCTCTGGTATGGCGGGTCCCGGTTCCGAAGGCTTGGCAGACGAAGCGTCTGCCGGTGCATCTTCCTGACTTGCTTCATAGTCCTTGAGGCAAGCTTTCCCTGAACGGGTTCCAGTAGCCAAGACCTCATCTTCTGATGCCGAGTGTACCATAACCGTGTAACATAGTTTATGCTTCGAGTTCTTCTTAGACTTAGCCTTAGCAGCTTGAGTCTCTTTCTCGATCTCTGACACCAGATATGGATGAACCCATATGATCTCGCCCCGTTGGGTAGTTAGGGGTAGCAGGTTAGGAGGAGTTACAGAAGAAGAAGAAGGCTTGTTCCTTCTGTTCACATCAGTGGGCATGCGGATGTTGGGAACCATAGTTTTCCCTGTGCCACCCGTATACAACAGGTTGGCCATCTGGGTAGCGAATAATCCCCGAGGAGAGGGTCTTTCCGCAAATTGAGCCTTCTTTACGCTGAGGGGCTTCCCCTGGCGTAATTTGGAGCTCTGCTCAGGTTGGCATAAAGCTGAGGATGTCCTCAGTCGGCCATCAGCCTCTCGCGTAATCCGGAGAGCGGGCAGATTCTTTCTTTGCTGGCGTTGTAACGCCCCACAACCGCTCGGAGCGTTACGCTGAGTCGGATTGAATAAATCAAATGCTGGTTACATTTGAAATGTTGGATTTTGGGAAGAAGGATTAATCGAGTTGGTTTCAATGTGCAGATGGCTAGCGGGTTCGATGGAAATCAGGTATTCGTTCAGAACATTACTGAATAGCTAAATGGAAGCGATAATGTCGTCTTCCTTAATCCGATCGGTCGGATGATTTGGAGAGCACGGCCTGCTCGCACGGTCATACCAGTTGAGTAGATCGCGCTTGCATCGGACCACGGGTTCAAGTGATTGGCCGTATCGGCAGGACAGGATGTCTAACGGGATCAATCATTGTGAGTGGGCTCTTTCCCTTCTCCTCTACTCCTTCATGCCTAATAATATGGAAAACACGTAAATGGCTTGAACACTTGGGCTGAAACATTGAGAATCACTACACTGAGGCGTGCAAAGAGTGTACGTCGTTGGCTTGGTAGGATTGGGGCTTGATATGATTTACGCATTGGATAGTTGGAGCTAGAGTTGGATTATTACATTTGAGGCAGTCGGTTGGATACTTGGGATTATGCTTGGAACGGTTGGAATTATATGAGTTGGAATGATACTTTGAGGCAATGAGAATAATGGGAATATCGGGAATTCGGGCGAGCGAACGTGCATCCGTGCGCGAGTATCACTTGGTCGCTTTGTCTTGCAAAGCGAGCAGTTGTGGTTCGAAACCGAACAACTGCATCGGCGTGGGTGTTGTGCCGCTTGATGGGGCATCGTGCCACAAATGGGGCATTATGCCACTGAAACGACATTGTGCCATGGGATTCGCTTTGAGCATGGGTGTTGCACCAATTCGGACTCTGTGTTGAGAAGAGACATTGTGCCTATGAAACACTTGATATTTTGGTGCCTTGGGCTATATGTTGAGGTCGAGATTTGGATATGTTGGAAGAATGGTTATGGATATTTGGTTGGATATCGGTTGTACGAGTCTAGGATCGCTTGGTGGGGCAAGAATATTTTGATCCTCTCGTCATACCTACTGTGTCTGCATAGTCACGGACAACCTGCGTCGCACAGGATTTGGTTTCCTAGAACAGGATGAGGCACCGGGGCACTGGGACCGTTCCACCATGGAGGAAACAATAGGCATCGCGCAATTGGGCGCAGTGCTGGTAGTCCGATACCACCAGGCGAGAGTAGCTGCCCAACCCTGGATCGGGTAGGATGACCCTATTGATCTTGGTCCGATCAATGTCCTTTATGGCTTTTAGCCAGTGACTTCATATAGTATATAAGTTGGCTTGCTTTTCTTTTGTTGGTTTGGCTTTCGTGTAGGCGCGGCCACCTTGCCTCGGCAAGAGTGTGCACTTGAGATTGGAATATATAAACTTTGTTTGAGGATGGATATTATGGCGAGACTGATGGTTCGATATGTTATCGTGCAAGCGATGACATTGAGTTAGACGGGTCGGTTATACATAAATGCTTGTCATTGGTTTGAGATTGAATGCTTGCATGCGTAAACTGCTTTACTGCTTTCCTTAATATGTCATTCATATGCCATAAAACGAATCTAGGATTCAACTAGAAAGATCACCATTTAACTGTGTGCATTCACTATTTTACTTAGTGTCGGTTTAGGCGAGTGGGTTACCCCGCTCACCAGTACGGTTGTGTACTGACCCACGTTTGTGGGCAATATTTCAGGTACGCAGGCGTAGTGGCGCTGCTTGGATATACGGGACAAGATGTATGAACTGTAAGTACCTTTGTGGGCTAGAGGAAAGAGCAAGAGTATTTCATCGTCTTCGTGGCATCGCCTTTGTGGCATTACCTCGGGGCATTTTATTTGGACCCTATCGTGAGCTTCGCTGCGTATTACTCTGATGTGTGCTTGGTACACAAATGGCTTCCGCTGTGACTTGGTTATTTCGATGATAACTTTGGTGTTTAACAACATCGCCTTGTACTAGCGCAACTCCAGGCTCGTACGGTATCATGTCCCGAAGAGAACGATTGTCCTGCGGGAGAGCTGCAACGTGGTGATTTCACGTTCAGCGGGGACTATTGAGCTTGCGGGAGATTGGGGCATGACAGATTGGTATCAGAGCGCCCGGTTCATTTCTTCGGACTTGGTCCTTCGCTTCATCACAAACTCTAAAAATCGCATCCGCGTGTCGTTTAGCTCTTGACTCTACTCGGTGCCGCATCGGATGTTTCATGCAATAAGTCTATTTATTGCTGGTTGTGGCTGCATTTTATTCTTGGTTGTGTTTCCTTGGTTGGTTTTCGTAGGATCGCTTAGTCTCGTTAGGCATTATTGCATTCGTGCAGCAAGTTGGTTGGCGTTGTTGCATTTGTGCAACAAGTGAGAGCTTTCGTTGGGTTGGCTTGGCTTATCGTTCAGGAGATTTTGATTGTCTCAATGGATCAGTTGGTTGGCTAACGAGATTTGGTTATGCGGCATGTGTTGAGTAGAAACATTCGATGAGGATGAATCGTTGTACGAGTTGCTCGTCTAGCGAATGTGTTGGATAGAAGTTGGAATTTTAGCTGTGGCGCATTGGTTGAGCAGGTTTGAGTTTGGCTCAGGAATGTCAGAATAGTTGGCACAAGTTGCTCGTACAACGAATGTGTGGAACCATTGGATATTGGGTTGGACTATTTTGAAGACAATCGTTGCACGATTGCTCGTGTTGCGAAAGTATCGGACGGTTTAAGAAAGAGTTGGATGGTTCCTGCATTGGCTGAGTTTTGTATCAGACTTGAGTTGTGAATGACAGAATCACACATAAGGGATGGTTCGAACGGATCTTGGATCAGTGCAAAAAAAATCTTAATGCGAGTAGCGACTTGATTCGAAGTGGTATATGGGATACCACGTAGTGAGCAAGGCATTGAAAGTATTTTGGATGGACATCGATGGAAATTGCCTGAACGGACTCGGGTAATAGAAATATAAGTTGGATGGTGCACATCGGTTGAGTTGGGAAGAATGAAAATGGAGCAAGCGAATATTGAGTTGAGCATATCGTGAACGGACTGATGCAAATGAAAGCATCGTTAGGCTGTCACTACCACATTTTAGGAAAAAGGGTATTTTAGTAATTTCCTATTTAAATAAATATTGTGCATGGTAAATAATTTTTGTTGTATTATTTAATTGTTGTTGGATGTTATTTAATTATTTTAGACTTATTTTAGTGGACCCAACTAGTTTAGTTTGGACCCATGGACCAACATGAATTAAATAGTTAGACTTGGCCCATTTAGAAAGTCCATGGTTAAGGAGATGGATTAAATTAATTAAGTGATTAGACTAGAAGCTTCCTTCCTTAATTATTTCTTCATGAGAGGCCCCAAGGGGTACATTGGACATTTTACAATTGCTTGGGAGAGGGGCAAGGCCGGCCTATTAAAAGAGGGGGGAAATTTCTCTCTCCTCTCATTCTCATTCCAAATCTAGATCTAGAATTTCCCACTCCCAAATTCCCTCCATTCCCATTCCAATTCCCTACCAAATTCATTCCAAATTCTTTCCAATTCACCATTAGAGAAGGAGGAAGCAAGGATCTAGAAGAAGGAAGCAAGGATCTACAAAGAGGAGCAAGGATCTACAATTTGGAAGCAAGTTCTTCTCAATTGGAGGTTTCATTGGGAATCCATCTCCCAATAGGTATAATTCAGATTTTCCCATTTAAATAGCTTCTAAATCTGAGATTTAATCATGTAAAATCAACCTATATGTATGTACTACCCATAGGACTTTGTTTTGTGTTCATAGGAGACCCATAGAGAAAGTTATGGTCCTTTTTGTGTTAATTTTGTTGGAATTCCGAATTTATATTTTGTTGTGTGTATCAATTGATCCTATAGATCAATTGGACATGAGCTTATGTGTTTGGGGCTAGTGTCGTGTCCATAATTTGGTACATGTGGTTCGTATCCCAACTATTTGGTGATACGTGTCATTTTGGGGGTTTTTCCTCCGACACGGGGCTTGAACATGTCGTATTTTGACACGGACACATAGATCTACTTTTGACACTTTGATTTATTCATAAATATTATTTGTGGTTTGTTTGTATCCTTCGTGGTGCAATTGGTTGTGTGTTGGACTCGTGTCACATGCGTATCCTAGATCTAGTGGGATACGGTGTGATACTCTCCAATTGTGTGGATTTTTGAATAGATCTAATTATGTATGGTTTAAATTCTTCAATTATAATTAGTAAATATATATAGATATTATATATTTATTTTGTGTATTTATTATAGTAATTATTGTAGCATAGATCTATATATTTTTGTGTGTGCTAATATGATGTACAAATATAATATATAGCTTTCTTGCATGTAATTATATATGTACTTATGTTAATAGTATAAATTATACATAAATGTTTTATAAAATATATTTATGTGTTTAATTGTGTAATTATATTATTTATAATTATTATGTAATTATTTGTATATTAATGTATATATTTTAGGTGTGCTTCTAGCCATATAAAATATGAAAATTAATATGTGCATGTGTTGTAACTATTGGTATTTAATTATAAGTTTATATGTGCATATATATATAAGTATATAATTATTTATTTATATATATGTATTGTAATTATTATTGCATATATATATTTATATATATATATATTTCTGTGTTTTAGTGACAGTGGGTTTGTGACAGTAAAACTGTCGCTAAATAGGCGGGTCAGCAGCAGCCGCTGTAGCCCACTGTGCATTAATGACAGTTCTGTCATTAATGCTGCGGGCGGGATCTTAGCAGCAGTGGCGACAGTTTTCGGTGACAGTTGATTAACTGTCACCAATGCAGCAACAATGGGTTTTATTACACAGTGGCTTTTGCGACGTTTTCTGTGACAGTTGAGACTGTCACTATAAGCTGTTTTAATTAAATTGTATTTTTAACTCCCTGTTTTCAGTGACGCTTTGGCAGTTTTAAATTATATTTTATATATTATTATTTGTATATATATATATGTGTATATATATGTGTTTTATGAGGTATAATATTTGTAATAATATATTATTTTATTTGTATAAATATTGGTTGTTTATATATTATATTAGAGTATGTATTATTTGTATTATTAGTATACTTTGTGTGAGTATGCTTTGGGATCTAATTTTTATTACTAATTGTTGTATTTTATTTCTATATTATTTATATAGATTTCTTGTGAGGTTGACCTTGGTTTGACTTTAGTTGACTTTAGAGTTGACCATAGTTGACTTTTGACTTAGAATTTATTTATTGACCTAGGAGTTGACTAGTTTGACTTGTTCTCTTTTCGGGACCTTGTTTTAATGTGGTATTCCATATCTAGGTCTTCGAGGCACCGAGTCAGACATCTGTGAGACTGTTTTTTGGATTTCAGGCGAGTACATTCTCTAATAGTTTCTCATTTATGATATCCTCTATGTTCGTTGTATCTAGTGTAGATTTACATGTTTCTCTCGACACTATGGTTACACGGATTGGTATATCCGGATCTCGTCATGAGATGTTATTCCTTGGTATATGGTGTATATGGTGCAAGTATTGTTTCAATGGTTATCTTGTACATGTACAGACACTGATTCTCGGGGAGACTAGCTATCTTCTTGGGGAATCTAGTGCCATAGCATACCGTGGTTGGATCTATTATACCAGTCGGGGGTGGGGAGTATTAGTATAGATATGTGATCAAATCCCTATTGAATAAAGTACTGGTAAACGAATAGTGTTGATCATGCACCGCACGTATGATTAGCCAGGCCGCATTGCATCTTGCCCAAGCCGATCACATGTTAAGCTAGTACTCACACACTTAGTCATTAGTATTATTGTTTCATTGGCATATTGTTCCTTATTGTAATTATTTCCAGTATTTCCTTATTGTCTATATATCTCTCCTGTCTATTGTGCATCTTGTTTATCCATAGCTATTTACTGTTACATAGTTTTTATCATGGATTAGAACTGCTGTTAGAGATGTACTCTGCTCCTTTCCTGACTGGATATATTTTTCCAGATGACACTGAGGAGTACCCTACCTATTATGGACCCCAGGATGTTGTGGGTTTAGATTCCGAGACCCTGGCTCAAGAGGGACTTATCCCAACTGAGACAGTTGACCCTGGAGTGTAGCTTGTAGTATGATAGTATTCTTTTGTACTGGATTTATCTCCAGCTTATTTTTGTTACTCTTCAGACTCATTGATGTGTTATTTTAAACTCATGAGTTGATGACTATTCTATTCTTATCTGATTCGTGTTCATTCTATCTTAGTTCTGTGATTGAGTACACTATCTTTTGGTGGTTCATTATATTAGATAGACTTTCTAGACAGCGTTCTACCGCCGATTCTGCGGCGTAGGCTGGGCGTTATTTCCGACTAGTACCCTTACCCCGGGTGCGGGTCGTGACACATTTTTGGTGGTGGCCTATGCAGGTCTAGCTTCACAAGTATGTGATGTCGTGGTAGTGCGACAACTTAGTTGTACTACTGCAAGCCTGTAATAGGATATAGGATATAGGCTGAGATACTCAATCACATATAGGAAAATTCTTTTGATTCAACTATTCTCCTTTGACGTTGATACTTGATCTTTTAAACTGTCCTTTCTTTGATGTCTTACATCTTGTGCCATATTGATTCTTTCTTTCGCTTTGTCTCAGGATGCCGCCTAAGACTAGATCACAGCAGGGGAGAGCAGCTTCTGAGAGGTCTGCGACATCCCGAGGGCCTGCACCAGTCACTTCTCCGGTGATTGGAGTGTCAGCTGCTTTCGGAGGTCCACCACCTACTCAGAGGACTGTACCAGCTGTATCTGAGGGGCTTCCACCTCCACCTCCTGTGCCAGTAGAGGCATCACAGATGTTTATACTGTTTCGTGAGATGCTCGAGGCACAGAGGGCTCAGTCAGAGGCACATCAGAGGCAGACCGACGTTCTACGGCAGGGCATCGAGAGTGCTCATCAGCTTGCTCGTGCTGTAGTTGAGAGAGGAGTTCCGATCCAGCAGCAGGTTGTTCCTCAAGTTGCTCAGCTTCGGCCAGGCAACATTCAGGACTTCAAGAAACTGGAGCCTAGGGTTTTCAAAGGGACGGAGGGCATCGTCTATGCTGATGATTGGCTCGAGGACAATGAGCGTCTTATGAGGGTGTCCCGTCTTTCTGAAGATCTGAAGGTTGAGGCGGTAGGACTTCAACTGTTCGACGTCCCTCGCACTTGGTTCAGGAATGAGCCGGTTCTAGTTGATGCAGGACAATCTTGGGAGGTATTCAAGGACCTTTTCAAGAAGAAGTTTTTCGCTCGGATAGACAGGCTTGACTTGGGGAGACAATTTGAGAGTCTCATTCAGGGGAGCATGTCTGTGGAGGAATACGCTGCGGAGTTCGGTAGGTTGAGCCGATTTGCAGAGTACTTGGTGAGGGAACCGGAGGTTCGAGCTATTCGTTTCCGTGAGGGTCTAAACTGGGAGGTGAAGATTCTCATTCCGTCTTTTTATGAGACATACTCGGAGATACTTGCGGAGGCACGCAAGGTTGAGCGGGATCTGGGTTTGAAGACCAAGAGAGACCGTGATTCTTTTCTGGGGGCCAACGGCAGTGCAGTATCTGCCAAACGTCCTCATTTCCAGTCCAGACCTTTCCAGCAGCCACAGCAGAACCAGACTCCAGCTCGAGCGCCTTTTCACCAGGCACCTCAGCAGCAGAGGCAGTTACAGCAGGCTCCATGCAACTTCTGCAAGAAGCCCGGCCACATCTGGGAAGTTTGCAGGAGGAGGCTAGGAGTTTGTTTGTATTGTGGTACTGAAGGGCATCAATCGAGGGAGTGTCCTCGTCGTGCAGTTCAAGGAGCAGCTCCAGCTCCGAGGACACAGACGAGACCACCTGCAGCACAGCCGAGGGGACCGCTTCCGACACAGCAGCAGCGTTTTGTCCAGCATCAACAGCAGGGAGGTGCTCGGCAGGGACGAGCGTTTGCTATGACCGTCGAAGAGGAGGAACCCACTGGAGATGTTATCGCAGGTTCTATTCTTCTTGATTCCATTCCAACTTTAGCTTTGTTTGATAGTGGTGCTTCCCATAGTTTTGTATCTGTTTCTTTTACTCTAAAGCATGGTTTGGTGGCTGAGTCTTTGCTTAGGACTTGCAAGATCATGACCGGGGGAGGCATTATCCTGGTTAATGATATTTGTAAGGATCGGAGAGTTACTTTGGGAGGCCGGGAGTTGAGTGCGTGTCTACTTGTAATGCCACTTCCAAGCTATGACATTGTACTTGGGATGGATTGGTTGAGTAGGCACCGTGCTAGCATAGTCTGTAGAGGAGGTAGAGTTTTGTTTGGTTCGCCAGGAGAGCCAGAGTTCGAGTTTGCTAGAGGAGCTGCGGAGCTGGGAGAAAGCATTATTTGTGGAGCTATGGTGGAAGACAAGGAGTTGCCATATCCGTTGATAGCAGAATTCTTGGATGTGTTTCCTGAGGAATTGCCAGGATTGCCACCAGATCGAGATGTTGAATTTTCTATAGACTTGGTGCCAGGTGCAGAACCAATTTCACAACATTTCTATAGAGTAAACAACAGCGAGCTGGTCGAGTTGAAGAAGCAGGTGGACGAATTGCAGGATAAGGGGTTTATCAGATCGAGTTCTTCACCATGGGGAGCCCCGGTATTGTTTGTACCGAAGAAGGATGGATTGGTGCACATGTGCATTGATTACAGGGCTTTGAATAATCTCACTATCAAGAATAAGTATCCTTTGCCACGGATTGATGATCTGTTTGATCAGTTGAGTGGTGCGAAGGTGTTTTCTAAGATAGATTTGAGATCAGGCTACCATCAAGTGAAGGTGAAGCCGGAGGACATACCGAAGACTGCTTTTAGAACTCGGTATGGTCAGTTCGAGTTTATGGTGATGCCGTTTGGTTTGACTAATGCACCGACGGTATTTATAAACTTGATGAACAAGGTGTTCCACTAGTACCTTGACAAGTTCGTGGTGGTGTTCATCGACGACATACTCATATACTCGAGGACACCAGAGGAGCATGAGGAGCATTTGAGGATTATGTTGGATGTGCTGAGGAAGGAGAAGCTGTATGGGAAGTTGTCCAAATGTGAGTTTTTCTTGGACAAAGTAGAATTCTTGGGGCATGTTGTGACTGGTGATGGTATTTCAGTGGATCCGAAGAAGATTTCAGCAGTGGAATCTTGGAAGACTCCGAGTTCAGTGGCAGAGATCAGGAGTTTCTTGGGATTGGCAGGCTATTACAGGAAGTTTGTGCAAGATTTTTCGAGGATTGTCGAGCCGATGACCAGACTCACAAGGAAGGATGTGGAGTTTGTTTGGACGGAGGATTGCCAGGTTGCTTTTGAGGAGTTGAAGAAGAGGTTGACGTCTGCTCCTATTTTGACGTTGCCATCAGGGTCCGGAGATTTCACTATTTATAGTGATGCATCGGGGAAGGGTTTAGGTTGTGTTCTTCAGCAGCATGGGAAGGTGATTGCCTATGCATCCAGGCAATTGCGTCCTCATGAAAAAAACTATCCTACCCATGATTTGGAGTTGGCAGCTGTCATATTCGCCCTGAAGTTATGGAAACATTATTTGTACGGAGAGCGTGTGGAGATCTTCACAGACCACAAAAGCTTGAAGTACGTTTTCACGCAGAAGGAGTTGAACATGAGGCAGCGTCGGTGGTTGGAACTGATGAAGGATTTTGATATCTCTTTACAATATCATCCTGGGAAAGCCAATGTAGTTGCCGATGCTTTGAGCAGGTATCCGGTAGCTATGTTCTTGACGCATGATCGATATTTGTTGGAGGACTTGGAGAGCTTGGGCATTGAGGTGATTGTTCCTGGGTGTGCTATGCAAATGTGGGGATTGCAGATACACTCAGTTTTGATGGACAGGATCAAGGCAGCACAGTATGATGATGTATCCTTGAGGAGTATCAGAGCTCAAGTGAGAGCAGGATTGGAGGATGATTTCACTATTGCAGAGGATGGATCCTTGAGGCATGGAGTTAGATTGTGTGTGCCTAGTGGGGAGTTGCGCGAGGAGGTGTTGCAGGAAGCGCATCGCTCTCAGTATTCCATACATCCAGGTGCTAACAAGATGTATCGGGATATGCGAAAGAGTGTGTGGTGGTATGGCATGAAGAGGGAAGTGGCACAGTTTGTATCCAGATGCTTAGTGTGCCAGCAGGTGAAAGCCGAGAGGCAGAGGCCAGGAGGTTTACTTCAGCCATTACCCATTCCAGAGTGGAAGTGGGAACACATTACTATGGATTTTGTGTCCGGACTTCCACGATCTCCAGGAGGGAAAGACGCGATTTGGGTCATTGTTGATAGGTTGACCAAGTCGGCCCACTTTTTGCCTTTCAAGGTGGGTTTGTCTACGGAGAAGCTGGCAGAGATGTATGTGAGGCAGATCGTTAGGATACACGGAGTTCCCGTCAGCATAGTCTCAGATCAAGATAGTCGTTTCACTTCTCATTTCTGGAGGAGTTTGCAGGAGAGTTTGGGCACTCAGCTCAAGTTCAGTACTGCATATCATCCCCAGACAGATGGGCAGTCAGAGAGGACTATCCCGACTCTCGAGGATATGTTGCGCACTTGTGTACTAGATTTTGGGGGTTCTTGGGAGGACCATCTCCATTTGGTAGAGTTTGCTTACAACAACAGTTACCAGGCCAGTATAGAGATGTCACCTTTTGAAGCTCTATATGGTCGGAGGTGTCGTACTCCTTTGTCTTGGGACAATGTTGGAGAAAGAGTTTTGCTTGGGCCAGAGATGGTTGTGGAGGCAGCAGAGAAGGTTCATTTGATCAGAGACAGACTTCGAGTGGCGCAGGACAGACAGCGGCATTGGGCCGATAGCCATCGGAGACCTTTGGAGTTTGAGGTATAGTTTAGATTTTGTTTGTGCTTGTTCTTGTTTGTTATAGATTAAGTTCTTAAGATGGTGTTTTGTTCTAGGTGGGTGGTTTGGTATTTCTGAGGATTTCTCCGACACGAGGCACGATTCGCTTCGGTGGAGGCGGAAAGCTTAGTCCGCGATTCATCGAACCTTTCACTATTCTAGAGAGGGTCGGTGCAGTTGCTTATAGACTAGACTTGCCACCTGCATTGGAGGGAGTGCACAACGTGTTTCATGTGTCGCAGTTGAGACGATACGTGGCAGATCCTAGTCATGTATTGGATCACTCGGAGATAGAGGTGGGCCCTACTCTTAGCTATCCAGAGCAGCCAGTTGATATTCTGGATCGGAGAGAGAATCTGCTAAGGAACCAGACTATTTCTTTGGTGCGCATCGCATGGAGGCATCACTCTCCGGGAGAGTCTACCTGGGAGAGAGAGGATGACATGCGAGAGCGTTATCCATATTTGTTTGTACCTTGAGGTATGTTAATTCTCTAGTTATGTTCTGTTCATTGTTATGTTTTGTTCATTAGTTAGTTGTGATTCTTTAGTTCTGTTTTGTGATTTTCTGGGGGTAGTTTTCGTCTTTGAATTTTGAGGACGAAATTATTTTAAGGAGGGTAGACTTGTCACTACCACATTTTAGGAAAAAGGGTATTTTAGTAATTTCCTATTTAAATAAATATTGTGCATGGTAAATAATTTTTTTTGTATTATTTAATTGTTGTTGGATGTTATTTAATTATTTTGGACTTATTTTAGTGGACCCAACTAGTTTAGTTTGGACCCATGGACCAACATGAATTAAATAGTTAGACTTGGCCCATTTAGAAAGCCCATGGTTAAGGAGATGGATTAAATTAATTAAGTGATTAGACTAGAAGCTTCCTTCCTTAATTATTTCTTCATGAGAGGCCCCAAGGGGTACATTGGACATTTTATAATTGCTTGGGAGAGGGGCAATGCCGGCCTATTAAAAGAGGGGGGAAATTTCTTTCTCCTCTCATTCTCATTCCAAATCTAGATCTAGAATTTCCCACTCCCAAATTTCCTCCATTCTCATTCCAATTCCCTACCAAATTCATTCCAAATTCTTCCTAATTCACCATTAGAGAAGGAGGAAGCAAGGATCTAGAAGAAGGAAGCAAGGATCTACAAAGAGGAGCAAGGATCTACAATTTGGAAGCAAGTTCTTCTCAATTGGAGGTTTCATTGGGAATCCATCTCCCAATAGGTATAATTCAGATTTTCCCATTTAAATAGCTTCTAAATCTGATATTTAATTATGTAAAATCAACCTATATGTATGTACTACCCATAGGACTTTGTTTTGTGTTCATAGGAGACCCATGGAGAAAGTTATGGTCCTTTTTGTGTTAATTTTGTTGGAATTCCGAATTTACATTTTGTTGTGTGTATCAATTGATCCTATAAATCAATTGGACATGAGCTTATGTGTTTGGGGCTAGTGTCGTGTCCATAATTTGGTACATGTGGTTCGTATCCCAACTATTTGGTGATACGTGTCATTTTGGGGGTTTTCCCTCCGACACGGGGCTTGAACATGTCATATTTTGACACGGACACATAGATCTACTTTTGATACTTTGATTTATTCATAAATATTATTTGTGGTTTGTTTGTATCCTTTGGGGTGCAATTGGTTGTGTGTTGGACTCGTGTCACATGCGTATCCTAGATCTAGTGGGATACTGTATGATACTCTCCAATTGTATAGATTTTTGAATAGATCTAATTATGTATGGTTTAAATTTTTCAATTATAATTAGTAAATATATATAGATATTATATATTTATTTTGTGTATTTATTATAGTAATTATTGTAGCATAGATCTATATATTTTTGTGTGTGCTAATATGATGTACAAATATAATATGTAGCTTTCTTGCATGTAATTATATATGTACTTATGTTAATAGTATAAATTATACATAAATGTTTTATAAAATATATTTATGTGTTTAATTGTGTAATTATATTATTTATAATTATTATGTAATTATTTGTATATTAATGTATATATTTTAGGTGTGCTTCTAGATGTAAAATATGAACATTAATATGTGCATGTGTTGTAACTATTGGTATTTAATTATAAGTTTATATGTGCATATATATATAAGTATATAATTATTTATTTATATATATGTATTATGATTATTATTGTATATATATATTTATATATATATATATTTCTGTGTTTTAGTGACAGTGGGTTTGTGACAGTGAAACTGTCGCTAAATAGGCGGGTCAGCAGCAGCCGCTGTAGCCCACTGTGCATTAATGACAGTTCTGTCATTAATGCTGCAGGCGGGATCTTAGCAGCAGTGGCGACAGTTTTCGTTGACAGTTGATTAACTGTCACCAATGCAGCAGCAGTGGGTTTTATTACACAGTGGCTTTTGCGACGTTTTCTGTGACAGTTGAGACTGTCACTATAAGCTATTTTAATTAAATTGTATTTTTAACTCCCTGTTTTCAGTGACGCTTTGGCAGTTTTAAATTATATTTTATATATTATTATTTGTATATATATATATATATGTGTATATATATGTGTTTTGTGAGGTATAATATTTGTAATAATATATTATTTTATTTGTATAAATATTGGTTGTTTATATATTATATTAGAGTATGTATTATTTATATTATTAGTATACTTTGTGTGAGTATGATTTGGGATCTAATTTTTATTCCTAAATTGTTGTATTTTATTTCTATATTATTTATATAGATTTCTTGTGAGGTTGACCTTGGTTTGACTTTAGTTGACTTTAGAGTTGACCATAGTTGACTTTTGACTTAGAATTTATTTATTGACCTAGGAGTTGACTAGTTTGACTTGTTCTCTTTCCGGGACCTTGTTTTAATGTGGTATTCCATATCTAGGTCTTCGAGGCACCGAGTCAGACATCTGTGAGACTGTTCTTTGGATTTCAGGCGAGTACATTCTCTAATAGTTTCTCATTTATGATATCCTCTATGTTCGTTGTATCTAGTGTAGATTTACATGTTTCTCTCGACACTATGGTTACACGGATTGGTATATCCGGATCTCGTCATGAGATGTTATTCCTTGGTATATGGTGTATATGGTGCAAGTATTGTTTCATTGGTTATCTTGTACATGTACAGACACCGATTCTCAGGGAGACTAGCTATCTTCTTGGGGAATCTAGTGCCATAGCATACCGTGGTTGGATCTATTATACCAGTCGGGGGTGGGGAGTATTAGTATAGATATGTGATCAAATCCCTATTGAATAAAGTACTGGTAAGCGAATAGTGTTGATCATGCACCGCACGTATGATTAGCCAGGCCGCATTACATCTTGCCCAAGCCGATCACATGTTAAGCTAGTACTCACACACTTAGTCATTAGTATTATTGTTTCATTGGCATATTGTTCCTTATTGTAATTATTTCCAGTATTTCCTTATTGTCTATATATCTCTCCTGTCTATTGTGCATCTTGTTTATCCATAGCTATTTACTGTTACATAGTTTTTATCATGGATTAGAACTGCTGTTAGAGATGTACTCTGCTCCTTTCCTGACTGGATATATTTTTTCAGATGACACTGAGGAGTACCCTACCTATTATGGACCCCAGGATGTTGTGGGTTTAGATTCGGAGACCCTGGCTCAAGAGGGACTTATCCCAACTGAGACAGTTGACCCTGGAGTGTAGCTTGTAGTATGATAGTATTCTTTTGTACTGGATTTATCTCCAGCTTATTTTTGTTACTCTTCAGACTCATTGATGTGTTATTTTAAACTCATGAGTTGATGACTATTCTATTCTTATCTGATTCGTGTTCATTCTATCTTAGTTATGTGATTGAGTACACTATCTTTTGGTGGTTCATTATATTAGATAGACTTTCTAGACAGTGTTCTACCGCCGATTCTGCGGCGTAGGCTGGGCGTTGTTTCCGACTAGTACCCTTACCCCGGGTGCGGGTCGTGACACAGGCTTAAGAGATGGACGAGATCAGAATGAACAACTGGGTTATGCTTGAACGAGCGACGGGTGAATCGAATAATAGCGAGCACGAACTACGATTTTGGGCAACGCATTTGAGCTGTTGGTTGAGTAATAAAACACGAACTTGGCTTGATGGGGCAAAGCGATAGATTCACTCAAACTTGAAGATTTTGGATATTGCTGCTCGAGAAGTTGACTCAGGTTTGGCAAAAATGGAATTTTTGGGCAAGATGTTGCAACGATGGAAGACGGATTCTCCGGAAGACGTGGACGGATTATGGCAACAAAGGAGGGCAAGATTGTGGCGGACGGACGTTTGAAGATAGCTAAATATGAGAGCAACGTTGGAACAAATCACTGTGCTGCTCGAGTAAGTTGGAAATGCAATGTGAAACATGCAATTCGGAACTTTGATGGATTCAGGACAGAACGACGGATTGATGTAAGACGGTTTCAACGAGCTCGATTCTCGGATTCGGAAACTTCGCTCAGATGAAATGGTTGGATTTTGATACGAGTTTGCAGATGAGATATAGCATGGTTTATAGTAACTGTCTATCGTGGTGATTACAATTATCGAGCGTAGCTTCGGGACAGCTGACCCTAGCGACTTGTCCGCTGAATCGGATATGAATATGGTAGACCCATAGAATGACCCTTGAGGCAGCGTATTTGGAAATGCGTCGAGGGCAGATGTGAGCAATAAGATTTGGCTTATCGACTGAGTGTTGGATTTGAGAGTGTTGGATTTGAGAGACCCTTGGGATAGTCTTCAGCTGAAGATGCAGCCGGAAGATCGAAGCGATGGTGGAAGGTAGCCTAGTCAACTAATAAGATTCAGAGTCACAAATTTTTATCGATGGCATTGCCTCTGACTCATCGTGCCCTGGAAGGGAATAGCATTCATATGAAATGACGACTGTGAAACTAGCTCGTGAAGTTAAAGCAACGGCTCGTTCAGATCAAATCCTTACGAATACTGGAAGGGACAGATGTGCCTCTGATTTACAAGATGTCTCGGAACTTAGTCTGGGAAGCGTGCTCGTTCGGAAGGCAAAGGTGATATTCTATGCTTCGAGGCAGTAGAAGCAGCACGAAGCACTATTCCATGCGCAACCTAGGAATTGTGGCGAGTGTGTCCACGTTGAAATCGTGGCGACACTATCCCTTTGGCATGGCGGTGAGATCTTCGTAGATCACACGAACCTCAATATAGATGTCCACCCTGTAAGATTTTGAGATGGCAGGAAATGTGTTGGACTGAGCTGATCTAAGCAAAGTTGATATTTGGGTAAGTCGCATAGCTGGGGTAGATCAGTTGAGTTAATCATTCGGTGCTCGAGATAAGATTTGGGATGTTGCTAGTACTGATTTTCAGAAATATGTTGGAATGGAAATCATGATTTGGGTCAATTGGTAGTAAAGCAAATGGACGTCTCGAACATAAAGATACCCTTGTAACTTGTTCAAATTTGCTATCGCAAAGCTCGGCTGAATGCATGTATTTTAGGGACGCCTTAAATATATGTACGATCCAAAACTAAGTGATACGAAGAATTCGTATTGAGCTGCAAGGAGGATGTGGGAATTCGTAGAATTTGTACGAGCATTCAGCAGAACGAGATGTGGAGTCAGAAATCGTGAATATGTGAGTTGCTTAGAGCAGATTCATAGAATTGGATTGTGGCATATGATAGGAATGTGTACCAGCACGGTTCGTGGACGAACCTGATTCTAAGTGGTATATTATGTAACGTCCCACAACCGCTCGGAGTGTTACGCTGAGTCGGATTGAATAAATCAAATGCTGGTTATATTTGAAATGTTGGATTTTGGGAAGAAGGATTAATCGAGTTGGTTTCAATGTGCAGATGGCTAGCGGGTTCGATAGAAATTAGGTGTTCATTCAGAACATTACTGAATAGCTAAATGGAAGCGATAATGCCGTCTTCCTTAATCCGATCGGTCGGATGATTTGGAGAGCACGGCCTGCTCGCACGGTCATACCAGTTGAGTAGATCGCGCTTGCATCGGACCACGGGTTCAAGGGATTGGCCGTAACGGCAGGACAAGATGTCTAACGGGATCAATCATTGTGAGTGGGCTCTTTCCCTTCTCCTCTACTCCTTCATGCCTAATAATATGGAAAATACGTAAATGGCTTGAACACTTGGGCTGAAACATTGAGAATCACTACACTGAGGCGTGCAAAGAGTGTACGTCGTTGGCTTGGTAGGATTGGGGCTTGATATGATTTACGCGTTGGATAGTTGGAGCTAGAGTTGGATTATTACATTTAAGGTAGTCGATTGGATACTTGGGATTATGCTTGGAACGATTGGAATTATATGAGTTGGAATGATACTTTGAGGCAATAGGAATAATGGGAATATCGGGAATTCGGGCGAGCGAACGTGCATTCGTGCGCGAGTATCGCTTGGTCGCTTTGTCTTACAAAGTGAGCAGTTGTGGTTCAAAACCGAACAACTGCATCGGCGTGGGTGTTGTACCGCTTGATGGGGCATCGTGCCACGAATGGGGCATTGTGCCACTGAAACGGCATTGTGCCATAGGATTCGCTTTGAGCGTGGGTGTTGCACCAATTCGGACTCTGTGTTGAGAAGAGGCATTGTGCCTATGAAACACTTGATATTTTGGTGCCTTGGGCTATATGTTGAGGTCGAGATTTGGATATGTTGGAAGAATGGTTATGGATATTTGGTTGGATATCGGTTGTACGAGTCTAGGATCGCTTGGTGGGGCGAGAATGTTTCGATCCTCTCGTCATACCTACTGTGTTTGCATAGTCACGGACAACCTGCGTGGCACAGGGTTTGGTTTCCTGGAACGGGATGAGGCACCGGGGCACCGGGACCGTTCCACCATGGAGGAAACAATGGGTATCGCGCAATTGGGCGCAGTGCTGGTAGTCCGATACCACCAGGCGGGAGTAGCTGCCCAACCCTGGATCGGGTAGGATGGCCCTATTGATCTTGGTCCGATCAATGTCCTTTATGGCTTTTAGCCAGTGACTTCATATAGTATATAAGTTGGCTTGCTTTTCTTTTGTTGGTTTGGCTTTCGTGTAGGCCCGGCCACCTTGCCTCGGCAAGAGTGTGCACTTGAGATTGGAATATATAAACTTTGTTTGAGGATGGAAATTGTGGCGAGACTGATGGTTCGATATGTTATCGTGCAAGCGATGACATTGAGTTAGACGGGTCGGTTATACATAAATGCTTATCATTAGTTTGAGATTGAATGCTTGCATGCGTAAACTGCTTTACTGCTTTCCTTAATATGTCATTCATATGCCATGAAACGAATCTAGGATTCAACTAAAAAGATCACCATTTAACTGTGTGCATTCACTATTTTACTTAGTGTCGGTTTAGGCGAGTGGGTTACTCCGCTCACCAGTACGGTTGTGTACTGACCCACGTTTGTGGGCAATTTTAGGTACGCAGGCGTAGTGGCGCTGCTTGGATATACGGGACAAGATGTATGAACTGTAAGTACCTTTGTGGGCTAGAGAAAAGAACAAGAGTATTTCATCGTCTTCGTGGCATCGCCTTTGTGGCATTGCCTCGGGGCATTTCATTTGGACCCTATCGTGAGCTTCGCTGCGTATTAATCTGATGTGTGCTTGGTACACAAATGGTTTCCGCTGTGACTTGGTTGTTTCGATGATAACTTTGGTGTTTAACAACATCGCCTTGTACGAGCGCAACTCCAGGCTCGTACGACATCACGTCCCGAAGAGAACGATTGTCCTGCAGGAGAGCTACAACGTTGTAATTTCACGTTCAGCGGGGACTATTGAGCTTGCGGGAGATTGGGGCATGACAGGCGTAAAGGCCGAAAAGTTGAGCAGTCCGTCGCTTGCTTTCTCTTGCGTTGATTAGAGGGATCATCTGCTTTTCTGCGGAGGGCAGATGCATTTTTACGCGCGGAGCGTGTTTGGAATTTCTGATTTGGCGCTAAGGCATTATCAGAAATTTTGTCTGCCACGTCATTGATGGGAGACTGGATTTTACGCGCAGAGCGCGGAGTATACTTCTGGACTAGCGCTGAGGCATTGCCAGAAGTTTTGTCTATTCCGTCAGTGACGGGAGACTGAATTTTATGCGCAAGGCGCGGAGGGAGCGATGCTACAACCTCATTGGTCGGAGAGATTAGAGAGTCGGCAGGAATGGTAGGGGATATCTTGGGCATCCAGACCTTACGCAGCTTCCTGTTGTCTTGGACAGAGAGAGAGTGAGAGCTACCCCCTGTTCAAAGCATATCTTCGTAGGCAGACTGGTCGAACTGGACAACCAGGGTCTTCTTCACGGATCCCACGGATACCGCATCGTATTGAGCAATTGATTTCTCATCAGAAGAGAAAGATATCCCCAGCAGAGTCGCCATCTTGTCTTTGATAATAAACGAAAGAAATGAAACGAGGTTTATACGAAACCCGCTCTTAGGTTCACAAACAAGAAGTACAATTAATCCTATACGAGGACGTTAAGTACAATTTTTTAATCTGGGTAAATATTGCTATAGGAGTCTGATCTGCAGTCGATCACTTTGTCCCTTGGACCACACGATGATGAAAAAGTACCGTAGAAGACAGAAAGCAGCTTCGAAGGTTGCTAAAGAGAGTGGATGCTCGATGCCAAAGTCGTCGATCACTACTCTTTGCCTAAGCTCTAGATTCTTCTCTCTTGAAATCTGCGACCAATTTTCGACCTTGGACCTCTGTCAATAGAGATCCCTATTTATAGAGTTTTAGTGACAGTGACCACTCAGTCGGCGTAGAAGCCGAGCAGTAGAAAGTATAGCACCCTTTTACACGATGGTTACAATAACCGTTGCCCACGTATAAATGACCTTTTGAATGATCGTGTGACGCGTGTCCTATTAAGAGACGATGCATATAACTGCTGCGAAGATCACGGCGTAAAAGCCACGTAGGTAGTTATCCCTCGCGTAGAAAAGGTTGGCGTAGAAGCCAATAACTGTCACCATGGCGTAGAAGCCAAAGAGTTATGAAACCGGCATAGAAGCCGAGTAGGCATAGAAGCCGAGTTGGCGTAGAAGATAGCTGATCCTCCTCCCTTGACTGAGGCTTGAGCGAATTTTGGACCGAATAGCTTTAATACGCACCGATGCAAATGTAGCTTGAGTTGGCGTATTCCAAGGAGATAGCGTACAACATACTCCCATAGCCGAGAATAGCCTGATGGCGTAATGCGCAAAAGCGATAATGTGGACGTTTTAGCCAAAATTATGGCTTTTGGAGATATAATCAAATCTCTTGCATTAAATGCAGAGATCTGCCCCCATCCTGCGTATTAAATGCAGAGATCTGCCCCCATCCTGCGCATTAAATGCAGAGGCGTGTCTCGAAGATCTGCCATCATTCCGCACATTAAATGCAGATACGCGCCTCAAAGATTTGCCATCATTCTGCGCATTAAATGCAGATACGCGCCTCAAAGATTTGCCATCATTCTGCGCATTAAATGCAGAGACGTGCCTCGAGCTCTGTACGAAGAGCAGCTTTTGACGTGGCTACCTGTTTGTCTTCTGTGGAGCGCAAACAGCTCACATCTGCCTGTATAAAACTAGGCAGCATATTCCCTTGTATGCGTAAGAGCGGTTTACACCGAGGAGATGTCACTAAACGACAGTTTGGTGACATTTAATCAAATCTCTTGCATTAAATGCAGAGATCAGCCACCATTCGGCGCATTAAATATAGAGATGTGCCTCGAGCCCTGTACGAAGAGCAACTTTTGACGTGGCAGCCTGTTTGTCTTCTATGGAGCGTAAACAGCTCACAACTGCCTGTGTAAAACTAGGCAGCATATTTCCTTGTATGCGTAAGAGCGGTTTATGCCAAGAAAATGGCACTAAATGACAGTTTGGGTCGCTGTGCCGCGCCATCATTATAGCCGTCGTCTCGGTAGTCGTGCAGTACTCTTTGTCAGGAGTCAGACGTCAGGTTTACTGCACGATTTGACAGGTTTATTTTGAAGAATACGAAGCGTTCCTCGTACACTTCAATGCTGCATTAAAGCGGATGAGTTTTACGCCATAAAGGCGAGGTAGCACCCTTTTTATGCTGTAGCAGCCTGGACATACTGCGTTACACGGATGGTCCTTGAGCTTATATTTTATGCTGTGCTTTAGCGAAAAAGCTCTGTTGTACGCCGGTGGCTCTGAAGTCATCTCTTTATGCTGCCCAGCACCAACATGCTGCGTGTAGCTATCCAGCGTATTTTTTATGCTTCTACAAGGTCCTCAGGGTACATAACAAGGTACATGAATAACTCAAGCCAAATAAAATACAGTAAATAAAGTATATCAACATGGCAAACTGTCACGACCCGCACCCAAAAATTGGGCATGAGCCGTGGGTACGTCCAGCCTACGCCGCAGAATCGGCGGTAGAACGCTGTAAAGGTCCATTCTAAGTCAACCATCTATCTATAAATCTCACAAAAATCTGACAATATCCTCTCCAAAAGGAGGGCAACCACGCAATATATATATGAATAATCCTTTCCAAAAGGAGGGCAACCACGCAATATATATAATCTCTCAATCACAATAACTAGGGGAAGAATAAAAGCATGATATGATATAAACAAAGAAACAGAACCAAGAGAGCAAGACAATATCCAAAATATACAGTCCAAGTCTATAATATCTACAACATCTCACAGCATCAAAAGAATAAGTACAATCATCCAGAAATAAACCACTGGGAATAACCCAGGAAACCCACCTAGCTAACTAGGGCGCTAAAGGCGTCTCCTCGGTACACTCCTCCTCAGTCTCGGGGTCACAGAACTCGTCAACACCCGGCCCGTAGAACGTCGGGCAATAATCCTCAGGATCCTCTGAAAAAAATATGCCCAGTCAGGACTGGAGCGAAGTACATAACTCTGAAAGCAACTCCAAATACATGGTAAGGTGTATATGACGAGCAATAGAAAAGTATACAAGATGCACAGGAAATAAATATATGCTGGAGCAGAATAAGTAGCTGCAAAGTAAACTGGAGAACAATACAAGTAGTGGAGTAACTGCATGTGAGAAAACATGAATACTAGCTAAGTGCCTTGAGCACAAGTTCGTTATGTGATCGGCTTAGGTTACACATGAAAAATACTACGATAACTCCGTTATGCGTGAGTTGCATAACCGACATACACATGAATACTGTTTGGCTTTGATCACATAACCAACTCCTACTCCCCTCCCCCACTAATACTCTTGGATCCAACCACAACACGCTACGTACATGATAATAGCTCGCGCACACGAAGGCGAGAGCACAAGAAGCACATGATAGCACATGCGAATCAATACCCGAAGCACATGATGAAATACACGTGATAGAGTATCCGCTGAACACGGTAAGGGGGATAACATCTCATGACGGGATCCACTAGTACCAGCTCGTGTAATAATGTGTTAGAATCAAGTATCACAATTCTAGAACAGGTGATATAAACGCTATCATGAAATAGAAACTATCAGAGGTAGATACTCGCCTGATGTCCTGAGCAACTGATGAGGATCGAGATTCGGACCGGTGTTGCAAGAACCTATTGCGAAAAGTAGAATTAAACAGGGTTCTAAGGATTTAAACTGATACAAAATAATTAAAAACAGGCTTCTAGGGATATTCTAGGTCGAACGGGTCAAACCGATAAAATTTGGGTCAAAAAGTCAACCCGGGGTCCAAAAAGTCAACTCTAGGTCAAAACTAGGTCAAACGTTGACTTTTATGGTCAACGGGGACAATTATGGTCAAAGCTAGGTCAAACTAGGGTGCCCCTGAAATTCTAGGTCAAACCGAGCTCATTAAGCTAGAAAACTCACAAACTCGCCTCCTCGAGATACCGGGATACCCTCGGTATCCGATATCTCGATCTAGGCCACGCACCCTGCCTAAACCCGCTAAAACCTATGCTAGCACGCGTAAATATATATACATAAGCATATAAAAATCACTCCAATACTATTCCTAAGCTATTGCTCAAAAACTCCGCTCGAAACTCAATACCTTGGATATCTCAAGGTATTGAGATACCTTGATATTCTCAAGGTATTGAGATACTCTCCAATACCTCACTAACTACCCCACTAACTAGCTACTTAGGCTTATAAATATATACCTAGTTATTAATCTAGGCTAGAAAATATATATATCTATCATATATATACATATATACCTAAATACCTATATGTATATATATCACACATATACACATACCCACACACATCTCAAATATATATATATATATCTATCTAGATCTAGTTATATCTAAACTACCTATCTAACTATATGTATTTATATCTATACAGATAGTTAATAACTACCTATCTAATATCTATCTATCTATCTATCTACCTATCTACCTAGTATCTATCTATCTAACTATCTACGTAACTATCTATCTATCTTATATCTAATCTATTAGACTAACTAGCTATCTAGCTATCCATCTATCTATCTAGCTATCTATCCGTCTATCTATTTATTTATCCCTCTACCTCGCTACCTACGAAAGCTGTTGCTGCTCTTACTTAAAATGCTGCTGCTGCTGTTGAAGAATTACTGCTGCTGTAGCTGCCTTGTACTGCTGCTGCTGCTGCAGCTGCTGTGCAGCACAGCCTGCTGCACAGTGCTGGCTCCCCCCCTTCGCTCGCTGCACAGTCCCCTACACACTCGACCACGCACACACACAAACACAAAGACACACACACATATATACATATATATATATACACTACTATATATATATATACACACACACACACACTAATATCTATATACTAACACACACACACACACACTAACATATATATTAACACACACACCTACACACTCACAAACACTTACACACATATATATATACACACACAAACACTTATGCACATACACAAGCACAAACACACACACACACACTTATATATATATATACATATACACACACCCAAATATATATATACACATACACAGATATATATATATACATATACACACACACTTATACATATACATATATATATACACACATAGACATATACATACACAAGCACATATATATAAATACACACATATATATATATAAATATATAGACACACACACACATATATATATATATATATATATATATATATATATATATATATATATATATATATATATATATATATATATATATATATAGACACTTATACACCTACACAACACTACACACAACACACACAAACAACACGCCCCACTCACGCCCAACGACATCGACATGCACAAATACCTATAAATATATAAAATATAATCCGAGAATTCTAGCACACACTCCCCGAAGCTAACCCAATGCGCGCACAAGCCCGAAACTAGAAAACCAAGTCGAAATGGCCGTTCGGTCATTTCGACGAACACGCGGTGTACGGTTCGGAAAACCTCCTGAAACGCACACCAAACCAACTCGGAATCGGCCCAAAATTTATCCACGGGTTCTAAACGATGCCTAGATCCTAGAAAAAAATGCTACCACGTCGATTCTAGGTCCGTGGCAAAAACGCGCACGCACTTAGAATCGGCGACGACAAAAATCCTAAATTTGCCCGAAACGTCCGTTTCTCCGCGACACGACTTCCCGTGTCCGAACGGAGACACGCACTCACTCTCAAGACACCCGACAACGTCTACCTAGGTCCGTCTAACCTAGGGCATCACCCAAAATTGGGCCAAATTCGGATTCCACCCGAAATTGACACAAAACCTAATGTCAAAGTCTCCAAACTCAACCAAACTAGTTCCAACTTCCTCCCACGGATAGGCTTAGGGTCTAGGAAGGTTCTAAACCACTAATTATACTACATAAGAGTAATTAGCAAGAGAAAAGTTAGGGTTTACCTCTTGGGAGTTGGAATCCCAAGGCCAAAGTCTCCGATCTACTTGAAATTACTCCCTCAAGCTCCAAGCCATCAAATCTAGCCTCCATACTATGTCTAGGCTCCACACACCTAGGTTGGAGAAAAAGTAAGGTTAGGGTTTACATAAGGAAAGGAATGGAAGAAAGAAGGAAGAAAAATGGAGAACACTTACTTGGGGAGAAGAAAGAAGGAGTGTAGAAGAAGAAGAAGTGAAGAAGAAGAGTGAAATGGGGCTGTGGCTGCTATTATGCGGGTCTGGGGGCTATGGGAAGGCCGGCCATGGTGTAATAAAGGGTTTCACAAATCTCCAAATGCCCAAAATGCCCCCCTCTAACCTGGTTTTGGGTTCCGGGTTCCAAAAGCACTCAAACTAACTCCAAATCTCTCCAACTAACCCACTAAAAATATAATAAATATTCTAAACCCAAAAATAAGTCTCACAAGGGTATGGGCTGGGTCAGACATGGGTCCACTAGGGTCTGACATGGGTCCAGGCTAGCCAAAACCCTAAAATAATCAATTAAAAATAATACAATCACTAAATAAATATAAATATAATTATTTAAAAACAATTCACAATTTATCAAAAAAAAAACCCTATTTCTAGAATTGGGTTGTGACACAAACTATGTAACCAGCTATGTGATATACAAATTAGAGCATTAATCATACTCAGGCTGAAACTACTATAGGCTCTGGGAAACTCATAGCAGTATTTATTATCTCGAAGGCCCAGTACGTGTGCCAAAGCTCTGGTCAGAGTCTAAGGCACTCCCAGAATATCTATATATATAACATAATCAGCCTTAAGTATGGTAAGACTCTCCCCACCCAATGTAATCACATATCTCATGTCCACGATGTCTCATGTCCATAACACGCAAGATCATGACCTCTAACTATTACATCGAGTCATAATAATATCTATGATATGTAAGACTATGTCACGAATCCTGTAAGCCTATATAGATTCACCATGAATAAGTCAAGAAAGATTTTGTCTCATGAATAGTGTCAAGTGTCCTATGGTATGACGTACTTCGTAAAGCAAGCACAGAAATATATGATCGAGATATTAACTTTCTAAGTGACGTTACACGACTCCGCGTACGACGTCGACACCTGAATGATATTCGAACGTTAAGCAATATCTCACGGTCCTAGGTTGAACATGTATATCACAAAAATAAATCAAGCAAATAATACTAAGGCAATTACTGCAAGTTTGGCAAGGTACACTTGCCTAGGATTTGAACTCCAATAGTTGCTCCGATAACAGCAAAATCTTCAGGAACGCCTCCGGATGCTGAAACAAACATTACCATCACTCTCAGAAGATATGAAATAGCTAGGATTGACTACCCATAAGCCCAATTTGGACACAGGGACAGAATTGACAGTTTTTGGTCAAAACGGGGTCCATATGTGGCCCACTTCGTACCAAAAAATGTGCTAGAGACAAATTTCTTCAAATTTGTTAAACTTAGTGTCTACGAGACCAGAACGATGAGACAAACCTAACGAAATATCCAGAACTAGATTCTGATGAGCCGATCACAAAATTGCCGGTCAAGTGGAGCCGTGTGGCCCACAATACGGGGTTTCGTCAACGTTCTCAGAATCGAACCAAACTTGGGTCACAGGACCAGCGTAACGCTACGAATCTAATAGCGCAAGTTTTGTTGCAAAATGACAAGCACACATAAAGTTACAATGAGTGTCAGAACATGCCCAATATAGGAATTTTTTGACGGATATGCGTTGATTCCTGTGTGCACGCACATCCAAATCAACTTTTACAAAATTCCACACGTCCGTATTGACGATATGCACCTTTCAGTGCAATTTGCACATGACAAAGTTGTAAACCCCCTGATTTTTCAAGAATTTTTAAATTTGGATTTTTCATAATTTTCTGGAATTTTCTGGGATTTTTCCGTAATTAAAATCAGGCTTTTAATTATTAAATGATTTTTAATTGATAATAAATAATATTAAAATATTATGAAAATAATATTTTTGGGTGTAAAATAAAAAACTGGGCTTAGGGTAATTTTTTCTGGAATTTATTGGGCCCCGGACCTATTTTTAATCACCTAAAAACTATTATTAATTAATTAATTAATTAATTATTTATTTAATTAATTATTTAATGAGTTATTTATTTTTTAAAACCTAAAACCCAAACCCTGGCCCAACAGGCCCAAACCGAGCCCAGCCCAGCCCACCTAACCCTACCGGCCCGTTGGGCTATCGGGTCGGGTCGGGTCCGCCAGACCGAACCCGACCCGCCGCCCGGACCCGCTAGCACACCCCCTGACCCATTCTCCCCCCCCCGCGTCCACCGCCGGATCCGCCGGCCACGCACCCCACGACGCCGGCTACCCCCGCTCCGCGCGGCCCCGCGGCCACGTCCCCGCCTTCCTCGCCTCTCCTCCGCCCCGCTCGGATCCCCTCCGCCTATTTAAAGTCCCCTCCCATTTCCTCCTCCGGCCACCTGATCCCCTCCGCCCCTCGCACGCCGTCGCCGCCGACTCCGATCTCCCCCTCCCCCAGCGCCGCCCGGACCCTGCTGCGCCGTCGCCGCTGACTCAGATCTCGTCCTCCTTCTTCTCCACAACGCCCCGCCCCTCCTGCCGACACTGCGCCGCCGTCACCAGCTCCGCCCAGCCGCCTGCGCGCCGCCGTGCCGCCTCCGCGCCCCCAGCCTCCTTCGGCCGACCTTCCCTACCGCAGTGCCGCCCGCCTCCGGCCTCCTGAGAACCCCCAAAACCCTAAACCCTAGGTTTTCGTTTCGTTCGGACACGTATCGGACACGGAATTTTTGGGTTTTTCGGACCCTGTTCAGGTACGCGTATCTCCCTGCTCGTTTACCCGTTTTTGATTCCGTCAGTTGCGTCGCGTAGCCTGCGTGACCCTCTCGATGCCCGTGTAACCCGCTCGGGACATCGCGTCTTGTGGCGATCGCGAACCGCGATCCAAAAATCGAAAAAACAACGCCCTAATTCACCCCGGAACTGGGTACGCTCCGCCAAACGGGACTACTTGGTCGCGTGCAGTCTTCACAGATATGTGCGCATCGTTGATACGGACGTGCGGGATTTCGCAGAAGTCGATTCGGGTGCGCGTGCACACCTGAATCAACGCGTATTCGCGGACACCGTCCCGTATCTGCCCTTTCTGGAACGTGTCATAACTTTGTGTATGCACGTCGGATCAAAACAAAACTTACACCATCGGACTCGTAGCAATACGCTGGTCCTGTGACCCAAGTTTGGTTCGATTCTGAGAACGTTGACGAAATCGCGTGTCGTGGGCCCCACAGGCTCCACTTGACGGGCGATTTTGTGATCGGCTCATCGGAATCCAATTCTGGAAGTTCCGTTGGGTTCGTATCATCATTCCTGAATTGTTGACACGAAGTTGGACAAATTTGGAGACCTTTGACCCTGACACATTTTTCGGTGCAAAGCGGGCCCACATGTGGACCCCGCTTTGGCCCGGAATTGTCATTTTTGCCCTTGTCTCCAAATTGGACTCAAGGACAGGCGTTTCTAGCTATTTGATATTTTCTGGATCTGATGGTGATGTTTGTTTCAGCAACCGGAGTACCGCCTGAAATTCCCGCTGAAGTCAGAGCCACAATTGGAACCGGAACCACAGACAAGTGTACCTTGCCAAACCCTGCAGCTTGCTATTTATTTTCTTGACTTATTTATACATTAGTGGGCAATTATACTTTGCCAACTCGTAGTAATTCCTGTTATAGTACTTGCCTGAGTTCTTGTGTAAAATATATATAACTTGTTTAACTGTTCAACCCAGGACCGAGTGACTTTACTTAGCGTCCGATTACTAGTCGGGTGCCAACCCCGTACGCGGAGTTGTGTAACGTCACATAGACATGGATATCGAGACCCTATGTATTCTCGTACTTGTCTTATCAAGTACATCATAACCCAGGACACCTGACACTATTCATGAGACAGAGTCTTCCTGAGACATTCATGGTAATTCTGTATAGGATACAGGACTTGACAGAGATATTGTATTTAAAGATACTATATGACTTGTTGCATTAGCTATGATCCCGCTTGACATGGACATGAGACGTTATGGTCATGATATACGTGGTTACATTGGGTGGGGAGAGACACACAGGCTACAGGTTGATTATATTATGCCGGCGTCGTAGTCTCCCATTGTGAGCTAGACAACCACATGATATCACTGCTACCGGCTCCCCGACACAGAGCTTGTAGTAGTTTTATCCTGAGTTCTAGTGATGCTCTCAACTTGCATATCACTTAGCTGGTTACATAGTTTACCCTATTATTTCATTTATTTCCTGCACTGCATGATTATGGCTTGAGCTTTCTTGTACCTTGCTATGTCCCCTGAGGACCTGGTGTAGAAGCATGAAAAAAATGCTTGGAAGATCTACGCAGCGTCTTGATACAGAGCAGCGTAGGCAGAGGCCTTCAGAGCCATCCAGCATAAAACAGGGTTCTTCATCGCCTCCATGGCGTAAAACCCAGCCGCTCTCAAAGCTGCGTTAAAGCGTACGAGGAACGCTTCGTATTCCCGAAAAGAAACTGTCCAGTCACGCAGTAAACCTGACCTCTGACTCCTGACAAAAAGTGTTGCACAGCTACCCAAACGACGGCTGAGAACGGGGGCAGACCCCTCAGGACGCGCTCCATAGTATGATGGCGGATCTCAGCATTTAATGCAGAGGATTTGGTTAAAATATCACCAAACCGGCGCTTACTAAAAAAAACCACCGGCATAAACCGCTCTTTCGCGTGCAAAGAAAACACGCTGCCTTGTTTTACACAGGCAAACATGGGCTGTTTTACGCTCCGCAGTAGACAAACCGCCTGCCACGTCAAAAGCTGCGCTTCGTACAGGGCTCGAGGCACGTCTCTCCGCCAAAGCACACAGAGCGGTGACAGTGTCCCCTCGAGGCACGTCTCTCCGCCAAAGCACACAGAGCGGTGACAGTGTCCCCTCAAGGCACGTTCCTCCGTCAAAACGCACAGAGCGGTGACAGTTTCCCCTCAAGGCACGTCTCCGTATTTAATGCACAGGATGATGACAAATCTCTGCCAAAGATTTGATCTCCAAAAGCCGTAATTCCGGCTAAAGATGTCCACATCAGCACCCTGGCACGGTATGCAGCGGCTTCGACGCCCATTCAGGATCTGTGCTCCTACGGCTTCCGCGCCCCCTCAGTCTCTACGCCTACTCGGTTTCCACGCCTACTCGGCTTCTATGCCTGTTCGGCTTCTATGCCTGCTCGGCTTCCACGCCCCCTCAGTCTCTACGCCTACTCGGCTTCCACGCCTACTCGGCTTCCACGCCTACTCGGCTTCTATGCCTGTTCGACTTCTATGCCTGCTCGGCTTCCACGCCCCCTTAGTCTCTACGACTACTCGGCTTCCACGCCTACTCGGCTTCTATACCTATTTGGCTTCTACGCCAAGGTGACAGACATTTGGCTTCTACGCCAACCTCTTCTACACAATGGATACCTACCTATGTGGCTTTTACGCCGTGATCTTAGTAGCAATTATACATGTTGTGTCCCCTTAGTTGGACCCGCGTCACACGCTCATTCAAAAGATTATCTATACGTAGGCATTGGTTACTTTAACCGTTGTGTAAAAGGGTGCTATACTTTCCACTCCTCGGTTGTTACACCGATGGAGTGGTCACTGTCACCAAAACTCTATAAATAGAGACCCCTATCAATGGGGAACAAGGTCGACAATTTGGAAGATCGAACCAGGTCGGAAAATTTGGCCAAGAATACCAATATCAGATCAAAGCTCGAAACTTTGAAAGAAGGATCGAACAAGGTCACCGAACCAGAGATCAAGAGGGAGAGACAGAGAGAGAGAGAGAGAAGAATACAGAGCTCAGGCAAGGAATAGGGAGCGACGACCTTCAGCATCGCGCATCCACCCTCCTTCGCAACCTCCGAAGCTGCATCCTGTCTTCCACGGCACTTCTTCAACATCGTGTAGTCTAAGGGCTAAAGTGATCGACCGCAGATCAGACACCTATAGCAATTTATACCCAGATTAAATAAATTGTACTCCCGCATCCTCGTATAGGATCAAATTATACAAATTTGTTTGTAAACCAAAGGGCACGGGTCTCGTATAAACCCTGTCATTGAAATACACTTTCATTCTTTCGTTTAATACCACAAACAAGATGGCGACTCTGCTGGGGACGTCTTTCTCTTCTGACGAGGAAGTAATTGCTCAACACGATGCGGTATCGGTAGGAACCGTGAAGAAGACACTGGTCGTTCATTTCGACCAGTCTGCCTACGAAGACATGCTTCGGGCTGGGGGTAGCTCTCACTCTCTCTCCGTCCAAGATAATAGGAAGCTACGCAAAGTGTGGATGCCCAAGACATCCTCCGCCGTTCCTGTGGACTCTCCGATCTCTCCGATCTCTCCGACCAATGAGGTGGTAGCATCGCTCCCTCCGTGCCCCGCACGTAAAATTCAGTCTCCCGCTACGCGCGATACAGACAAAACTTCTGGTAAAGCCTCAGCGCTAACCCAGGAGTATCCACTGCGCTATACGCGTAGAAATCAGTCTCCCGCTATGCGCGGTATAGACAAAACTTCTGGTAAAGCCTCAGCGCTAACCCAGGAGTATCCACTGCGCTATACGTGTAGAAATCAGTCTCCCGCTACGCGCGGTACAGACAAAACTTCGGGCAAAGCCTCAGCGCTGACCCAGAAGTATCCCCTGCACTCCACGCGTAGGAACCTGTCTTCCGCTACGCGCGGTACAGACAAAACTTCCGACGGTGCCTCAACGCCAAATCGGAAGAACAGATCACGCTCCACGCGCAAGATGACATCTGACCTCTACGGTGAACCAGATGAGCGCTGCGATCTCCGCAAGGGGAAGCAAGCGGGCGAATACTCAACTACTCGGCCTTTACGCCAGCAAAAGAATGATCCGCCTATTCTCCGGATTACACGAGAAGCTAGTGGCCAACTGAGGGCCTCTCTAGCTTTACGCCAGACTGAGCGAATCCCCAAGTTACGCCAGGCACAGTCCCTCGGCGTAAAACAAGCTCAGATCGCGGAAAGACTCCCTCCCAGGGGATTATCCGCCGCCCAGATAGCCAACCTGTTGTATACAGGTGGCATAGGGGAAACCATGGTGCCCATCCTCCGCATACCCGCTGATGGGAACAGAAGAAACAAGCCTTCGTCTTCTTCTTCTGTAAAACCTCCTGACCTGCGTACCTATTTGATCCAGAAAGACAAAGACAGGAGTCGTAAACAAGTTTTAGAACCCCTAACTGTCAAATGGGGAGCGATCGTATGGGAAGATGCAACAACATCTAATGTCATCATGATGTATGAACCATATGAAAATGAAGCCTTTATTGTCCCTCCAACCCGCGACGATCAGCATCCGATAGTCTTCAAACACAAGCGGAGCGGTCCGGTTGAACAGGAAGAATTCCGAGAGTCTGAGAGTGGGAAAATGCAAATCCACAGGTATAGCCCACAAGCTTTGAAGATTATACAGAACATGGGTTATGATTTAAAATCAAAGCAAGGCCTCAACTATGGAAAAGGCCGACGAACACCGTTGCAGGGTACTTCTCACCATCAACGAACTCATTTCGGGTTGGGATATGCTGCAAAACCCAAAACTTCAAAATCTAATCCTGTACCACCCGAGGCAACTCCTGCTGAATCAGTTTCTTTGACCAGAGGCCACAGCGTGTCCGGGGGTAACTTACCTCGACGAAACAAAGCAGCGTCCAAGGCTAGGGACGGAAGGTCCTCGAGAGTCGGAGATGATACATCAACGGCAATCTTCCCGGAAGACCGTGAAACTCAGGCATCAGGAGCCCTGCGACCAAAAGGAACTTTCTCCTTCAAAGAAGATGACATAGTTGAAATCTTTAATATATTGAGGGGGGAACATAAGCTTCAGCTACCCGACATCAGATACCCTGAGAGGGCCGACAGAGTCGATGACCCAGATTATTGCCTCTTCCATCGGTACACTCATCACCCTACAAGGACCTGCTATGTGCTAAAAAGGAGAATTCAGGAATCGATGCTAAGGTCATCACTCTGCGTTTATAAAAAACAAGGGAACGATCACTTCAGCGGGATAGCAGATGTGTACCTCCGTCCCCGATGGAGTCACAATCACAAAAGTTTGTCATGTTCATATTACCTCTGAATAAAACTTTCGGCCGTCAATCATCATGTCCATATTACCTCTGATATTGATTGTCATCTACACTTAACATCCGTACTTAAATTCTAAGAACGCCAGTGATGTTAAGTCCACAAAAACTGCCATGTCCATATCACCTCTGAGCAGATGTGTATCTCCGTCCCCGATGGAGTCACAATCACAAAAGTTTGTCATGTTCATATTACCTCTGAATAAAACTTTCGGCCGTCAATCATCATGTCCATATTACCTCTGATATTGATTGTCATCTACACTTAACATCCGTACTTAAATTCTAAGAACGCCAGTGATGTTAAGTCCACAAAAACTGCCATGTCCATATCACCTCTGAGCAGATGTGTATCTCCGTCCCCGATGGAGTCACAATCACAAAAGTTTGTCATGTTCATATTACCTCTGAATAAAACTTTCGGCCGTCAATCATCGTGTCCATATTACCTCTGATATTGATTGTCATCTACACTTAACATCCGTACTTAAATGCTAAGAACGCCAGTGATGTTAAGTCCATAAAAACTGCCATGTCCATATCACCTCTGAGCAGATGTGTACCTCCGTCCCCGATGGAGTCACAATCACAAAAGTTTGTCATGTTCATATTACCTCTGAATAAAACTTTCGGCCGTCAATCATCATGTCCATATTACCTCTGATATTGATTGTCATCTACACTTAACATACGTACTTAAATTCTAAGAACGCCAGTGATGTTAAGTCCACAAAAACTGCCATGTCCATATCACCTCTGAGCAGATGTGTATCTCCGTCCCCGATGGAGTCACAATCATAAAAGTTTGTCATGTTCATATTACCTCTGAATAAAACTTTCGGCCGTCAATCATCATGTCCATATTACCTCTGATATTGACTGTCATCTACACTTAACATCCGTACTTAAATTCTTAGAACGCCAGTGATGTTAAGTCCACAAAAACTGCCATGTCCATATCACCTCTGAGCAGATGTGTACCTCCGTCCCCGATGGAGTCACAATCACAAAAGTTTGTCATGTTCATATTACCTCTGAATAAAACTTTCGGCCGTCAATCATCATGTCCATATTACCTCTGATATTGATTGTCATCTACACTTAACATCTGTACTTAAATTCTAAGCACGCCAGTGATGTTAAGTCCACAAAAACTGCCATGTCCATATCACCTATGAGCAGATGTGTACCTCTATCCCCGATGGAGTCACAACCCCAAAGTTGGAGACGTTCTAGAAACGACCCCTGGGCTCAACAAATGGATACACAGTGGGAATTCCGCTTTGAGCAGAGAGAACCTCCCACCAAGGACGAAGTTATCCAAGTCAATGTTGGGGGTGAGCTCTCACCAAAGCCAATATTTGTCAGTAACAATCTTTCCCCAGTCGAAAAGGAAGAGATCATACAGCTGATAAAGGAATATGTCAACGTCTTTGCATGGGGTTATGAGGACATGCCAGGCCTAGACCCGAGGGTAGCTACTCATAAGCTCAATATTTCGACCGATTCGAAGCCAGTAAAACAACACCAACGTCGGTTTCGCCCGGATATGATGGACGCCATCGAGGACGAAGTCAAGAAGTTGATAATCTGCGGTTTCATCCGGAAAGAACAACATCCCGACTGGGTCGCCAATGTTGTCCCAGTCATGAAGAAAAATGGGAAGGTACGTATCTGCATCGACTACCGAGATCTGAATGCGGCCTGTCCCAAAGATGAATTCCCCCTTCCCATCACGGACATCATGATCGACAACACCTGCGGCTTCGAGCGTATGTCTTTCTCGGGATACAATCAGATCAAGATGCATCCGGAAGACGAAAAGCACTCTGCCTTTCGGACACCACTGGGGGTATATTGCTATACGGTCATGCCCTTCGGATAAAAGAACGCCGGGGCTACATACCAGCAAGCTATGAGTAACATATTCCGTGAGCAGTTACGCAAGACAGTGGAATGTTACGTGGACGACATAGCTGTCAAAAGCTGCCTCAAAGGTGATCATGTTTGAGACCTGAGGGCGGTATTCGAGTTAATGCGCCAGCATCAACTCAAGATGAACCCTACAAAGTCCTTTCTGGGGGTATCCAGCGGCAAATTCCTGGGATTTGTCATTACCGCCAGAGGCATCGAAGTAGACCCTGACAAAGTCCAGGCGATCATAGCAATGCGACCACCCCGTAATCTGAGGGAACTCAGGGGGTTCCAAGGACGTCTGGCTTACATCCGGCGATTCATATCCAACCTCTCGGGGAGATGTCAGCCCTTCTCTCACCTCATGAAGAAAGGTGTGTCCTTCATATGGGACGAAACCTGCCAGCAAGCGTTTGGGGATATCAAGCGCTACCTAACCAGTCCACCAGTTCTGGTGCCTCCCGTCATGGGAAAACCCTTCTTGCTGTACGTTCGGGCAATGGATCATTTGCTAGGAGCTCTCCTTGCACAGAAGAACGATGCGGGTCATGAACAGGCTATCTACTACCTCAGCAGGATGATGGTCGGGGCCGAACACCGGTACAACCCAGTGGAGAAGGAATGCTTGGCTCTGATGTTCGCTGTCCAGAAGATGCGACACTACGTTGCCGGCCAGACTATTCATATCATCTCCAGGATCAACCCTCTCCGGGTGCTGATGAGCAAGCCAAGTGCCCTTAACTCCCGACTCGCAACTTAGGCAATGCTACTGACACCATATGACATGGTCTACGTCCCACAGAAGTCCATCAAAGGCCAAGCACTGGCCGACTTCCTAGCAGCTCATCCAATCCCGGAGACCTCCAAACTATACGAAGACATCCCCGATGAAGTTACGGAATATAATTTTACAAGAGAAAGTGACGTATGGCAACTATTCTTCGATGGCGCCTCCAGAGTCGGTCCTAAGGGAAATGTCGTTTCAGGAGTAGGAGTCGTCCTAGTTACTCCAGATCAGCTCGTCATCTACCGAGCATATTCTCTTAGCGAGCCCTGCTCCAACAATGTGGCAGAATACAACGCCCTGCTAATCGGGCTCCAAGTCGCTAAAGAGCTGGGGGTGGAATCCCTGGAAGCTTTCGGCGATTCTCTGCTCATCGTCAACCAAGTCAGGGGGATATACGAAGTCCGAAATCCAGACCTCATCCCCTATCACCAAGCAACGGTCGAGATAGCCATGACGTTCAAAGGGTTCTTTCTAGAGCATGTACCTCGATCTCAGAATCTGGAAGCTGATGCCCTGGCCAGCCTAGCTGCGGACTTAGCCACCCCTATAAGAAGGCAGGATTCGGTAATCCTTCTTAACAGAGATTTATTCTGTGTGAAGAACAGCTGTCACCTAGAACGCAGCTACGCTGTAAACGCCGATCCTCCTACAAGAGATTGGACGAGTCCCTTCATAGATTTCGTGGCATATGGAATCTTGCCAGAGGACCCCAAAGAATCAGTATCCGTCAAGAGACGATCGTTACGCTTCTACTTCGATGCATCTTCACAATACCTGTATCGCCGGACCTACGACGGACTGCTGTTAAGATGTCTCGCTGGCGCCGAGGCACAACAGATTATCCGTGAAGCTCACGACGGCGTATGCGGAGCGCATCCGCCCGGTCCTAAGCTGCAGGACCGCATCAGGAGAATGGGCTATTACTGGCCCACTATGATCACAGACGCGATCAGCTATGCAAAATAATGCAGGGCCTGCCAGGTCCATGCAGACTTCATACATCAACCGTCTGAATATCTACATCCTACGATTGCATCCTGGCCCTTCGAAGCCTGGGGTATGGATATCGTTGGGCCCATTCACCCGTCTTCCTCCAGAGGCCACCGGTTCATACTGGCCATCACAGATTACTTTTCCAAATGGGCCGAAGCAATCCCTCTGGCTGAAGTAAAGGCGTCTGACGTAATCAGCTTCATCAAGCACCATGTCATTTATCGCTTTGGGATTCCCCGAAGGATAATCCACGACAATGGACCTCAGTTCATCAGCCAAGCGTTTCATCGGTTTTGCGATAATAACCGGATACACAATATTGCCTCTACGGCATATTATCCAGCTGCTAATGGTTTGGCGGAAGCCTTCAACAAAACCATTATCAAGCTCCTGAAGAAGTTCGTTTCTTCAAACAAAAGAGACTGGAACGAGAAGCTGGGCGAATGTCTCTGGGCATACCGCACAACGGTACGGACACCAACAGGTTGTACCCCCTTTTCACTAGTCTACGGAAGCGAGGTGGTCCTTCCTATCAAAATCCAGATCTCGTCGCTCCGAATAGCCGTGACTAGTGAGCTGACTCGAGAAAAGAATGACCTGTTGAGGCTCCAAGAGCTGGAAGGATTAGATGAGAAACGCCTCCAAGCTCAGCAGCGCATCGCGCTCTACCAAGCACGCATTTCCAAAGCTTTCAATCATAAAGTAAAGGAAAGAGTGTTCAAAGTCGGCGAGCTAGTTCTAGCCGTGAGAAGGCCGATAATTCTAACTCACAGAAGTAAAGGCAAATTCCAGCCCAAATGGGAAGGCCCTTATGTGATCGAGACAACGTTCTCAAACGGCGCCTACAGGATAGCCCAGCCCAACGGAGATCTGTTAATGGCTCCTATCAACGGCAAATTCCTGAAAAGGTACTATGCCTAATCTCCCCTGCTCAAAGAGGAAAATAGCAAAGACCTCGATTCTGACAAAACTACTTCCAAAAAACATAATTAGTTGGGTTACACTCTATCATGTCCGCATGACCTCTGAATAGATATGTCCCGCTAAGAAGTTCATCGAGAGTTTATCACGTCCATACTACCTCTGATATCACTCTCACCTAACCTGTCATTTACATTCCGAAATGATGGGTCCACAACAGTCAGAAAAGAGTCGCTATTATTCATTCCCGAAGAAGGCAGAATTACATAGGAAGGGGTATATCAAGATGGCAGAGTAATCAGGCCATGAATCTGCCGCTCCAGTGCAGCTATCCTCTCATTCCTAAGGGCCAAAGCATCGGCGCGAGCCTGCTCCAGCCGTGCCTCCGGAGTATGCGTAAGGGTCAAATTAGCCCTTGCCCGAAGATAGCCTGTACGGGCAGCTTCCGCACGATCCAGGTCCCGTCGCGCTTCGCTCAGTCGACCAGTCGCTATCTCCAAACCTGCTAACGACTGGGAAGCCCACTCCTCTGCCCGAGCAAGTTTTTCCCGCAGCTTGGAGACCCTCGCCGCATTCCCTTCATGCTCGGATCGACACTGCATCTCAACGGTAAGGGCTTCTTCCACAACAGCTCTTCTCCTGTCCATCTCCAGCTTATGCGTCTGGATAGAGTTGTCTAGGCTTTCAAGCTTTGTAGCGAACCGCTCAGACATAAGGTCGTACCGAGCCTGGACATCAGCATCAAGGCTGCCCTCAGTCCGCTGTAAGTATTCGTTAATGGGTTGCTCTAAACCATTAACCACCGCCTCCAGAGCGTCAGCCACTCCAGGATTGCCAAGCCCCCTGATAACCTCGATCGAAAGCTGAGAAGTCTTCTTCAGGAGCTCGAAGTCAAGGTTCTTCACCAACACCATCGGTATTATCGTTTTTAAGCCAGTGTAGACAAGGCTGGAATGTTGCTCGATCAACGCGACTAAACCCGACTGAGCGCCCGGAGCGGCCACAATTGCAGACGAGGTAGCCACCGCCGCCTTAACAGGTGGCACGCCCGAAGAAGGTGCGATGGCGACAATTGAAGTCATCGGCATACTCGCAACAGGCGAGGTCACGATGACAGGTTCGTCCTCCCCTTGAGACCACGAAACCTCCCCGGGCGAGCTAGCCCCCGAAGACACTCCTGCCTCAAAATCCGGCGCCTCCACGTCACCGCCAGGAGCCAGAACAAAGCCGGAAGGCGCTTCAACGCCATTCTCCCCGTGGACGTCATCCCCTAAAAAAAGGACAAGAAAGCAAAATGTCAAACACAGTGGTAATCCTCCTAGGAGGAGACATCGAAACGACATTTACCCGGAACCAACGGCATATACGACGCATCTGCAGCGGATGTAGCTAAGCCACGCCTTAATGACGCGATACGAACTGTCATACCTGGAGAAGGAGGTGGGCCGACCGACATCGCCAAGAGTTCGATCAAGCCTTCCCCGAGACACGGTCGAGGTTCATCAGCCGGAGTCTCGCTAGGCGCGCTCGCTAACGTAGGAGTAACTCCGCCGCTACTGACCTCAGGGAAGATTCTCCCATCTGTTGGGGCCACGCAGGCAATCCTGCTCCGCTGCTTGGAGCAGCCGCAGCAACAGCAGCCTCTAGCAAGGACTCTCCGGCGCCGCCAGCCAGAACTGTAGAAGGTCCCCCTCTGAAAGGCGAGGAACCTCCGGCCAAAGAATCATCCCTGATACAGGGAGATGCAGGCTCATTCCCGGGAACCTCAACACCAGGAATACGGAGAGGACGAGCAACCGTCTCCCTCCTCCTCTTACGAAGGGAAGCTTCCTTCGGAGCAGAAGCCCGTCGCTTCCCGGAAGAGACTACCAGGGCCCCCGCCGGCAGAGGCACTACACACCTCGGCAACGACACCAGAGGCTCATCCGGAGTACCAGATTCCTTCCCCTCATCAGAAGAAACTGAGGGGACTTCGACCCTTCCCCCAGGCTTGGCAGAAGGCACCCTGAAGCTCCCACGCCTGTCGAAATCGCAGTGGAAAGTGTTAACCGCCACATAAAACTGGGCGTAGGAGTGAAGGATGCGCAGCTCCGTGGAGGTTGTAACAACCGACACGATAAAAATTGCCCCCGTACAACCCATGATAAAATATCGCCACCCTCTAGCTCCATCAATGAGTCCACCCCTGGACCTGAAGCTGGTGACGGCATTGCCCACATGCAACTGGTCGTACCCGAACTGCCTGGCGAACCGACTAGGCAGGTAGGGCTCGAAGAAGCAATGGTCTTCGCTCCTATACAGCAGATGGGAAGGTCTAATACAGATCAACCAATTAAACGCCTCCGGAGAAAGAACGGTCTTCCCTCGACCTGAATCCTCGAGCCACAGCCCTGACTGGTTGCGATGCACAGGAGGGGGAGTACAAAGGATCTTCTAGTCATGGCTGAGGTTCAAAACCAGCCGACAGTCTAAAACTGTATTCACATTCCAGGAGGAATCCCTGTAATTCAATAGGAATGTACCCCTGAGCTGCTACCGGAACCGGGTGACATAACCCGGGAATTGTGGAGAATTAACCATCCCATCAAGTACAAGTATGGTAATTCCACCCTAGGAAAGCTCTCCCGCCGAGCTTCATCAACGAGCAACCCATCTGTCATGGCCCTCAGGCCAGCCTGTATACGGCACACCATGGCAGGAAGCAAGCCCAGTCTTGCCCCAAATACCAGGCGCACTGCCGGCCACAGGATGTTGCGGTGAATACGGTCAACGGACGCGGTGCCCGGCACCACTACTTGACGCAGCCATATGGAGAGGAAACCAGCCAGCTGGGCCTCCTTAGACAAAGGCCTGCGGCAACGCCTCAAGTAACTACAGGCCTTAGTGCCTTCCGGGTACTTTCCTACCCCCTCCACAAGAATATAATCCGGAGCTTCAGCCTCCTCCATAAGAGTCTCCACAACCTGGGCACTGAGGACGCCCAAGCAGTTCACGGGCTCTTTCTTACCACCCGAGGCTTTCTCCGACCTGGCGGCCCTGGCTCGGTGGAAGAAGAGGTAAGACATCCACTTGGTGGTGTGAGCCAAATCAGAAGGCTCGTTATAAAAAGCGGTGCACGCGAAGTACTGGCACATCAGCTCCTGATATACTTCCGCCACCCGAGGGTCCAAATCCTCCAACTCCCGGTTGGTGGGAACGTACTCTTCATATGGGGTATCCCCCATCGGCAGTCTCGAGACAACTGCCATCTCATGAAGGGCCAACCCCAACTCCCCTAGTGGAGTGGCGAAGGTCCCGGTGAGCGGAATGTACCGCTCCATCAGTTCCAGGAACAAATTAGGGTTCGGAGGCAGCCCGACGCTCGTCGCACTCACAGCGGCATATAGTCCGATGCCCTCCAACTCTCTCTGGAAGTGCTTTAAGGCCCAGTCAACTAGGCATCTCCATCGGGAGTTCGTTGGGGCAATCCACCCATTGTACCGAGGATTCTCCTTGGGATATACCCCACCTCGACCCATGAAGTTGTTGCAGAAGGTCGGCAATTGGACCGGCTGGATCACCGAGCTATCTTCACTTGGAACACTGCCCGGGTACAATCCTCGGAACAGTGTCACAACGCCAGAAGGGCGACTAACAAACGACCCCTGGTCAGCGCCTTTCAGATGAAAGATCTTCCCCGGCTTCCCGTGAAGATCAGGAGTCAGCTTCCAAGACATCTTCCTGGGATGCGTCGCATGGGAGAAGGCCGAGATGGGATAATCCCTCGGCATCGTCGGCAGGTACAAGACCAAATCCCCGGCAGGGAAAATCCAAGGCTCCCTCTTGGGCTTCGTCTGGGACTGTTTATCAATCATGTCCCCAAAAAGGAAAGCCGGCTTTATGTACCGCTCCCCATCTACACGTACCAAGGGTTCGCCGTTGATCATACTCAACAGCATTCGCTCACCCTGGGCCGATATCAGGAGCTCCCTTCCCTCAGGATACTGGGGTCCAGAGATGGGAAATGCCATATGGGACAGATCCTCAAGATAGTTCGAGTGCAGCATCCCCGCAGCGGAGCCCATCACCTCAGCCAATGGGGACTCACCCAGATCAACTACAAGATAATGCAAAGAAGATAGGTCATTACAAGTCTGGCACAAACACACGGACCAAGGAAACGACAGTCTGTGCTTTACGCCAAGATTATACAAATTCGGTCATCTTACGCCGGAAGTCTCCTCCACAAACGTAAAATTCAAAATTTATGAAATACGCCAATTTTCGGTAGCCCGAGCTATTTACGCCCAGAGCTACGAAAATACAGAGTCTTTACGCTGACACATTAGAAATGTGGGCGTAAAAGATGAAAACGCCTCCGTGCGTCATCTTCCTCAAAAGAGGCTATCAGCATAGAAGATGACCTAGCGCAGTCACGTTCAACGTGTGCGAAGGATTTTTCGTCGTTTGTGTCATCCCAAAAAGTTCTACCTCTAAAGCCGGGAGCCCTAGTCGTCGGCGGGATGCTCCTCTCAGAGGGAAGTTCACCTTGCCCGACCGGAGATTCCCTCGCCGGGACAGAAGAATGAGAAGAAGAGCCTATGCTCTTTCCCTTAGCAGAGGGAGTTTGTTTCGACGCCATTTCTGAAGACTCGAAGTGCTCGGAGAAGGAACGAAGAAAAACTCGAACAGTCGAAAGCTCTCTCTCGCAGAAGACAGATAAAAAGTTTTTCTTTCCAGAAGCTGGGGATATATATACAGTCCGGGTCGACTCCTCGAATCCTCGGACGAACCCCTCGAGACCCTAACCAAATCTCGCAATTAATAGTTGATCATGATTGGATGCTACGTCAGCCCACTACCCTTGGAAGACGGACAGTCAGCGAATTCGAAAGGTTTTTTTCGTGCAAGACGGTTCAGCGGGTTCTACGCTAAATGAGCTTTCTACGCTCGACAGCAACGGATCTACGGTTTTACGCTCGCAAGCTACAAGTCTATAGTTTTACGCCCGGATGCCTTTGTGCTCGGTAGCTTTTATGCTCGAGAGGCCACAAACCTACGACTTTACGCTCAGCAGATACCAAATCGACGATCTCACGCTCGGTGGCGCTCAGTTTACGCTCAGCAGCAACAGATCCACAAACCTCACGCTCGAAGAAATTTTCTTTTCAGGAGCTACAAATCAAACAGTTCTACGCTAAAGGAGCTTTTCTACGCTCGACAGCTACGAATCTAACGGCTTTACGTTCGACAGCTACAAGTCTATGGTTTTTCTTGCCCGGATGCCTTTGTGCTCGGTAGCATTCAATGCTCGAGAGGCAACAAACCTACGACTTCACGCTCAGGAACCACAGGTCTACGATTTCACGCTCGATGGTGTTCTACGCTCACAGGCTACAGATCTACAGTCCTACGCTAAAAGGAGCTCTTCTACGCTCGACAGCTACGAATCTAACGGCTTTACGTTCGACAGCTACAAGTCTATAGTTTTTCTTGCCCGGATGCCTTTGTGCTCGGTAGCATTCTATGCTCGAGAGGCAACAAACCTACGACTTCACGCTCAGGAACCACAAGTTTACGATTTCACGCTCGATGGTGTTTTACGCTCAAGAGGCTACAGACATGATTTCCCGCTCCACGACTTTCCGCATATCCAAACAGTCCCCAAGGCGGTCAAGTGCAAAGAGTTCACACAGAAGATACTCGTTCTTGACCCAAAGTATCCCCAAGTACCCGAAGTATGCAGAGTTCAAACATTGAGAAATTACTCCTCTCGGGTCCAGAAAACTGGAGGTTCATCCAGATTCCAGTCTGAACATCTCGTCTATCAAAGTGGCAACTCAGTTTGACAGCCAAAAACCTCGACCCTGATTCCAAGGGAGTTTCAAGAGATCATTCTTGAAGACGAATTCTGAACAAAACAAAATTCCGCTCAATCAGAGAGGCAACAGTTCAGAAATTCTATGCAGTCCTAGCAACAGGACAGTTCTACATGTTTAGAGTGCTCAGCAGCGTTCTATGGACTATCCGCTATGCATAAAGGACAGGGCCTAATACTCTTTCTATCAGAGTCAGCGTAAAGATTCAGACGTGTCGAAGCTGCACATATTCAGACTTCACAAGCAACGTATGGCAAGATGATCATATGGAGAAGAAGACGATTTTATTAAAGATTAAAATCATGATTACATATGAGGGAAATCCAATCTACAAGGGTTTTTTCTCTATTTCTCATGATTACATCTGAGGGAAACTTCGTCTACAAAGGAGTCCCCCCATCATCGTCCGAAGATCGCCCAGAAGCTGTACTGACAGGTTCTCACATGGGTGAAGGTCTTCCTCTTCTTCGAGGGCTGTTCATCGACTACCACAGTCATGAAAAAGAAGATCCTCCATTCGCCATGGCCGATCCAGTTGAGGCTTCTTTAAGCCCAACTCGATTGGGGACGATAGATTATAGTTTGTCTAATCTCGTCCGCGGGGATCTCAGAGGAAGATACACAGCATGCCAGCCGCTGTGGTCCAATACGACCCTTCCTCTCTCCCGGGGCAACGCCATACAAAGTTGCTGATTATCCCGAGCAAGGGAGGCTAAGATGTCCTTCCATGATCCATCGTTGCAGTGGACACTTGCTCGAAGACGCCGTCTTTTACGGCTCCCTACATGCTGGAAGAACATGATCTCCTTCTTCCTCAGATCGATCCGACGAACTCCGGCGATCATCTCTGCATGACAATGGGAATGTGGTGAAGACAGGTTCACCCCCCCAGCCTTTTATAGGCAAAAGAGATCACAGCGGTCCCCAATAAATCCGCCATAAAGTCAGCATCGACCGTTTCAACGCTCCATTCAGAAATGTTTCGAGTTACGAGGGGCCGTTCATGCTTCATTCAAAGCGTTTCAAATTCCGAGAAATTTAAAAGCTTTGAAGGGGGTCTTGTAGAAGCATGAAAAAAATGCTTGGAAGATCTACGCAGCATCTTGATACAGAGCAGCGTAGGCAGAGGCCTTCAGAGCCATCCAGCGTAAAACAGGGTTCTTCATCGCCTCCATGGCGTAAAACCCAGCCGCTCTCAAAGCAGCGTTAAAGCGTACGAGGAACGCTTCGTATTCCCGAAAAGAAACTGTCCAGTCACGCAGTAAACCTGACCTCTGACTCCTGACAAAAAGTGCTGCACAGCTACCCAAACGACGGCTGGGAACGGGGGCAGACCCCTCAGGACGCGCTCCATAGTATGATGGCGGATCTCAGCATTTAATGCAGAGGATTTGGTTAAAATATCACCAAACCGGCGCTTACTAAAAAAAACCACCGGCATAAACCTCTCTTTCGCGTGCAAAGAGAACACGCTGCCTTGTTTTACACAGGCAAACATGGGCTATTTTACGCTCCGCAGAAGACAAACCGCCTGCCACGTCAAAAGCTGCGCTTCGTACAGGGCTCGAGGCACGTCTCTCCGCCAAAGCACACAGAGCGGTGACAGTGTCCCCTCGAGGCACGTCTCTCCGCCAAAGCACACAGAGCGGTGACAGTGTCCCCTTAAGGCACGTCCCTCCGTCAAAACGCACAGAGCGGTGACAGTTTCCCCTCAAGGCACGTCTCCGCATTTAATGCACAGGATGATGGCAAATCTCTGCCAAAGATTTGATCTCCTAAAGCCGTAATTTCGGCTAAAGATGTCCACATCAGCACCCTGGCACGGTACGCAGCGGCTTCGACGCCCATTCAGGATCTGTGCTCCTACGGCTTCCGCGCCCCCTCAGTCTCTACGACTACTCGGCTTCCACGCCTACTCGGCTTCCACGCCTACTCGGCTTCTATGCCTGTTCGGCTTCTATGCCTGCTCGGCTTCCACGCCCCCTCAGTCTCTACGACTACTCGGCTTCCACGCCTACTCGGCTTCTATGCCTGTTCGGCTTCTATGCCTGCTCGGCTTCCACGCCCTCTCAGTCTCTACGACTACTCGGCTTCCACGCCTACTCGGCTTCTATGCCTATTTGGCTTCTACGCCAAGGTGACAGACATTTGGCTTCTACGCCAACCTCTTCTACACAATGGATACCTACCTACGTGGCTTTTATGCCGTGATCTTAGTAGCAATTGTACGCGTTGTGTCCCCTTAGTTGGACCCGCGTCATACGCTCATTCAAAAGATCATCTATACGTAGGCATTGGTTACTTTAACCGTTGTGTAAAAGGGTGCTGTACTTTCCACTCCTCGGTTGTTACACCGATGGAGTGGTCACTGTCACCAAAACTCTATAAATAGAGACCCCTATCAATGGGGAACAAGGTCGACAATTTGGAAGATCGAACCAGGTCAGAAAATTTGGCCAAGAATACCAATATCAGATCAAAGCTCGAAACTTTGAAAGAAGGATCGAACAAGGTCACCGAACCGGAGATCAAGAGGGAGAGACAGAGAGAGAGAGAGAGAGAAGAATACAGAGCTCAGGCAAGGAATAGGGAGCGACGACCTTCAGCATCGCGCATCCACCCTCCTTCGCAACCTCCGAAGCTGCATCCTGTCTTCCACGGCACTTCTTCAACATCGTGTAGTCCAAGGGCTAAAGTGATCGACCGCGGAACAGACACCTATAGCAATTTATACCCAGATTAAATAAATTGTACTCCCGCATCCTCGTATAGGATCGAATTGTACAAGTTTGTTTGTAAACCAAAGGGCACGGGTCTCGTATAAACCCTGTCATTGAAATACAATTTCATTCTTTCGTTTAATACCACAAAACCTGGATCCGGATTATGTCCCCAGGTATAGCAGAAGAGATCCATCCAGAGATACACCGTACAGGAGCACTTCCAGGAGCTGTACCAAGACCTGAGGACGAGATCGCACCAGAGGACTTCTCCTGAGCATTGGCTGTATATAGTCAATTATTTCTGTTTCTGTTTCTATTTCTAGTTCATTTATTTTCTGTCTATTTGCTTGATGTATCAGACTTGTTCTCGGATTGTTCACCGAGACACTTTTGTTGAGATTGTTAGTTTATATTATTTGCATTTATTCTGGAATTTAATCTGTGATTATCTGTTGTGGATGAGATTAGAATAACCTGGGACTTGTAATAATTATTCTATTCCTGTTAGACTACAGCTTAAGCATGCCCTGATGGATCCATTAAATTGGGTTGTCCATCGGTGCGTGCTGCTGGCCATTGCCACGTGTCCAGTCCCTCGGCATTTTGGGACTGGGGCGTGACATGGTTTTTGTGGTGGCCCATGCAGGTCTTCGACTAAATTGTTCGGTTTCAACTTAGGGACCGAGCAAGCCTGCAGTAAGAATATGATAAGTTTTTAGGATCTCATCTACTTGCTTGAAACGTTCTTGATATCCATATCGAATTCAAATTAATTTCTTGACTTGCATCCTGCCTTGATTCCTGTGCGCCTCTTATTGTTTATTTTGGTTGCAGGGTTATGGATTCAAGAGCAAACGACGAGACTCCTGCAAAATCACCACGAGACGCTGTGGTAACCAACGAAGATGAAGTAACACTAGTAGATGGAGAACCATCAGCTCAATAACATGCCTCGAGAATCCAGCAAGATGACATTCCACCAACGACGCCATTTACTCCACCAATGCCCGTAATTCCACCAGGGCCGGCCATGGACGGACCGTAGATGTTTCAAATGATCTATGCAATAATGCAAGCTCAACAAGAGGCTTTGAGTCGCAGCCTAGTAACCGTACTAGAGCAGGCGAATCTACCCGCACGACGGCCAACGACGGGCTCTATCACCGATTTCTGGCAACTGAAGCCCCGTACCTTCTCAGGCAAGGAGGAGCCAACTGAAGTTCATGAGTGGCTCACCAACACTCAATATCAATTAGAAGCAGCCGAGCTTCCAAGAGAACGTTGGATGACTGCCGTCAGGATGCAGTTGACGGATAATGCACTTCACTGGTAGCTATCCGAGGAGACACGGCTCAGACCAGACCGAGTCACTTGGGAAAAGTTCTTTAGACTCTTCCAGGAGATGTACATTCCAGCTATCGCTCGATCAGAACTTCGGGACAAGTTCAATCACCTCACTCAGGATGATAAGACGGTGGAAGAGTACAACGTTGAGTTAATTCGTCTAAGTCGCTTCGTCCCAATATTGATCCCGACAGAATAAGAGAAGGCTGAGAAATTCTTCGACGGACTAAATATTGAGCTACAGAAACTAATTGGATCCGTTGCACCTACTTCGTACTCGGACGTCCTTGCTGCAGCGCGACGCATGGAGCGCATCATCAGAAGAGAGACCAGTCTGAAGAGGTCATCCACATCAGCACCAGCCGGAGCACCACAAGAAGAAGTTGCAAAAAGACCTCACATACACCAGCCACCAGAAGCATCTCCACAGGCAATACCTGTCTGTCCATATTGTCACAGGCGAGGTCATATAGAGAACAAGTGCAGACGAAAAATAAGATTATGTTTAGCTTGCGGATCCAGTCAATATTTAGTGAAGCAATGCCCTGAGCGTCGAGACGGAGCACCAATGGTTAACCAGCAAGCGTTACCAATACCGAGGCCAGCCTATACAGCATTGGGAGCACCGCAAACGGAAGTTCAAGAAGTCCTACCACCAGCTCCAGGAGGGTATCAGCCGAGGCCACCCTTGATACCCCAGGCACTACTCTTCCAGCAGGCTCAGCAGCAGAAGAATCGACCGCAAGGACGCGGACAAGCTTACGCGATGACCGTGGAGAACACGCAGACTCGTGGAGTAGCTAATGCGCGTAAGTAATTCGTAGTTATCCGTTTCTAGTCTTGTTTTAGCTCGTGCCTATTGGTTCGTGACCTCAGCCCCAACCTAGTAATTTGGAACTTGTTAATAATAACCTAGTTTTCTAAAGTTGTAGTACTTTTGCTTTAACTAGATTTTCTCTGGAAAGTGCATAACTTTTATTTTTAGGGAAACGGTATTTCCCTAAGTATCTTGTGATGTGTTTCGACCGTGTCATCTCTGTTGACCGGTTATTCTTTGATTGCGAGGACGCAATCCTCTTAAGGGGGGTAGATTGTAAACCCCCTGATTTTTCAAGAATTTTTAAATTTGGATTTTTCATAATTTTCTGGAATTTTCTGGGATTTTTTCGTAATTAAAATCAGGCTTTTAATTATTAAATGATTTTTAATTGATAATAAATAATATTAAAATATTATGAAAATAATATTTTTGGGTGTAAAATGAAAAACTAGGCTTAGGGTAATTTTTTCTGGAATTTATTGAGCCCCGGACCTATTTTTAATCACCTAAAAACTTTTATTAATTAATTAATTAATTAATTATTTAATTATTTATTTAATGAGTTATTTATTTTTTAAAACCTAAAACCCAAACCCTGGCCCAACAGGCCCAAACCGAGCCCAGCCCAGCCCACCTAACCCTACCGGCCCGTTGGGCTATCGGGTCGGGTCGGGTCCGCCAGACCGAACCCGACCCGCCGCCCGGACCCGCTAGCACACCCCCTGACCCGTTCTCCCCCCCCCCCGCGTCCACCGCCGGATCCGCCGGCCACGCACCCCACGACGCCGGCTACCCCGCTCCGTGCGGCCCCGCGGCCACGTCCCCGCCTTTCTCGCCTCTCCTCCGCCCCGCTCGGATCCCCTCCGCCTATTTAAAGTCCCCTCCCCTTTCCTCCTCCGGCCACCTGATCCCCTCCGCCCCTCGCACGCCGTCGCCGTCGACTCCGATCTCCCCCTCCCCCAGCGCCGCCCGGACCCCGCTGCGCCGTCGCCGCTGACTCCGATCTCGTCCTCCTTCTTCTCCACAGCGCCCCGCCCCTCCGGCCGACGCTGCGTCGCCGTAACCCGCTCCGACCAGCCGCCTGCGCGCCGCCGCGCCGCCTCCGCGCCCCCAGCCTCCTCCGGCCGACCTCCCCCACCACAGTGCCGCCCGCCTCCGGCCGCCTGAGAACCCCCAAAACCCAAAACCCTAGGTTTTCGTTTCGTGTCGGACACGTGTCAGACACGGAATTTTCTGATTTTTTCGGACCCAGTTCAGGTACGCGTATCTCCCTGCTCGTTTACCCGTTTTTGATTCCGTCAGTTGCGTCGCGTAGCCTGCGTGACCCTCTCGGTGCCCGTGCAACCCGCTCGGGGCATCGCGTCCTGTGGCGATCGCGAACCGCGATCCAAAACTGAAAAAATAATGCCCTGATTCATCCCGGAACTGGGTATGCCCCACCAAACGGGACGACTTGGTCGCGTACGGTCTTCACAGATACGTGCGCGTCGTTGATACGGACGTGCGGGATTTCGCAGAAGTCGATTCGGGTGCGCGTGCACACCGGAATCAACGCGTATCCGCGAACACCGTCCCGTATTCGCCCTTTCTGGAATGCATCATAACTTTGTGTACACACGTCGGATCGAAACGAAACTTATGCCATCGGACTCATAGCAATACGCTGGTCCTGTGACCCAAGTTTGGTTCGATTCTGAGAACGTTGACGAAATTGCGTGTCGTGGGCCCCATAGGCTCCACTTGACGGGCGATTTTGTGATCGGCTCATCGGAATCCAATTATGGAAGTTCCGTTGGGTTCGTATTATCGTTCCTGACTTGTTGACACGAAGTTGGACGAATTTGGAGACCTTTGACCCTGACACATTTTTCGGTGCAAAGCGGGCCCACATGTGGACCCCGCTTTGGCCCGGAATTGTCATTTTTGCCCTTGTCTCCAAATTAGACTCAAGGACAGGCGTTTCTAGCTATTTGATATTTTCTGGATCTGATGGTGATATTTGTTTCAGCAACCGGAGTACCGCCTGAAATTCTCGCTGAAGTCAGAGTCACAATTGGAACCGGAACTACAAGCAAGTGTACCTTGCCAAACCCTGCAGCTTGCTATTTATTTTTTGACTTATTTATACATCAGTGGGCAATTATACTTTGCCAATTCGTAGTAATTCCTGTTATAGTACTTGCCTGAGTTCTTGTGTAAAATATATATAACTTGTTTAACTGTTCAACCCAGGACCGAGTGACTTTACTTAGCGTCCGATTACTAGTCGGGTGCCAACCCCGTACGCGGAGTTGTGTAACGTCACATAGACATGGATATCGAGACCCTATGTATTCTCGTACTTGTCTTATTAAGTACATCATAACCCAGGACACCTGACACTATTCCTGAGACAGAGTCTTCCTGAGACATTCATGGTGATTCTGTATAGGATACAGGACTTGACAGAGATATTATATTTAAAGATACTATATGACTTATTGTATTAGCTATGATCCCGCTTGACATGGACATGAGACGTTATGGTCATGATATGCGTGGTTACATTGGGTGGGGAGAGACACACAGGCTACAGGTTGATTATATTATGCCGGAGTCGTAGTCTCCCATTGTGACCTAGACAACCACATGATATCACTGCTACCGGCTCCCCGACACAGAGCTTGTAGTAGTTTCAGCCTGAGTTCTAGTGATGCTCTCAACTTGCATATCACTTAGCTGGTTACATAGTTTACCCTATTGTTTTATTTATTTCCTGCACTGCATGATTATGGCTTGAGCTTTCTTGTACCTTGCTATGTCCCCTGAGGACCTGGATCCGGATATGTCCCCAGGTATAGCAGAAGAGATCCATCTAGAGATACACCGTACAGGAGCACTTCCAGGAGCTGTACCAGGACCTGAGGACGAGATCGCACCAGAGGACTTCTCCTGAGCATTGGCTGTATATAGTCAATTATTTCTGTTTCTATTTCCAGTTCATTTATTTCCTGTCTATTTGCTTGATGTATCAGACTTGTTCTCGAATTGTTCACCGAGACACTTTTATTGAGATTGTTAGTTTATATTATTTGCATTTATTCTGGCATTTAATCTGTGATTATCTGTTGTGGATGAGATTAGAATAACCTGGGACTTGTAATAATTGTTCTATTCCTGTTAGACTACAGCTTAAGCATGCCCTGATGGATCCATTAAATTGGGTTGTCCATCGGTGCGTGCTGCTGGCCATTGCCATGTGTCCAGTCCCTCAGCATTTTGGGACTGGGCGTGACATGGTTTTTGTTGCCTCGTTTAGCGGGACACACCTAATTTTGAAAAAAAATGGATTTTAAAAATTAAGTTTTTGGTCGATTTCACTCGCGAATAAAACACAATATACAACAAATTAAAACAAACTAATTACATGGTCTTAATCTCGGTTAGGTTGTCTAATTTACTGTTCAAATAGAATTAAAAAATATAAACCAGGTTGGGAGTAAATCGGCCATGAACATAGTGGTTCGGGACAGTTTTTAAACTCCCAAAATTGGGTTATTTTTTTTTCTGTTTTTGCTTCGCGGTTTATGACCAACACAGGACACGATACCCCAATCTAATTATACAGGGTTCGAGAGGGTCACATAGCGAACATGTCGCAACAAGCCGTTCGAGAATTGCCACAGCGAGGGGAAAAAAACTTATCAGAATAGGGGTCGGCCGCGGTGTGCTACGCGTGGACGGGGCGGTACGGCGGGGCACGCCGGCGGCGATTGCTATGGCTGTTGCGGCTACTAGTGGCTGCTCGGTTGTCGACGGGGGTCGTCGGTGGGGGTCATCGGGGTGCCGGAGTTGTCGTCGTCGTCGAAGTTGGAGAAGAAGAAGGTGGTGATGGCGGTGGTTGAAGGTGGTGGAGGAGCTGCCGGGGGGAGGGTTTAAATAGGGAAGGGCGGCGGTTATGGGGAGAGGCCGGAGCGGGGGGGGGGAGGTCGCGGCGGAGTCGGGGGTGGCCGCGAGAGCAGCGGGAGTGGAAAGTCGTGGGTGTGTGGGAGCGGGTAAGGTCGGGTACGGGTCGGGTCGGGTAGGATCCGACCCATTAGGGTTGGGTTCGGGTTGGTTGGGTTCAGTTTGGGTTAATTTGGTTTGGTTCAAGTCTGGTTCGGTCTGGTTTATCCAAAAATAATATTTTTAGCTATTTAAAAATAATTTTTGAGCCCAATAAATTCCAGAAAAATTACACAACATCATACTATTAATTATACACTCAAAAATATATTTTTTGTAATATTTTAATACTTAATATAATACACAAAAAAATTAATTCCTGAAGGACATTTGTAATAATTAATTAAAATCACAAAAAATCCCAAAAATTTCTATTTAAATTTTTTAAAAATCTGGGTGCTTACAATCTACCCACCTTAAAAGAATTACATCCTCGCAATTAAAAAAATAAAACATAACCGGTCAGAAGAGATGACGCGGTTGCAAGACATGTTTGAAGTACGACACAAAGGATAAAGAATCATTAACAAGGAGAAATCGAGAGGACGTGTGAGGGTTTTGTTCAAGCAGAACACGTAGGGAAGGAATAAAATATTTTCCTAGAAAATGAGAGATAAGTAACTCAAGAGTAAAAGAGTCTGGTTAGAACGAAGATCAACTACAGCTTATGAAAACTTGGATACTAGTTACTAATCTAGACTAACAAGTTCATGCTAGCATAATACTAGGCTTAGGCTAGGAAAATGATCTAACCGGCACGTGTTAAAGCATTACTAGGAATAGATAGCTATGTTAAAACTTAAATCTTACTCGTATTCGCTACTCCTCGAGTCTGTGCGTCCAACACTGTCATCGCAAAAGCCTGTCCACGCCTTTACGGTGGCGTCCTCTGCTGTTGCTGGGCTTACTGGAAGAGTGCTGCCTGGGGTGCCAAGGGTGGCCTCGGCTGATATCCTCCCGGTACTGGTAAAGCTTGTCAGTTAACTATCGGTATTTCTTCTCGATGCTTCGTGCAATTTCTGGCTGAATGTTAGCTGGATCCGTAAACCAAGCACAATCCCAATCTACGTCGGCATTCCTTGGCGAGATGGCCTACCTTGCCGCAATAATGATAAGTAGGGAGTACTAGTGCTGGTGCTGGTATGGCTGATCGATGAATCATCAATGCTTTCTCTCGACACTCAGGGCAATCCCTTACCGAATGCTGACTGGATCCGCAAGCTAAACATAATCCCTATCTACGTCGACATTCCTTGGCGAGATGGCCTACCTTGCCACAGTAGTGACAAGTAGGAAGGACTAGTGTTAGTGGTATAAATGCTCTCTATGGTGGATTCATCTGTGGTCGCTTTGCAGCTCCCTGCTGTGCTCAGTTTGGTGCTAATACATACAGCCGCTTCTGGCTGGACTCTCTTCTGGTGACACTCTCCATGGATCGTACTGCAGCAAGGACGTCTATGTATGAAGTAGTTGCAACGGAGCTGATTAATTTCTGTAGCTCAGAGCTAAGTCCGTCAAAGAACTTCTCCACCCGGCTTTGCTGGGCCTCTTCATAAACCTGCTGTTGGGCTTGCATCATTGCGTAGAATATTTGGAACATCTGCTGACCATCCATAGGATGTCCTGGTGGAAAAATGGACATCGGTGGAGTAAACTGCGGCGGTGGTGGAATATCGTCTCGCTGGAATCTTGAGGTATATTGACCTGCTTGATTGCTTTGTTGAGCTGATTGACCTTGACCCACTGGTGTCACTCCATCGTCGTAGGTGACCACTATAACTTATGGTGTTCCTGCGGGAGTCTCATCGTTGGCTCGTGGATCTATTACTCTGCATCCAAAGTAAACTATGAGACGTGCACAGGAGAATCAAGGCAGGATGAAAATTAAGAAATTATTTTGAATTCGATATAGAGGTAAAGAACGAATCAATCAAGTGGATGAGATCCTATAACTTATCCTATTTTAATCGCAGGCTTGCTCGGTCCCTTAGTTAAAACCGAAGCAATATAGTCGTAGACCTGCATGGGCCACCACAAAAACTATGTCACGTCCCAGTCCCAAAATACCGAGGGACTAGCCACGTGGCAATGGCCAGCAGCACACTCCAATGGGCAAACCTAATTTAATGGACCCGTTAGAGTGTACTTAAGCTATAAAATAAATATAATGGTCTACGATACATGTCACAGTCTAATTCTAATCTCATCCATAGAAGGTAAACACAGTTCAAATGTCATACTAATCAAAAAGAAATATAATCCAATAAGTCTCAATAACATGTCTCGGAGAACAACCAGATAATAAGTTTAGTACAGTAATCCAAGAGACAGGGAATAGAGAAACTAGAAACAGAAATAACTGAGTATATAAAGCAAATACTCAGGAGAAATCCTCTGGCACCACCTCGTCCTCTGGTGCTGGTACTGCTCCAGTGTCTGCTTCTGTCCCATATACCTCGGGGTAGATCTCCTCTGCTATACCTGGGGACATAATCCGGATCCAGGTCCTCAGGGGACATAGCAAGGTACATGAATAACTCAAGCCAAATAAAAGACAGTAAATAGAGTATATCAACAGGGCAAACTATGTAACCAGCTATGTGATATGCAAATGCGAGCATTAATCATACACAGGCTGAAACTACTATAGGCTCTGGGAAACCCATAGCAGCATTTATTATCTCGAAGGGCTAGTACGTGTGCCAAAGCTCTGGTCAGATTCTAAGGCACTTCCAGAATATCTATATATATATAACATAATCAGCCTTACGAATGGTAAGACTCTCCCCACCCAATATAATCACACATCTCATGTCCACGACGTCTCATGTCCATAACACGCAAGATCATGACCTCTAACTATTACAGCGAGTCATAATAATATCTATGAATATGCAAGACTATGTCACGAATCCTGTAAGCCTATACAGATTCACCATGAATAACTCAGGAAAGATTTTGTCTCATGAATAGTGTCAAGTGTCCTATGGTATGACGTACTTGGTAAAGCAAGCATGAAAATATATGATCGAGATATTAACTTTCTAAGTGACGTTACACGACTCCGCGTACGGTGTCGACACCCGAATGCTATTCGAACGTTAAGCAATGTCTCACGGTCCTAGGTTGAACAGGTACATCACAAAAATAAATTAAGCAAATAATACTAAGGCAATTACTGCAAGTTTGGCAATGTACACTTGCCTTGGGTTTGAACTCCAACAGTTGCTCCGGTAACAGCAAAATCTTCAGGAACGCCTTCGGATGCTGAAATAAATATTACCATCACTCTCAGAAGATATAAAATAGCTAGGATTAACTACCCATAAGTTCAATTTGGACACAGGAGCAGAATTGACAATTTCTGGTCAAAGCGGGCTCTACATATGGCCCACTTCGTACCAAAAAATGTGCCAGAGACAAAGATCTCCAAATTTGTCAAACTTAGTGTCTACGAGTCCAGAACGATGAGACGAACCCAACAGAATATCCAGAACTGGATTTTGATGAGCCGATCACAAAATTGCCTATTAAGTGGAGCCGTGGGGCCCACGATATGGGATTTCGTCAACGTTCTCAAAATCGAACTAAACTTGGATCACAGGGCTAGCGTAACGCTACAAATACAATGGCGCAAGTGTTGTTGCGAAACGATAAGCACACACGAAGTTACAATGAGTGTCAGAACAGGCCCGATACAAGATTTTTTCGATGGATACGCGTTGATTCCGGTGTGCACGCACATCCAAATCAAATTCTGTAAAATTCTACATGAATGTATTGATGATACGCACCTTTTGGTATAATTCGCACACGACAAAGTTGCCTCGTTTAGCGGGATGCTCCCAGTTTCAAGAAAAATTGGGTTTTGAAAATCAAGTTTTTGGTCGATTTCACCTGCGAATAAAACACAACATACAACAAATTAAAACAAACTAATTATAGGGTCTTAATCTCGGTTAGGTTGTCTAATTTGCTGTTCAAACAGAATAAAAAATATAAACCAGGTTGGGAGTAAATTGGGACAGTTTTTGAACTCCCAAAATTGGGTTATTTTTCCTGTTTTTGTGTCACGGTTTACGACCGACACAGGACCTGATACCCCATTCTAATTGCAAAGGGTTCGAGAGGGTCACACGGCGAACATGTTGAAATAAGCCGTTCGAGAATTTCCACAGCGAGGGGGATGAAAAACTTACCGAAACAGGGGTCGGCCGCGGTATGCTATGCGTGGACGGGGCGGCGCGACTGGGCACGTCTGAGGCGGCGACGGTTGCTGCTACGACTGCTGGTAGCTGCTCGGTCGTCGGCAGGGGTCGTCGACGGGGATCGTCGGGGTACCGGAGTTGTCATCGGAGTCGGAATTAGAGAAGAAGAAGGTGGTGTTGGCGGTGGTTGAAGATGGTTTAAATAGGGAAGGGCGGCGGTTATGGGGAGACGCCGGAGCGGGGGGGGGGGTCGTGGGGGTGTCGTCGGGAACGGGTGGGGGGGGGGCAGGTCGCGGCGGAGTCGGGGGTGGCAGCGAGAGCAGCGGGAGTGGAAAGTGGTGGGTGTGTGGGAGCGGGTCGGGTCGGGTCGGGTACGGGTCGGGTCGGGTAGGATCCAACCCATTAGGGTTGGGTTCGGTTTGGTTGGGTTCAAGTCTGGTTAGGTTTGGTTTAACCAAAAATAATATTTTTAGCTATTTAAAAATAGTTTTTTAGCCCAATAAATTCTAGAAAAATTACACAACATCATACTATTAATTATACACTAAAAATATAATTTTTGCAATATTTTAATACTTAATATAATACACAAAAATATTAATCCTTGAAGGATATTTGTAATAATTAATTAAAATCACAGAAAAATCCCAAAAATTCCTATTTAATTTTTTTGAAAATATGGGTGCTTACACATTTCACCATTTTAAAATTCAATTCTCAAATAGTCTTCTCCTTAATTTCTTAAAATTTTGAATAAAATTTATTTTCTTGAAACGATAATACCGATAACTTAATCAATTTTACCCTCTATAACATCATTAAACCTAACAATCATAAAGCTACCAAACAAAATAATTCATATATGGCATATCTAATTCTAGAAAATCTTCTAAGATCAAATCAAATTTCCAAAATTTATAATCTTTAATACAATATATCTTTATCTCATCAAATCTTAAAACTTAATTTAATTCTATCTATTCTTAAAATTTAAATCCAATCACAAAGTTTAAAATAATCTCATCTAAAATTTTGAATTCCAAAAATTGTTCCATCAAATTTTACTCATCTATATTTTTTTCCTTTATATAATCAATGATAATTTCTGCACCACAATTTTTACTTACCTTCAATTCAAAAATTATGACAAAACTTACTCAAATTCACCAAATATTATTTAACCTCTAAAATTTTCTCAAGGAAATATAAATCTATTTTATCAAACTCTTCTCAAAGTTTTAAAAGTTTAAATTCTATCATTTAAAATTTTCAATTTAAATCCAATTTCTTAAAACTTTATTTAATAACTCAATCTCAATAATTCAAGTTTAAATCCAATCCTTTAATTTAAATCCAACCATTGCATATTCCCCTGAATAAATTTTAATTTAAATTCTCATCCACAAAATTTGATTTGAAACTATTCTCTCGATCTTTTCCTTTATATTATTATTTTTCACACAATACTCAAACAATAAAATAATTAAAAAATCTTGAAATTGAGATTCACTAATTCGCCGTCTCTTCATATCCTAAAATTCTCAAATTTAGATTTCAAGTCAAATCTTATAAGAATCTTCAAATTTAAATCCCACAAAATTTAAATGCTTCGAGATTCTTAAAATCTAAATTTAAATTTATCACATAATCTCTTTTAAATTTAAACACAAATCCAATCATATCATAATCTTCATAAATTTATAGTTTAACAAAATCGTTAATGCTGTTATATCAAATTCTCAACTCTTTATTTAAATTAATATTGATCCTTGAAATTTAAACTCCACAACATTTAAATTCATCCAAAATATTTCAATTTTAAATTTTAAATCTATTACATCATAATCGCCTTAAAATTTTAAATTCAATAAATCTCTAGCTCATTATCTCATTATTTTTTCCATTAAATATAAATCGAAAATACCTTCTTTTTTTTCTTTCAAATCACATAGAAGTTTAAGCCTCGAAGCACCAAAATTGACAATTCTTATCTTCATCAATTGATTAACCTCCAAACCAATTTGCTAGTCGAGAAGCCTACCTACCTTAGATCAAACTATCTTATCAAAATATAATAGTATATCCTCACATAAAATGACTCACACTCATCTAAAAGATTTATCTAATAGTACCCCATCACTTATAATCTAGACAATTGATATAGTCCACCTTGGTTTAGGTTATTACTGATAATGCCCTTAATATATTTTATTTCTAACATCTAGAAATCATCTACTATAATATTTCCTACTCAAGTACCCCTATTCTTACAAATATTCTACCAAATATGTCTTCTGGAAAAATCACCGCGCATGTGTGTTCATCTCTCCGAGATAGAGAAAGACGAGAATCAATGAATAAGAGTTCAAAAGAAGTATGAATGAATATAATTTTAAGGTTCAAGGACGAAATTATAATTCAAAGGAAGTTCCAATAGCAATTGTGGATTGAGATCCTAACAAACTTATCCTAACGCAGGCTCGTTCGATATAGTAACACAACCAAAATAATTTAATCAGGACCCGCATGGGCCACCAGAAAAATATGTAACGCCCCAGTCCCAAAATACGTAGGACTAGAAATACATAACATGCCAGCTACGCATTCAACCAGACTCTGGTCCGACCAGAATACGTATAAGCTGTATAATAAGGGTAACTATCTAAGAATACTGAAAATATCTATGTCATAATCCATATAAAGAACAAAATATCAAGAGTGAACTACATATAATAAAGTCGGCCGTCCAGTAACACATAAGCTCGAATAGACTCGAGAAAGAAATATGAGTCTAGAAAAACTAGGCCACATCAACAGATGAATAAGTAATATGAATAAATAACCATAACTCCGGTAGAAATGATATAAGTACCTGGCACCAATGTCCGCATGAAAAGCAACACACATCAGCAACTCCAAAGGCTCCATAATCGTCTATGCTGCAAAAACTGGCAGGGGGCCAGGTCCTTAGAGGGATATAACAAGGTACAAGAAAATAACAAGCCAGAAGTAAACAGTATAATGTTATAAAAATGGGGAAAGCTACTACGACCAACTATGTGATATACAAATGAGAGTATGGTATCATACCCCAGGCTGGTACTCACAGAAGATCTCAAGGGACACTTCCGTAATCTAATAGTACACTTAAGGCTCCGTGTGGGGTAACTAGGAGGAAGCTGTATATATATATAATACCTTAGATTCCGCATAGGGAACCTAAAGCCTAATATACAATAAATAGTAATAAGTAAAATATACCCAGAGCACAATGAAGTCGCTCCCTACCCAATGTAATCTCATGTCTCAAACAATACATGCAAGCTCATGACCTCTAACTATCAACACAAGTCTTAGTCACTATGTATCACTATAATCATCCATATATCATCCATCCTGTAGTCCTATCCAGAGTCCAAGTACCTCGAACAAGTTAAGAAAGACTCTGCCACATGAATATCGTGTCCAGTTTCCTATTGTTGGATGTGCAAATAATGTTTGTACCAACATGGGTTCATAAATATGACTCTCTGACTACGCTACTCGAATCCGTAGAGGATGTCGGTACCTGAATCTTGTTCGGACACAAAGTATCGTATACCGGCCCTAGGCTCAACAAGTACATCAACCAAGCCACAATTGTAAAGTCTAATATATAAATAATATTAAATAAATAATTTAGAACTGTAAATATCTTGGCAAGGTATACTTGCCAGGTTCTGTAGTCAGTGGTAGTAAAGATCATCCCACATCCACTACTTCGGATTCAATTGACCTATAAATTAATTAATACGCTTAAGGGTCCAATCACGAATTCTTGTAAATATAACTTAATTATCTAAATTATTCGATGACATGCATAACCAAGTCCGTTATTATTTCTAACAACTTTGCTTACTTTTACAGGGTATCAGAACCTAGTTTCTTGGTTTTTGACTTCCAAAATTTAAGTTTAAGTCCCCAATTAAAGGACATCAACATAAATCATATATTCTTGATTTAAATATAATTTATATTTATTTTAATAATTAATTCTCAGATTTGATAAAATAATATATTTCAAGATTATGGCTACTTTAGGTTGACTAGTTTTGTCTGAAACTTGTTCGAGACATTGCCAGTCCATTAGTATGATTTATATTTAAAAAAAAATATTTTATATTATATTATATTCTGATCTAACCTCAGAAAATATCCACCTCTTTATTTCTTCCAAAATAATCCATATTTATGGGCAAAACTATGCCACAAAATCACCCGAAAACCTAGGCTAATGACCCTTATTTATAGGGTTCATATTTGACATTAAAATAACAAAAAATAAATTTAAAAATACTTAATTTCTAGAAATTAAACATCTATCAATTTAGTTTTAATAATTAATAATGATTTCCTTAAGTAATCGCATCAAAAGTCTCAAACAAGTTCTATCGACAAGCGAATTATCACCAACCTATCATGAAAAATTTATGTTTTCTAATATGAGAACAAGATGGAAAAATATAGGTTTTAAATCAATAATTTTATATAACCTAAAAGGATCATGCCATAGGATTTGAGAAAGAAAGATTAAAGAATTGCCGAAAACTTTGGAGGATTTGATGATGGTGCTTCTTCTTGTCCAAGAAATACTCCTTCTTGCTTGTGCTTGGCTTGCTACTCCCTTCATAATGGGTTATTGATGATGACAATGGATTTTTGATATAATTTGGAGAAGATGGGGTTCTTCTTGGAGGTTTAATAGTGTTTGGATGGAGAGATGGTGGAAGGATGATGAAAAGTGGAGCTTTTGGAAGAGATGAGGGAATTTTTGGTGAAGGAAATGATATTGTGAGGGAGAGATGGCAAGGGGGACTGCTCTTACATGTAGGGGAGGGGTTGGCCACAAGAGGGGAAAAGAGATTTGTTATTGTTAGGGTAAGAATTTGTTGATAAGTTGATATATATATATGAGCTTTTTAAATAGATTTAAATTTAGGAGGGGGTTTCCTAGTGCTAATAGGGTTCGGCCACAAGGGGGAGGGGCTACTTTTGGCCGAATATGAGAGGGGTTTGGTTGTTATGGTTGGGATTAGATAAGGGTTTTGGTTGTTGGGTTGGTTAAAAAATTGGTTAGGTAGTTATTTGCCAACTAGGATGCCACCTATACCACTTTCTATAGATAGATCTCCAATAAATAGAAATAAATTAATATAAATATAATATATATATTATATATATATATATATATATATATATATATATATATATATATATATATATATATATATATATTTGGGTGCACTATATGCCTACATATGTTTGGGTTGGATTTGGGTCAAGTTCTAGTCAAAAGGAGACAATTTTACGGTAACCGTAATTCTAGACTTTCATCAATATTTTTGGAGCATGGAGGAGATCAAAATAATACAACTCCCTGGCCCAATTATACTAGATAAAATCAATATTAGTAATATAAATTTTGTTGGAAGAAAAAAGGTCGTGCATTGCTCAAAATATCAAAGACATGACAAATTGTCATATATATTAAAAATAATTTTAGAAATTAATTCTTTAAATCTATCTAATTAAAAAATAATAAAAATAATTAAAATTACCAAATTATTCCTATCCCAAAATGAGGGGGCTTACAATGATACTAGCCCGTGTATTCACTGTGTCGGAATCTAGTATACACTACAACTAGAATCATAGTAATGATAAAAATAATAAAAATTGTCAGAGAATGTACTCGCCTATGGTCTTAAGCAACGAATGAGGATCGATAACGAAGATGGAATCACAAGGACCTATATATCAAATATTAATGTTAAATTGGTGATATGAAGGATGGACATAAAGAACTGCCTAAATATGATATTTCTAGGCCATGTCTGTATCCATACTAGGTTGACTAGGTCTTAACAAGGTCTATAAGTCGATAATAGACTGCTACTAGCTATTACCTAGCTGGTACTAATTAGTACTAAATGTCTTCTAGATATATTAGTTAATATCTAATAATATTAGTTAGTACTTATCTAATTCTAGGTGCTATCATGTACTATATGTTATTACCCACACTAACATCTAGTCTACTGCACTTGGTATCCCATTTACTGAAACCTCCACTCAATTACCAACTGCACTGGCAGTTTTCACTGATACCCACTGTACTAACTTGCAAATAATTGAATACTCAAACTGCCCTTACCACCTACTTAGTACTGCCCATGCCTAAGTCAATCTGGACTGTAGCCAAGCATTAGAACTCCTTCACTGATACACTCTTGGAACTCCACACATCCTACAACCTAGTTTTTATTCCCCTTAGTACTGATACACACCTACTCCACCTAGCAATTGACATTGATCCCCTATATACTTAAGACTGACACATACTTGTATATTAGTCAAACTCAATTAACCCCAAACCATTATGCCCTGACACTCTCTATTATCTGAACCCTTACAGGCACTGCTACACTACTAAATGTATATACTACAACATTACACCCTACCTCAAGTTTACAACTCCAAACTGTTGCTGCTACTGATGCTCGAGCTACTACTGCTGCTGCCTTGGCCACTTGCTGCTGCTGCCTTGCCCGCAGTTGCATAGCCTTACAGTTTCTGATGCACACCTATCTACTAATATATATACACAACTAATAACAATGAAGCTAACACACTGATACATAATTAGAACTGATACCCAAGACAATATGCCATAGTATAACTAACTGACAACTTGGTGTCACAAACCCCCAACCTCTATTGCTACTGTTGCTGCTCTACTCTACTATTGCTGATGCTATTGCATTAGCTGCTAATGTTCTTGCTTGTAATTTTTGGAACCCGAGACCATCACTCCACATGTTACACACCGTTCACTCATATCATTCTCCTCCTCACTTGTAATCCTTAACCACTACCCAGGTCCTATGCAACTCCAATACTGATACTTGTGAGTATCAGACAAATCCCTTGCTAGATCCATGGCATCGGTTAACACCAAACTCCCCATCCTATCTACTAATATCCACTGCTGTTCTCTCCTCTATACCTATTAAATAGCTATTTCAGATCCTAAGGATTTATACACCCTAGTATCAGTTCCTCTTCCTGATACCCAAGCCCAACTCCTTACAGACATCACTCCACCCATAAACTCACTGATACAACATTTGCACACACCCCCAGCTCCTGGTAACTACTATGATACTCTCTCCATCTTAGAGTTTTCTACTACAAGTGCTGAAATCGAGCACAAGTGTACAATGTGCACTGCCCCCATTGGCCAACTGAACTGGAACAATACTCGTTCCAGTCTCATACTACCCCCTGCAAATGACAAAGGCAACTCACCCTTTACTGAGCAATGCCTGCTCGAGGCCTCCACATCCCAGGTCTGAACCATTATCACCATCCTATTTGTAATGCACAACTGTACTTCTGTGCACTGATCACTTGCACAGGTCACTACCTCATAGGCTTAATACTCCTTATAAACTCCCACACACTCATCTATATCACTAGCACACAATCAATACATATACACAGAAACACACTTAACACACTAACAACATATAAACATATAATCACTAAAACGTATATATATATATATATATATATATATATATATATATATATATATATATATATATATATATATATATATATATATATATATATATATATATATATATATATAAACACCCTCTTGACACTATGGGTAGGTGCACATCCCTTGGTCATTTGTCAAACACCTTGAGTGCACAATGTGATACTCATGATAAACTCATGCCAAAACCCCCAATACTATTATTAATAATAAAAATACATATTAAATACATCTATTTATATCTAATATAATTAGTTATAATGAAGAATAGAGAAAACACACCCATGAACACAAAAGCCCCAAACTATGAACACAACTACATGAAAAAAATACTATGGAACCAATAAAGACTCATTCTCTCCCCTTGTGGGTATTCCTAAATCGTGGGTGGGCTCCTAATGGCCAACGAAACAATGAAAACAAAATTTAAAAGAGAAATTTTAGAATTTTACCTCTTGGGAGATAGATTCCCAATGCAAAACCAAGGGTTCTCTAGCCAAACTTTTTCTCCTCCAATGCTCCTTGAGACCTAAGCTTCTAGGCTTCTTAGATGAGGGAAATAAGAGGGATTGGGGTTTGATTTTCTAAAATTTAGTGAAGAAATAAGGGTTTTATTTGGGGAAGAACTCAATCTAGGGTTTCATGAACATTAAATGGAGCTTGAGGGAGGCTCCCCCCTCTCCTATATAGGACCGGCCAAGTGAAACCCTAGGTCTAGCTAATGCACAATATCTAATATGCCCTCTATGGTTGTCATAAAGAGTAGTTTAATTAGTGGGATTTTCATAATCTAATGAGGGTTTAACTAGTTTCTAATTAATGAAGAAAATTGACTAGTTTGGTCCAAAAAGTGTCTATTCTAAGGTTGAGTCTAATAGTCACATCAAGTTTAGCCCACTAACCCATATTATTAATAATTATAATATTTTACAATACACATTATATAAACTAATAAATAATATATATATATTAATATTACAGATGACAAAAATGCCCCTATTTTAGAAATATGGTAGTGACAAGTCCACCCTCCTAAAAAATTACAAAATTACTGAGTAGGATAATGTCCCCCTCAGTCATGATCTTGCAAGTCCTATCTAAGGGTTTTACCTCTAAATAATTCTTAAGAGCAGAAGATACATATACGAAAATATGGAAAGCGCTAGAATCGAATAATGCAAATGCTGGAATGGAATCGAGAAGAATCAAACCTGATATCACGTCTCCTACTGGCTTGGCCTCCTTGACCGTCATGGCATACGCTCATCTTTGGGGTACACCTCTCTGCTGTTGCTGGTGCTGGGCAAATCTCTGCTGCTGTGGCGGGAGTGGGGGTCCCCTCTGTTGGCCTCCTGGTGCAGTAGGTACTCTGGAAGGTCCCTTCTGAGCGGCTGCTCCACCCTGACCTGGACGAGTCTAAATAGACGGGCAATCTCTCAACTAGTGCGCTGATAATCCACAAGAAAAATATGTACCCATCCTCTTCCCGCAGATATCTTTTTTCTATCCCGCATTTCCGCAGTACGCACACTGGAAAGCAGGCTAGGTCTGCCTCTACGGCTGCTGCTAGATATATCCTCGAGCTGGTACCTGGTGCTGTGCTGATACAACCTCTGTTGCTGCTGAAAGTGGGGATGCTTGGCCGGTCCCGCACTACCACTCGTTCGTCCATAAACGTCGTATCCTCTCTTGGGCCTGAGGTGTCATGCCCCAGTCCCAAAATACGTAGGACTAGGATACATAATCATGCCAGCCGCATGGATATGGCAACTCCAATATATGGAAATTAAAACCCATACGTACGCTGTAATATGAATATCAAATCCATAAGTGGTATAAATCTATCATAAGTCACAGGGTATAATCTAAATCTCATCTAAGAAAATCAAATATAAATAATTAGTCAATATTTATGAAACTAGATCTAACTACACAGTATCTAAAGATGATAGTTGGATGGAAACAAATCCACTACCAACTCGAATATATAAGTGCAATACAATAAACACAATATAAGAATATCAACTGACAATCACGGGGCTTGAAGAGAAGACCTCCTCGCAAGTATAAGTAACCAGTCCGGATCTGCGCTCCTGTGAATACTCATGGACATCTACACCTGGAAAGGGACCAGATCCTCAGAGGGACATAACAAGATACATAAAAGCATGCCATAAAGTAAATACTGTAAAAACTCGAGGGTGACCTAACCATCTAAGTGAAATGCAACTTGAGGACAACTTTGAGTGTATGGGAAAGTGTAGGCTAGACATATGCTGACGTAATTCACCAATCGTGACAACTGGCTAGTATATGCCACATATGCCCCCATACCAGGGCACTGTAATATAATAACGTCCATACCGCTCCGAAGAACAGGGAATCTGCATAGTATAACGTCCATACCGCTCCGAAGAACGGGAAATCTGCATAGTATAATGTCCATACCGCTCCGAAGAATGGGAAATCTGTATAGTATAACGTCCATACCGTTCCATCGAACGGGGAATCTGAATAAAGAAAGTGGGTGTCCCATACGCCTACTAGTAGTCCTCTCCGCCCAATGATCTATGCATGTTGTATCCATAACACACCTTAGCTACTACGCCGAGGCGTCGTAACTCTGGCTCATACTCTATCGCTAGAACAATAGCCCAATCTTACAACCAAACAAGGACAAGGATTGGGCCATTGTACAACGATAGTCTATGCTCCGCCTACTAATAACTGCTAAGTCTTCTAACATGCATCACTATTAGCAGTTATACCCTATCCATTGCACGACCTACATATACAGGTGGCCAACCACATACGCAAGTCTGTGCCCTACATGAGACTCACAACACTTGTAAGAAATGTGTCAAGGCCTGGGAAGTCATACCAATAACTCCACAACTTTAGGTGGGTCTACTAGACACTAGGTCAGACACAAGTCCTAACGTCAACGCCTTCGTTGACTACACCCGAGTCTCTCGGATGCGCACAATTTAAAATAATAAACATGCAGCTAATAATACAAAATTTAAACAGTACAACAAGGCAAGGTATACTTGCCTGGCAAGAAGCTATGTAGTCCCAATAACCTGCTCCGGAAGTCGCGTAGAATAATCCAATATCCTCGGGTCAGTGTGCACAGGCACGAGAATCAAGAGCGACTGCTACAGGTCATCTGGCAAGAGTGACGGGTCTATGATGTCGACGATGACGAGGGTTATAACGATGATAGAGGTTGCTAAGGGTGATGGTTATGGGTGATAATGACTATGGTGATTCGGTGATGAGGTGAGGAGGATGCTATAGATGGTGCTGGGATAATGGTGATAATGGGGATGAGACGATGATGATGTGTATGATGGTGATGATGATGATGCTAATGATGATGATGACGACAATGATGAGATGATGATGATGACAATAATGAGATAATGATGATTACATGGATGAGGATGATAGGGATGATGATAATGTTGATGATCATGATAATGGGGATGATGACGATGTCGGCGACTATGGTGATGATGATGATAACGATGATGGTGATGGTAATGTAGGTGTATGTTGATGGTGGTGATATTGATAATAAGATGAGGTGGTGCTCCGGGGATGGTCGGAGACTGGTGGGTCGTGGTCGGCTCAGGTCAACGAGGAAGAGGAGAAAGAGAGTGAAGAGGTGGTGGAGGCTGGTGGAAGAGGAGAAGGAGCTCAGGGTGGTGGTTCGTGCTAGTGGTGTTGTTGTTGGTGTAATGGTGGTAGACTGGCTGAGGGAGGTCGGGTTGGCCGGAAGGGTGCAGCAGCTTGGGTGGACCGGGAAGGCGAGGTGGAGAGGTGATCAGGTGAACGGAGGGAGAGAAGGAGATCGGGGAGAAGTCGGGGTTGCTCGTGGTCGAGCTCGTTGACTTGGCAGAGGAGCTCCGGTCGGGACGAGGCCGGAGATGGGTTATGGAGGAGACGACAATGGTGGTGAAGGTGGTGCTGCTCTGGGAGGCGGTGGTTCATCGACAGGGAAAGTGACCGGAGGGGGGGTCGAGAACAGCAGTGAGTCTGGCAGGTCATAGTCGTGCCCCGGCGGTCTCCGATGCTGTGCAGGCGACTGCGGGCAGAGTGCCGCGGCGTAGAGGAGGTGTAGGAGGAAGAGAGGGACATAGAGGCGAGGTGGTCGGCCAGGGCAGGCGGGGGTTCAACTCCGGTCGGCGGAGCCTCGGCTTCGGGAAGAAGATGAATAGTAATGGTAGGGGGAGGTCGGCTGAAATTCAGTTTTAGGTTTAGGAATAAAAAAGGAAAAAGTAAAAGAAATAATGTATTTATAGGCACATGGGGTTGGGTTGACCTAGGAATAGTTTGACTTGGTCAACACTCTCCTTGGGATGGGCCTTGGGCTCACATGAGGATGTTTGGAGGGCCATAATTGCATTATTTAAATGCAAGGATAGGTTCAGCATAAAGTGGGTGATGTTGCGCGTTGCACATCCTAAAAAATAAGGGAAAAATTTATGTGAAGGGAAAATTAGATTTCTTCACGTATTATCCAATGGTGTGGATACCTCAATGCACTTTTGCATAAAAGTGCCCAAAAATTGGAAAATTACACAAAGACGAAAATTGGATTTAAATTAATTAAAATTAGTGCGCAAGATGTTCTGGAATTAATTAGAAGTACATGGGAATAAAATTAGGTGGGACACAAGTGTCATGGACATAGAGGATTCAGTGCAGAATATTAATAAAATTTGGGTTACACAAAATGGTTCAAGATTGTGTCTCCAATTTTGACTGAAACACACAGGGGTACAAAGTTGGAATTATTTAGAATTAATTAATAACGTCTGCGACGAATATTGTGCGACTAAAATATAGCACAAGAAAGCATGATTATAAGTTACGCAATGGTCAGAATAGTAGGCGGTCATGTTTAGGATAAGGTTGTGAAGTCTGTTGGAAGGCAACAACTAGAGTAGTGCTCTAATTATCGAAACAACGGTAAGGTGTACGATGTGATATAAATATTGTGCAATTAAATAAAATACCGTGTTCTCTTTCGAGTTGGATTCTAATTAGACCTAATTTCTCTATCTAAGCAAAGTAGACCTAATTTTGGGTGAGGGAGTTTACATGAGGTCCATATCATCCTCAGCAATCTAGGCATCCATCAGAATGCCCTCAAAGGTAGCAATATGACGTCCAAAAGTATCCCTCTCATTAGCCCCTTCCTGAACTTTCGGGCTCGGTCTCATGGGTCCCGAATCATCGATGGTGCGAAATGATTCAAGCGACAAAACTCTGCGACATACTCGTCGACCGACATGTTCCTTTGGACCAAGTCATGGAACTGACTCTCCAAGGCTCCCAGGGTCACGTCAAAAAGAACTTGTTATGCCCCAGTACTGGAATATGGAGATGGACATGGCCAGCTAACTCGTATAAGGTACTATACGTCGTACGACGATCACAGCTGTATAAGATAAGGGGGTACATGCTACAATCGAGTCTCCTATGGTCAAGAACTTTTTTGTCTTAATCATTCAAACAAGAAACAGTAAGCATAGAGCATATATAATAAGCAATAAGGCATCCCAAACTCTTTCTCAAAATATTCTGGAGTCCAGCTGTGCAAAAATAAGAAGTTAAAAAAGTGGTAAAAGTACATATCATTGATTTAGCTGCAGTCTGATTTAATACAATCATGTAAGGAAACTAATATCCAGAAGATCCGGCTAACAGGTGTCGGTGGCTAAACACCTAAAAGAAGTAATATGCAAGACGAGCAGGGAAGAAGAAAAAACCACTCGCTATCCCCTGCGACCATATTCCTGGTGCGCGCCATGAGTTAGGGGAAAGAACGTTGGATCCTCAGGTACTGGCTCGAGACATGGCCATGCAAAACAAGTGGGGTTAGACCCCAAATAGTAAGTATCACAAAGAAAGCATAAAATAGAGAAACAAAAATCCAAGAAAAATAATATAATATTACATAGGTTCAGTGTCGTAACTTAGGTCCATGTCATATCCTAGCACTAAGGATCAACCCTACAACTAAACAAGGACAAGGGTTGAACCCTCATACTATGATAGTCCATTTCCCTAAGCTACTAGCTAAAAATAATACAATCATAAACAATTCCATTTCTTATATCGGCCAATCATTTGTACGGCTTGCTATTTTGTGGAGTCTGAGGTTATCTCAGAATAATGCATAATAAGTATCCTCAAATTACGCCAGTGCCGAACATGAGCTAACCGAACCAATATAATAAAATAAGAACTTTCAAGATGCACCAATCCCCAGTAGGGCCACTGCGCTAAAATACGATATTAGCGGTTTCAGTGTTCCTATATTGAAAAAGTGGCTCGTCATAATAATAAGTCAGATACTGCACTCCACTAAGGCAGATGATATATAGTATATGTGGTGGCCAGCCTACAACGCACTTCGAATGAATCTCTGTGGGAAGGTTCGTTGGCATGTTCTCGGGATACCATTCCCTCCAATGTTACTACCACTTTTTGTTACTTAATTAGCCCTAGGTTGTATTTGAAATCTTAAGGCATGACCACATGAGGATTTTTCTTAAGATATCGTATAAGGTACGAGCACGCTAGATACGAATCCATGAAAGTCAAATCTGGATTCACCTGAGCATGTATACAATATTCATACAATCAAAAATCCTAGCCACGCTTTGGTAGTTCGACTCTCTTATTATGCCCGTACTGGGGAAGCAATGTTCATATTTATAATATCATGCATTCAGGAATTTGGAGGCATTCTCGATGCACTACCCAAATATAATCACTTAACACGTGACACGATGTGTCGTACCTCGGTGCACATAAAACATGAATAATTATCAGGCAATAGTAGTATCAGCACGGATACAGTATTCGAGTCTAATTACCAATTATATATTTGGCCACATGAATCAAAAAATATTCGATCAAACAAGTATGGCCGCATGGGTCTCTAGGCCACATAACAATCCTGGACGTATGAGAAGTCAGGCCGCATGACAATCCTGGCCGCATGGAGTCATGTCGCATAAAAATACTGGCCGCATGGAGTCAGGGCTAAGGTCTATTCCTCGGGATAAGTGATGAAGCGATAGAAAATAAATAAAATATTAGTGATGTGACATAAAGTGTGATGTGACATAAAGTGTGTAAGAAAAAAAAGATAAAACCATAGAAAGATGCGCCAAGGATGCACCAAAGATGCGCCAAAGTTCAAAGTCATGCGTCTAAGGGAAGGTGGATGCATGCTCTGCTTGCCGTATAAGTTCGATGTCGCATGGAGTTATGTCGCATGAAGTATCTTTTGGACAAAGCAAACTTCTCATTCGTTCAGCGAGTGAATGAACAAAGTGTTCAATGACACTTGTGTAGATCAGCAGTCATGCGTCCAACAAGATGGACGCATCCTGTCAATATGCGACATAAGTTCAGCCGCATAACCCTCTCGTGCCGCATAACACTCTCATCTGCATAGCTCGCTGGCCGCATGAAAACTTTGTCTTCTCCAACAGCAGGTTCAGCCATGGCAAAAACTCCCCAAAACTAAAATCTTGTTTTTTTCATAAAAATCTCATTTTAAGTCCAAATCAGGTGAACCAAAAGACAAAATGCTCTAAATCGAAAGATCTAACATGTAGCAAAAATTGATTTTTAAAGACACAAGTTTAATAGATCAAAACAAAAAAACTCATGAAACCCAATAAAAACCAAAGTTAGAAATATAATCTACACATATCCATCCATCAAAACAGAAAACTCCAAAAACTAAAAGTGCTTAGAAACACATAATAAACATAATGGAACAATAATATGGAGGGTTTATCCATTTCTCATGTAAGGTGTACTTGCCTATGAAATAGGGAGAGAAAGCTAAAGAAAGAGTAAGAAATAAAGAAGTGAAGAGAGAGAGAGAGAATAAAATATTGGTTTATATATGCCAGGGTTTGAGGGTTGAACCAAAGACTCTCATAAGTTGAACCAACCCACAAAATAAACCATAAACCAGGTTAAACAAAAGAATGGGTCTAGTCTCCATGCACATGCAACCATACAAAAATAAAAATATATTTCAAATACGTATATCGGGAATGAGGAGTGACATCTCTATCCACCTTAGAAAAAATTCGTCCTCGAAATTCGAATCCAAGAAATAGCTAGGGAAGTCAGGACAAGCACGATATAAACCTACTAGTAACTACTCATGCAAGCAATATCATCACAACACCTAAGTGATCACCTGATCACATAATCTGAGATATGAAGGCATAAGATAGAATATACCTTCCGAATCGAACATGTGCGGGTACCGAGACAAAATATCATCCTCGTGCTCCCACATTGATTCCCCAAGAGTGTGATGTCCCCAGGCCACTCGGATAAGAAAAATAGTTCGGTTCTTGAGTACTTTCTCTCTTCGATCCAGAATGGATACGGGTTGCTCCTGATAAGATAAGTCGGTACCAATGACTAATTCAGAGTGATCGAGGATATGACTCGGATCCGAAACATACCTACGTAACTTAGACATATAAAATATATCGTGTACCTCACGTAGTGAAGGCGGAAGGGAAAGATGATAAACAACATAACCTACCCGCTCGAGAATATTGAACGGATCTACGTATCTGGGACTAAGCTTCCCGCGAACCTCGAATCTAATGACTCCACGTGTGGAAAAAATTTACAAAAATATATGGTCGCCGACAAAAAATTCTAAAGATCTACAATACTGATATGCCCAATGATGGTGCCTATCTTGTGCAACCCGAAGTCACTCTCTAGTCTTCTTGACAACCTCTACTGTCTGCATGATTATTTCAGGGCCTAACATCTTCTGCTCACCAATGTCGTCCCTAGTCAACGGTGACCTATATTTCCTGCCGTACAGCGCTTCAAAAGATGCCATATGAATACTGGCCTGATAACTATTATTGTACGAGAATTCCACCAAGTGAAGGTGATTCTCCCAAGATCCACCAAGATCTAAGGTACATGCTCATACCATATCTTTCAATGTCTGGATGATTCTTTCTGATTGTCCGTCGGTCTGAGGGTGGTAAGCTGTGCTGAATCTTAACTTGGTGCCCTAGCTCTGGTGTAAACTTTTTTAAAATGAGAAGTAAACCGTGTCTCGATCTGACATGATACTTATTGGGATACCGTGTTATTTTACTATTTATCGCATATATATTTCAACCAATTGTTCTGTAGACTGTCCTACTCGAAAAGGAAGAAAGTGAGCTACTTTTGTGAGACGATCTACTATCACCCAAACTGCATCTCGACCAGTTGGTGATCTAGGTAAATCAATCACAAAGTCCATCATGATGTGTTTCTACTTTCACTCTGAAATAGAAAGTGTTTGTAATAATCCTGCCGGTCTCTGTTGTTCTGCCTTCACTTGCTGACATATCAGACATTGTGATACGAAGCGTGCTATTTTCCTCTTCATTCTATTCCACCAAAAGTATTTATTGATATCTTGGTACATCTTTGTGCCTCCCGGATAAATGGAATACTGGGAACTGTGTGCTTCATTCATAACTTCTTGTCGAATATCCCCTCTCGGTACGCATAGGCGATTTCCAAACCTTAATATTCCATCAACATGTATTATCAACTCCTTCCAAAGACCTGACTCACATTCTTCTTGGAGCTTTTGAATCTACGGGTCCTCTTCCTGAGCTAGCTTGATTATATCTATCAAAGTTGACTGAATCTGTAGGCTATCCTGAATACCTGTACTCTGTGGAAGTACTATCTCGATATCCATCTCTCTTAAGTCTTCTAGAATATGCTTCTGAGTAGTCAACATAAATGCTCTACCTCTTCTGCTAAGTGTATCAGCTACTACATTAGCCTTGCCTGGATGGTACTAAAGTTCTACATCATAATCTTTCAACAACTCTAGCCACCTTCTCTGCCTCATGTTCAGGTCCTTCTGCGTGAAAACATACTTCAGACTCTTATGATCCGTGAATATTTCTACTCGATCACTATATAAGTAGTGCCTCCATAGCTTAAGTGCAAATACTATTTCTAGTAACTCTAAATCGTGAGTTGGATAGTTCTTCTTGTGATCTATGAGCTGCCGAGAAGGATATGCTATCACTCTCCCTTGTTGCATCAAAATACATCTAAGTCCTTTTCCAGATGTATCACAGTACACTGTGAATCCTCCAGAGCCTGCTGGAAGAGTAAGGATTGGGGTAGAGATTAACTTTTTCTTTAACTCTTCAAAGGCTATCTGACATTCCACTGACCACACAAATTTAACTTCCTTGTATGTCAACCGAGTCAAAGGTGATGAGATCATAGCAAAATATGACACAAATCTTCTGTAGTATCCTGCCAAGCCCAGAAAATTACGTACTTCTGCTACTGTCTTTGCGATTGGCCAATTCTCTACTGCCTCTACCTTCTTGGGATCAACTGACACTCCTGCTTTAAAAATAATGTGTCCAAGAAAGGATATATGATCCAACCAAAACTCACACTCACTAAGCTTTCCATATAACCGATGCTCCTTCAAAGTCTGCAGAACTATCCTGAGTTATTCTTCATGCACCTCCTCATAACAAGAATACACCAGGATGTCATCGATGAATACTACCATAAATTGGTCTAAGTAAGGCATAAAAATATGGTTCATCAAGTCCATGAATATCGCTGGAGCATTAGTCAGTCCGGATGGCATAACTAAGAATTCGTAATGCTCATATCATGACCTAATGCTGTCTTTGGTATATCCTGCTCCCGAACTCGCACCTGATAATATCTTGATCATAAATCTATCTTGGAGAAGACTCTTGCTCCACTTAATTAGTCAAACAAATCACCAATCCTTGGTAATGGGTACTTATTCTTTACGGTCACTACATTAAGCCTCCTATAATCCATACACAATCATATCGATCCATCATTCTTCTTTACCAATACTACTGGTGCTTCCCACTGTAATACACTGGTCCGAATAAGCTTCTTTGCTTTCAGTTCTTCCATGTGTCGATATAACTAATTAAGCTCTGATGGTGACATTGGGTACACCTTCTGGGATACTGGTTCTGCTCCTAGCATAAACTATATACAAAACTTTACTACCCTAATTGGGGGTAATCCAGGAAGATCATTGGAAAAGACGTCCATGAACTCTTTAACTATCTTGGGCAATAGGTTTGCTTTTTTTGCTATGGTTGTGAATCCCCTCTTGTGTTGGTCTCTTGCTATTCTGCTAAGGATAAATTCTTCTAGACCTGGAATTCTAAACAACACTCTACCCTTATAACAGTCTATCATTACATGACTGTCTCTCAACCAGTCCATGCCTAAGATAACATCAAAGTTATTCATAGGAAACTCGATCAACTTTGCAGGTAATAGATGCCCACATACTACGACTGGACATGCTAGGCACACCCTACTAGCTTTTATGATCCCATTGCCAGTGAGTATATTCGACCTCGCTGGCAATGCCTCAAACTTTAATCCAATACGTGTCGCATATTGTTGTCACTGCCATATTTTCTAGAGAAGGGTATTTTGGTCATTTTATAGTTAATTAAATATTATACATGTTGTATAATTACTTATTATATTATTTAATTATCATTAGATGTTAGTTAATTATTTTGGGCTTGTGTTAGTGGACCTAACTAGTTTAGATTAGATACATGGACCAACATTTACAATTAGTTAGAATTGAGTCCAATTAGAAGCCCATTCATTAGGAGGATGATTAGTTTAATTAAACCATTAGACTAGAACCTTTTCCTCCTTAATTATTTTTTTATGAGAGGTCCCAAGGGGTATAATAGACATTATATAGTGACTCGGGGAGGGGGTCAAGTTGCTGGCCTATACAAAGAGGGGAGAAAAGTTTCTCTCTACTCTTTTTATTTCAAAACTAGATCTAGAATTTTCCTCAACCAAATTCTTTCATTTTCACATCAATTCCCTACCAAGTTTCTTCCTAATTCTTTTCCAAATTACTATTAGAGACTAGTAGAGCAAGGATCTAGAAGGAGGAAGCAAGGATCTACAAAGAGGAGCAAGGATCTACAAGTTGAAGGCCAATTTCATCAAATTTGGAGGTTGTATTGGGAATCCATCTCCCAATAGGTACAATTTAGTTTTTACCCTTTAATTAGGTTATAAATATAAGATTTAACCATGATAAACCACCCCATATGCATAGGCTACCATAGGAATTGGAATTAGGTTCATAGGAGGCCTATGGAGAAAGTTATAGTACTTTTTGTGTCAATTTTAGGGAAATTCCGAGATTGACACTTGTTGTGTTTGTCAATTGGTCATATAAACCAAATTAACATGTGTTTGTTTGTGTGTGGGTAGTGTCGTGTCCACCCCATATGTATAGGCTTCCGATACGGGGCTTTGTGCATGTTATATTTTGACACGGACACGTAGGTATATATTTTACTCTTCGTATTATTTATAAATAGTAATTTAGACTTGCTCGTGTCCTTCGGGGTACGTTTGGCTGTGTGGTGGACTCGTATCACAAGAGTATCATAGATCTAGTGTGATACGGGTGCGATGCACTCACGTGTTTGTTGTGTTGCATTTCTAAATCCAATTTCCATTGTTCCTATCTATTGGTAACTTAAGTATTGTTATGTATATGTATATAGATAGCTATGTATATCTGTATGGATATATGTATGTAGATGTGGATGTACTAGTGTATCAAGTATCTATATGCATATATGTTTATACATACATACATACATACATACATATATATATATATATATATATATATATATATATATATATATATATATATAGTTGAGAGGAGTGTTTATATATATAGCTTTATATATATATATATATATATATATATATATATATATATATATATATATATATTGGTATATATATATGTACATAGCTGTTATGTATGTAAGTGGTTATATATATATATATATATATATATATATATATATATATATATATATATATATATAAGTGTGTATATACGTGTTTAAGGTTATGTGTGTGATAAGGGGGGGGGGGGGGTTGGACAAGAAACAACACAGGAAATAGCAACAGGAAACTGCAACAGAAACAACGACAGCAACAACGATAACAATATCGACAGCAACAGCAAACAGCGACAGCAACAACGGCAGCAAACAGCGACAATAATAACAAACATCAGTGGCGACAGCAAACAGCGACAACAATGGAAAAACAACAACAACAAACAGCAATGGCGATAGCAAATAGGGACAGAAAAATATCAACATCAAACAGCTACAGTAGCAGCATGTGCAAGCCAAGGAGCAGCAGCAGCGGGTATCAGGGGGGGCTAGCAAGGTATGAGTTAGCTAGTTGGGTTAGAAATTGCTTAGTAGTGATTTCAGTGAGTTTAATTTGTTAGTAGTATATGCATTGTTAGTATAATAGTTAGTTAGATATGTGTAAAGATTGGTAACTATACGTATACCTATGTATATAAATTATTGATAAATATCTATATGTATGATAGGTATTAGTTAGATTCTTAACTATATGTATCTTATAAGTATTGTATTGTAGGTTAGTATCTATGTATTAGTATGTTATATTTTAGTAGTTAGTTGATTAGCATATGCTTGATATTGGGTGTTAGCTATAAAGGAGGATTTGACATTACCTTGAGATACCGAGGTAAATGTCAAGGTATTGGCTGATACTCAAGGTATTGGGTTTGAGTATCAAGATGGGTATTTAGTGTTGCGATACCGAGTTGGTTCAAAGCCAAGGTATTCACTTAGCATTTATAATTAGGATTAATGTATTAATATTGATTATATATGCATATATGATTATTTCATATCTACTTGTTTGTGTATCTTGCGATATGGTATCTTAGTATCCTAGTGTAAGCCCCCTGATTTTTCAAGAATTTTGATTTGAATTTTTCATAATTTTTTGTAATTTTCTGGGATTTTTTCTGTAATTAAAATCTAGGTATTTTGAATTTAAATGATTTTTAATTGCTATTAAATAATATTAAAAGATTATGAAAATAATATTTTATGGTATAAAATGGAAAACTGGACATAGGGTAATTTTTCGAGAATTTATTGGACTCCGAAATTATTTTTAAAGCCCTAAAAACAATTGTAGAATTAAACCAAAATAAACCCTGCCTGAACCCGGTTTACTTGAACCAGATTAAACCAAACCAAATCGACTCAGACTGAATCGAACCAAGCCAACCCAGCGTAACGGGTCAGGTCGGGTCGGATCCGAGTCAAACCCGACCCGGACCCGAAACCCAAACTGAACCCTAATCGGATCCCTATCCCCAAGTTACTGTTCCGGCTATAAAGAGCCCTCGACTTCCGTGCCGCCGCCATCGCACCCTCTCTCTCGTCAACCCCGCCAACGCAGCCGACTCCGCCGCCCGCAGCCGAGCCCGCTTCGTCGCCAGCCTCCGCTCGAGCCGCCTCCCTCCGGCAAGCCCTAACCCTAGATTTCTTCCTCCTCCCTCCGTTCTCCTTTCCCGACTCTCCCCGACCACCGACCTAAACTCCTCGTCGAACCCCGACGCCCGGTCGCCCTATCCCCGACTCGAACTCCTCCTTTCCCGACTCCACTCCCTCGCAGCCCTGGCCGCCCGCAGCCGTCGACCCTGCAGCAGCAGCGGGCCAGCCCCCGCATCTCCCTCCGCTGCCGACCCCTCTCCCCTCGGCCGCCCTAGCCGGCGCACCCGTCCCCGAGCCATCTCCCCAACTCCTCCGCCTCTCTTCCTTCTTCGACCCGCTCGACCATCCCCTCACAGCTCTGCTACCACCACGAACCACCACCAGCTCCGCCACGCTCCTCGCCGCCGACGTCGTACCTCCCTCCTCCGGGGCTCCCCCCAGCAGCAGCAGCCAGCAGCAGCTGCCCCGGCCCGCCTCTGGCCTCCTGAGCCCCTGCGCTGCCTCCCCGTGCGCCGCCGCCTCCAGTCCTCGCCGCCTCCGCTACCCCCGGCCTCCCTCCGGCCAACTCCCTTGCCTCTGGCATCGTGCCCTAAACCTAACCCTAGGCTGGACATAGCCCGGACACGACTCAGCTCGTGTCGAGATGACCCGGACACGTGAAATTCAAATTCACGGAGCCCTGTTCAGGTAGCGTTTTCTTTCTCCTCGCTGATCTGTTTTCTATCCCGTCTGTTGTGACGCGTAGACTGTGTGACCCCCTCGATGTCCGTACAACCCGCTCGGTGCTTCGCGTCCTGTGGCGACCGTGAACCGCGATCTAAAAAACAGGAAAAAACAATGCCCTATTTTACCCCGGAACTGAGTGCGCCCCGCCAAACGGGATGACTTGGTCGCGTGCGATCTTCACTAAAATATGCGCGCCATTAATACGGACGTGTGAGATTTCACAGAAGTTGATTTGGATGTGCGTGCACACCGGAATCAATGCGTATCCACCGACAACGCCCCGTATCCGCCTATTCTGGAACACGTTGTAACTTTATGTACACACGTCGGATCGAGACGAAACTTATGCCATCAGACTCGTAGCAATACGCTGGTCCTGTGACCCAAGTTTGGTTCGATTCTGAGAATGTTGACAAAATCGTGTATCGTGGGCCCCGCGGCTCCACCTTACGGGCGATTTTGTGATCGGCTCATCGGAATCCAGTTCTGAAAGTTTCGTTGGTTCGTATCATCATTCCTGACTTGTTGACACTAAGTTTGACGAATTTGGAAGACCTTTGACCCTGACACGGTTTTCGGTGCAAAGCGGCCCACATGTGGATCCCGCTTTGACCCGAAAATATCATTTTTGCCCCTGTATCCAAATTGGACTCAAGGACAGGCGTTTCTAACTATTTGATATTTTCTGAATCTAATGGTGATATTTATTTCAGCAACCAGAGTAGTACCTACAAATCACACTGAGACCAGAGCTACAGTTGGAGCCAGAACCCCAAGCAAGTGTACCTTGCCAAATCCTGCAATTTTGCTACTTATTCCTTGACTTATTTATACATCGTTGGGCAAGTATACCTTACCAACTTTACAGTTCTTGTTGCATATTTTCTTGCTTTATTTATATTATTGTGCATGCTTGACCTAGGACCGTATGACTTACTTAGCGTCCGATTATTAGTCGGGTGCCAACACTGTACGCGGTGTTGTGTATTGTCATATAGAGATGGATATTCATGACCCTTTGCATTCTCGTACTTGTCTTATCAAGTATACTATAGCCCAGGATACTTGACACTATTTATGAGATAGAATCTTCCTGAGACTTTCATGGTGATTCTGTATAGGATACAGGTTTATGACATAGACATTATATTCATGGATACTATATGACTTGCTGCATTAGATATGATCGTACGTGACATGGACATGATGTATCGTAGACATGAGACGTGTGATTACATGGGGTGGGGAGAGACACACAGGCTACAGGCTGATTATATATATAAATCACCTATTATTGTGAGGCACAAGACTCTGAAGCCCGAGCTTGGCCCATTACTCATTATTACTGCTACCGGCTCCCCGACACAGAGCTTGTAGTGGCTCAGCCTGAGTACTCGTGATGCTCTCACTTGCATTTCACATAGATGGTTACATACTTACCCTATTTATTTCATTATTTGCTGTACTGCATTTATGTTGGCTTGTATTATCTGTACCTTGCTATGTCCCCTGAGGACCTGGATCCGGATTATGTCCCCAGGATTTGCAGTCGAGATCTATCCCGAGGTATACGGGACCGCAGCAGGAGCTGATACAGGAGCTGTACCAACACCCGAGGACGAGATTGCGCCAGAGGACTTCTTCTGAGTATTGGCTTGAGATACTCATTTATTTCTGTTTCTAGTTATTTTATTTCCAGTCTATTTCATTGATGTACCAGACTTATTCTCGAATTGTTCTCCGAGACACTTTTATTGAGATATGTCAGTTTATTTTATTTACAATATTCTGGCATTTGATCTGTGATTATCTGTTGTGGATGAGATTAGTATATTTAGACCATTATTGTTGTATTATAGCTTAAGTATGCCCCGATGGATCCATTAAATTGGGTTTGTCCATCGGTGTGTGCTGTTGGCCATTGCCACGTGTCTAGTCCCTCGATATTTTGGGACTGGGGTGTGACACCTAGTTTAGCTTGTATGGCCTAGATTCTTAGTGTATGAACCCAATATCATAGAGATAGACTCATACAACCTAAAAAGAGATAGTTTGACCAAGTTTGACCAGTTTGACTTAAAGTTAACCTAGTTTGACTATTTTGACTTAGAAATGGCTCTTTGATCTAGATGTTGACTAGTTTAACTTATTTTTATTCCGAAACCTTGTATTGATGTTATATCCCCTATCTAGATCTTCGAGGACTGTACCAGACATCTGTGATACTATTTATCGGACTTCAAACAAGTACATTCTCTGATAGTTTCTCATTTATGATATCCTCTATGTTCATTGTATCTAGTGTAGATATCCTTAATTTTTCGACATGATGGTTACACGGATTGGTATATCCGGATCTCATCATGAGATGTTATTCCTTGGTATATATGGTATATCTTATGCGAGCCTTATTTTATTGTTTTTCTTGTACATATACAGACACTGATTCTCGGGGAGACATGCTACGTTCCTAGAGAATCCCGTGCCATAGCATACCTTGGTTGGATCCACTATACCAGTCAGGGTTGGAGAGTATGTAGTGTAGATATGTGATCATACCCTCCTTGTATCAAGTCTTGTTCATTGAATAGTGTTAATCATACAACGTATGATTAGCCATACCATAAATCTTGTATCAAGTTCCTAAGCAGATCACATGTTAAAGCTGGTACTCACTCACTTAGTAATCTTGTTCATTGCCATATTGTTCATTCTTGTATTTATTTCTAGTATTTCCTTTATTGTATATCTCCTGTATCTATTATTGCATCTTGTATATTTATATCTATTTACTATTACATAGTTTATGTAAACCCCCACACCCAAAATTAGGCCTACTTGGCTTAGATAGTGAAACTAGGTCTAGTTTGAACCCAATTAGAATTAGAACACTATATTTTATTTAATTACGTAATATTTATATCGCTTAGCGCACCTTACAGTTACTTCGATAATTGTGTAAACCCCCTCGATTTATTCTGTAGATAGTTAGAGTGGTTTTGGAAAATTTTGATAGCAGATGTTGAGGTTTAGCGTAGAGATAATTTATCTGGAATTTAATTCAATTTATTTAAACCCTTGGCGCACTCCATCATTTTTTGATTTTTTGGAGCCCAATATCAGCCCATAAATTCCGTTCAATTTTTGTACTTCTGACCTGACCCGCCAAATTAGGCATTGGACTTTTTCGTCTTTCAAAATTAATTTCCATATGCTCTAAATTAATTGCGCAACATTCCGAAATCGTAACACATATTTAATTCCGTGTCGGACACCTGTGTCGTACCCTAAATTTTGGGATACCAACTTAACCCGTTGAGCCGGACCAACTAAAGAGTCCAAGACTGACACCAAGCCCCCACCATTTTTGGCCTTTGTGTCATTTCCGGATTTTGACCCCAAGTGCCCCAATTAAATTAAATTTACGGGACGCTTTGTTTCTATTTAAATCAGGGATACTGACTTTGTAAATCCCATTTCAATCTTTAAATTAATCCAAATGTCTTCCTAATTAAACCCGTGCCTAACGCACAACACCCACTCACCATGAAAATTTCTAAATATAATTTTCTCCGCAATTTTTGTGTCATTTCATGTGTCCATGCATTTTCTCAAATTTATGGGGCTTAGTTGCAATTATTGAATTGTGTGGAACCACCCTATTGGCCAAGAACTAATAAGAGGGTCCCAAAATAGGGTCCCATTCTCACCCACTCATTCACCCTCATGAAGAAACCCTCTCCTCTTCATGTTAAATCCCAACCATCTATTTTGAATGGATTAATCCCAACCCTCCATCTCCTCCACACATTCCCCTATAAAGTAACATTTCCCCCACCGTCAACACATAAAACCTACCGGCCCTAATCCCCATAAAATCTCTCTCTCCTTATCCATTTATTCCTTCATGCACAAGCAACTTTCTTCTTCATCCTCCTTCATTTCTTCTTCTTCCTCCTTCACTTCTTCTTCCTCCTGAGACCGACCGACCGACTCGGCTCCGGCCAGCCTACCCCACGGCCAGTACAGCCCGCTCCGGGTCGGCTGTGCAGTGCGTCCTCGACTCCAGCTGCTGTGCGCCGGCTGCTGCCAACAGCAGCTCCCCGATCCGTCCGGTCGGCGGTGCAGTGCACCCCACGGCTGACCCCGTCCGCTTTTCGACAAGCCGGCCTGACTCTCAACCCCGACCAGCCTGTGGATCTTCCGCCCGCTGTGTCTCCCGACCGTCGACCGACTGTACGTGACCTGACCGGACTGTGCAGCTCCACTCGCTGTGCGACTCCGGCGGTGGACCAAGCCTGACTCCGACCGTGAGACTTCCTCGACCGGCCAACCTCCCTGCCTAGCTTCTTCACCACCGCCACCACCAGCCACTCTGGCATCAACAACCACGTCAAGGTATATCTTCCCCTCTCTTGTTTAAATTTAGATTTATGCTAGTGTTTAGATAGGATTTTAATTTATATATCCTTGTGTAAATGTCAGCTAGGGCTTAGGTATCAATGGTTGTACATGATGTAGTGTCTTGAGCATATATGTAGATATAGCGGTTAGGGTTTAATGGTTATATATTGTTGGCATATATATGGTTAGTATAGTATAGTACTTGAACAATGTTGATTTAGGTGAATGTGGATTATAATGACTTGAGATAAGGATTTAATGGTGAACTTGGGGTTATTCGTCATAAGTAATTAAAATAAAGTTTAAAGAGCTTATGACTGCTTGAGTATTAAGGTCTGATATGATTGTTCCAAGCAATTGACGGTTAATTGAGGAACAGGTTAAATGGTAGTAAAAAGATGCAGTGATAACAAAACAATGGTTATTTGTAGAGCTAATATCTGATGATATTATACGGAGGTTTGATTTGGTGATAGATATTATTCGGATCAAGGATCAAGGATTGAGGACTGTGAAATATTAGTTAATTATTTGAGTTTGAGACTGAGCTTAGGTATAGATGTGTGTAACATCCCTGTCTGTCGTAGAATAGATTATTGATTCTAGTTTGTATCTCTTCTCTAGGTACTGCGGGACCTGAGGACTTAGATGCGGTACCAGATCCCCGTCATCAGCAGCCGCACGCAGGCAAGTGTACCTTGCCATCCTGAATTTTAGTTTACAGATATTGTTGTTCTTTATGTACTCGTGCGCATATTTATGTTGATGTTCGATATTCCGTGTTCGGTTCACAACCGGATTCGACTTAACGTCTTAGAATAATTACTAGATACTTCATAGCAACTCGATGCACGTACCTGAGTACATCGATACCCCAGGACACACTCATACACTGTGATCGTGCCAGATTCCTGTATCCTGATACTGACATCATGACCAGAGACTGGGACGACCTTAGGGTCGCGTCTGTTGAGTTATTCCCTTGTGTCGAGACTGTAGTTAGAGGTTCAGGTTCAACGCATAATCGTTGATCGCTTGGGAAGGGGAAGACAGTTACTAGACGTTTGGGCTACTCTGCACGCGCTTATATATATATGTAGTATTTTGTAGTGATACCTGTATCTAGTGTAGCTGTTTCACCCGTGTGACTCTTTGCCCGGAGCTGCGGTACGTGCCGTGTGTTTCCGTATCCGGAGCTACAATTTTATTTTGGACGGCCCACGTGTCGAACATTGTCTTTAACTGTGTCTCACTTGTTTGGTTGTACTAGATTACCCTGTTGTTGCACTTGTACTATCTGTTTACCTGGCATATTATTTTTCTGTATCTTGTTACGTCCCTCTGAGGACCTGGTTCCCTTCCAGGTGTAGGCCACGAGGATTACCCGGAGGAGTATGGACCGGGCATCTATCCAGCAGCTGTACTCACTGCCGAGGACGAGGTCATTCCTGAGGACTTTGCCTGATCGCTGGTAGTGACTCTTTCCTTGGGATGGTATCATTACCTAGTTACCTGCTGCCGTCCCAAGTTATCTTTTTGCTTACTTTCATTCCAGTCTATTTGTGCTAGCGGGTTTGTCCCCGTATGACTACTCTAGTATTTGTACTTGATACTTATTTGGATATTTTCCTTTCTGCACATTAGTCGTTGTATTTACTTCTATTGTGCTCTTATATTGCTGCCTGTGGATGAGATTTAGATTGAGTTTACTTGTGTTATGTGATGGGTTATTCATTGTATCCAACAGCTTAAGTGTACTCCGACGGGCCCATTAGATTGGATAGCCCGTCGAAGTACACTGCTGGCCATTGCCACGTATCTCGGTTCCTTATCCATGGAACTGGGGCGTGACAAGATTTTTGTGGTGGCCCATGCAGGTCCGATTTAAAATTGTCTTGGTCACCTGACTGTGCCAAGCGAGCCTGCAAATTAGGAATAGAGTTAGAAATCTCATCTGCAAAGTTTGAAACCTTCACATGACACCTCTATCTCGATATCATTTACCAAATTGCATCTTGTTTATTTTCCTCAAACGCTGATCACAGTCATGACTTCTTTTCAGAGTTATGAATCTCCGCAGTGGACATATCGCACAGCCTGGCGACGTTCCCCGAGACGTTGGATCATCCGGAGAATCGGATCTGGAGCAGGTCCTTCTACTGACTCCAGCTCCCATGGGACAGTCATCAGGACATCCCGAGGTGCCATCAGACGGACACCAGACTCCACATCAGGCAGGACCTGAGGATCAGAGGATCCCGAGTCAGGAGGAACAGTAACTACCACCTCCTCCACCATTCCCGCCCTAGATGCCATTTATGCCATTCCCCACAGGGCAACCAACGGACAGAACCCAGATGTTCCAGATGATGTTTGCGATGATGCAGGCCCAGCAGCAGGCTCAGCAACAAGCCCAGCAGCACCAGGCTGAGACTCTGAGAGAGAGCATCGTGACGGCCTTGGGGCAGGCGACACCACCCGCATACGAGCCGACGCGAGGATCTGTCATAGACTTTCGTCGTTTGATGCCGCAACCTTTTGTGGGCACGGAGGAGCCGACGGAGGTCCACGCTTGGTTCACCGGTATTCAGTACCAGCTAGAGGCTACTGACCTCCCCCGACATAGATGGATGACGGCTGTCAGGATGCAGCTCACCGGCAACGCTCATCACTGGTGGCTTTCCGAGGAGCATCGTTTGGGACCGGATCGCGCCACCTAGGAAGAGTTCTCTAGACTCTTCCAGGAGATGTACATACCCTCTACCGCCCGAGCAGAGCTTCGGGACAGATTCCAGAACCTTAGGCAGGGGAGTATGACTGTGGAGGAATACAATTCCGAGTTCCTCCGCGTGAGCAGATTTGCACCATACCTGATCCCCACTGAAGAAGCGAAGGCCGAGAAGTTTTATGAGGGCCTGAGTTACGAGACCCAGAGGCTTATCGGGTCCACAGCCCCCACCTCCTACTCCGGGGTACTACTTGCAGCGCGACGACAGGACTGCATCAACAAGATGGAGGCCAGCCAGAAACGCTCCTATGCAACGACATCAGCAGCCCGAGCACCGCAGGGAGGACCTGCGAAGCTTCCTTTGGTACAGCAGCAACACCAAAGGGCAGCACCACAGCAGGGAGCAGTCATTCCCACTTGTCATTTCTGCGGCAAGAAGGGACATATATTGAGGGACTGTCGACGGAGATTGGGCGCTTGCTTGAGATGCGGATCGGACCAGCATGCAGTACGAGATTGCCCAGATCAGAGAGCTCCAGCACAGATGGTTCACCGACCATCCCTGCCAGCGCCAAGACCTTATCAGCAGCCTCCTGGACCGAGGCCGCCTTACGCAGGAGCTGGAGCACAGCGACCACCAGCACCAGGGGGAAACCAGAGGAGGCCACCCTTGTCTCCACAGGGAGATTGATACCAGCAGGTTCAGCAGCAGCAGCAGAGGGCACCGGCACCGAGACAGGAACAGGCCTATGCTATGACCATAGAGGAGGCTGAGACAGCAGGAGAAGTGATCGCAGGTACAATCTTAGTAGCTTCATTACCAGTATTAGTCCTATTTGATTCTGGTGCCACACACTCTTTTATAGCTGCTAGTTTCGTGGCTACCCATAGAATAGCCACCGCACCCCTTTCGAAGGTCAAGAGGATCCTTACGGGAGGTGGAATAGTACCTGTTAGCGATACTTGTAGATCATGTTCAGTAGTTGTCTGCGGGCGAGAGATGCGTGCCCGATTTTTGGTTTTCTCCATGCCGGACTATGACATTGTCCTAGGCATGGATTGGTTGAGCTAATACCACGCAACGCTAGATTGCCATCGTGGTTGTGTCATCTTTAGACCCTCGGATCACCCAGAGTTTGAGTTTCTTCGGGGAGCCCGAGAGCATGGTGTCCAACCTACCCTAGCGACACACATTACAGAAGGTGAACCGACGTACCCTCACTTTATAGCAGAGTTTGAGGATGTATTTCCAGAGGATCTCCCAGGACTGCCACCTGACAGAGAGATTGAGTTCACCATAGAGTTGACTCCAGGAGCCGAGCCAGTTACTTCCCCCGTTTATAGACTAGCACCGAAGGAGTTGGTTGAGCTGAAGGTTCAAGTAGATGATCTCTTAGAAAAGGGTTTCATACGGGCTAGTGTATCTCCATGGGGAGCACCCATTCTATTTGTACCGAAGAAGGACGGGACGGTACACTTGTGTATCGATTACAGGACGCTAAATGCTGTAACGATAAAGAACAAGTATCCACTGTCGCGCATCGATGATTTGTTTGATCAACTTAGCAGTGCATGTGTATTCTCGAAGATCGATCTCAGATCCGGATATCATCAGATCTAGGTATGGAAAGAGGACATCCAGAAGACGGTCTTTCGGACGAAGTATGGCCACTATGAGTTTTTAGTCATGTCGTTTGGTTTAACCAACGCGCCAGCAGTATTCATGTGTTTGATGAACAATGTCTTCCACCAGTACTTAGATAAGTTCGTAGTGGTATTTATAGATGATATCTTGATATATTCCAAGAGCCAGGAGGAGCATGAGAGACATCTCAGGATCGTGTTGGAGATGTTGAGACATGAGAGGCTGTATGCCAAACTCAGCAAATGTGAGTTCTGCTTGGATAGAGTACCATTTTTGGGACACATAATCACCGAAGATGGACTATCAGTTGACCCGGAGAAGATAACTGCAGTAGAGACCTGGCCTACTGTCACGCCCCAGTCCCAAAATACCGTGAGACCGGACACGTGGCAAAGGCCAGCAGTACGCACCAATAGACCAACTCAATATAATGGATCCATCAGGGCATACTTAAGCTGTAAAACAAGTCCACGACAATCACGGCACGACTAATCTCATCCACACAAGATATAAAATATGATCCACAGAAAAATAAGAAATGAAAATCATCAGCAAGTCTCACAAAGTACTCCGGGGAACAACCCGATAAATATCTAGTACAATGGTTCAACAGACCAGAAAGTAAATGACTGGAATAAATAATAATAGCTGAGCATGATCATGGATGCTCAAGAGAAGTCTTCAGCTAAGACCTCGTCCTCGGATGGTGGTACAGCTCCTGGATCAGCTCCTGCTCCGGTCCCGTATACCTCGGGATAAATCTCGTCCTCAAATCCTGGGGACAAAATCCGGATCCAGGTCCTCAGGGGACATAGCAAGGTACAAGAAAGCTCATGCCAAAATGAATAAATAAACAGTGCAGCAAATAAATGACTAAATAAAGCAATAAGGTAAATATGTAACCAATCTAAGTGAAATGCAAGTGAGAGCAACACTAAAACTCAGGCTGAGCCACTACAAGCTCTGTGTCGGGGAGCCGGTAGCGGTAATAACCGGTAGTGGGTCTAGCTCTGCTATGAGAGTCTACGACCTCTCAATAATAGAAGATATATATATATATGTAAACAGCCTGCAGCATGTGTGTCTCTTCCCACCCAATGTAACCACGCGTATCATGACCATAACGTCTTATGCCCATGTCAAGCGCGATCATAGCTAATGCACAAGTCAATAAAGTATCTAAGAATATAATGTCCATGTCCTGTATCCTATACAGAATCACCACGAATATCTCGGGAAAATCCTGTCTCATGAATAGTGTCAAGTGTCCTGGGCCATAGGGTACTTGATAAGACAAGTACGAGAGTCTAAAGTGTCACGGATGTCCATCTCTAGATGACCGTACCCAACACTGCGTACAGTATCGGCACCCGACTGGTAATCGGACGCTAAGTACGTCACACGGTCCTAGGTTAAGCATGTACAGTAATATATATATAAAGCAAGGAAAATAGATAACTAAGCTGCAGAGTTTGGCAAGGTACACTTGCCTGATGTCCGAATACCAACAACTGTCCCTGTATCGGTGGATCCGGTAGGTACTACTCCAAAAGCTGTAATAAACATCACCACTAGTCTCAGAAGATGTCAAAAGCTAGAAATGCCTGTCCTTACGTCCAATTTGGACACAGGGGCAAAAAGGTCATTTCCGGATTAAAGCGGGGTCCCCATGTGGGCAAAGGTCTCCAATTTGGTCACTTCGCACCGAAAAGCGTGTCAGGGTCAAAGGTCTCCAAATTCCGCAAACTCAGTGTTTACAAGTCAGGAACGATGACACGAACCCAACGGAACTTCCAGAATTGGATTCCGATGAGCCGATCTCAAAATCACCCGTCAAGTGGAGCCTGTGGGGCCCACGATACGTGATTTTGTCAACTTTCTCGAAATTGGACCAAACTTGGGTCACAGGACCAGCGTATTGCTACGAGTCCGATGGCGCAAGTTTCGTCTCGATCCGACGTGTGTACACAAAGTTACAGCGTGTTCCAGAAAGGACGGATACGGGGTGTCGTCGACGGATACGCGTTGATTCCGGGGTGCACACACCTCCGAATCGACTTCTGCGAAATCTCACACGACCGTATCAACGTTGCGCACAGTTCGGTAAAGACCGCATGCGACCAAGTCGTCCCGATTGGCGGGGCGAACTCAGTTCCGGGGTAAAACAGAGCGTTGTTTTTCCTGTTTTTGGATCGCGGTGTGCGATCACCACAGGACGCGATGCACCGAGCGGGTTGCACGAGCACCGAGGGGGTTATGCAGTCTACGCGTAGCAATTTACGGAATCGAATATGGAGTTGCGAGGTGACAGAAATCGGTACCTGAACAGGGCTCCGTGAATGCTGAATTCCAACTGTCCGAAAGTCAATTCGACGCGAGCCGAATCCTGATCGGGTCTGCTGTGAGTCCGAGTGAGGGCTCTGGTCGGGACAGTCGAGGGCTTTGCCGGAGGGGTCGGCCTCGAGGTCGGGTTAGGGCAGCGGCTTCGCGCGGCCGGGTCGGTGCGTCTCGCACGCTGGGGAGGTTCGGCGTCTCTCGGCGCCGCGAGTCTCGAGCGGCTGCCGGTTCTCGGGTCGAGGGCCGAGGGTCTGGAGATGGCCTGCCGCGAATGAAGGAGGAGACTGCGGTGTCGACGAGTCGGGTGGCGGCGAAGGGGACGATCGGCAGGGAGGAGTTCGAGTGGCTGGGAGGCGGCTCATGGACGGGGTTGGGTCTGGATGGGTCGGCTGAGAAATCCGAGGGGAGGCGGCGGCAGGTTCTCGGCAAGGGGAGTCGGCGGATGAAAGGGGCGGCCTGGATCCCTAGGCGTTGGCTTTATAGATGCTACTGTAGCTCCGCGGCTAGGGTTTCAAGGGATTCAGGTAGGGTTGGTTTGGTTCGGACTTCGTTGGGTTCGGTTCACAATCCTATAGCTTTTGGTCCTCGTTACGTTGCTCCGGTGTCCAATAAATTCACCAAAAAATGCCATACGTTCGGTTCTCCATAATACATAATAAATTTTTACTTCCAGAATATTTTAACACCCATAAACTGCCCGTAAAATTCTTTAACTCATAAACACCTCAGTTCTTCATCCAAAATCTCGAAAACATCCGGAAAATTTTTATAAAAAAATTATCTAAAAAATAGGGTGTTTATAATCTTCCCTCCTTAAAAGGATTGCGTCCTCGCAATCAAAGAATAAGCTATCAAAGAAGAATTATGGAATTACAAGATGGCCTAGTTTACAACTGCCTCCTCGAACAAGTGGGGGTATCGCTGGCGCATACTATCTTCTCGTTCCCAAGTCGATTCTCCAAGAGAATGATGTTTCCATGCTACACGGACCAGTCTGATTGTCTGTCCCCGCAATGTCTTCTCACTGACGTCGAGGATGCCAACTGGTTGTTCTTCATATCTCAAGCTTGGGCCCACTGCAATCTCTGAGTGATCGACTACGTGACTTGGGTCGGTCACGTACCTTCGCAGCTGGGAGACGTGGAATACGTCATGCACTCCCTCTAAGGATGGAGGTAATGCAAGACGATAGGCCACCTCACCAACGCGCTCTAGAATGTCAAATGGCCCAATATACCTTGGGCTCAGCTTGCCTCTGCTCCCGAATCTGATAGTACCACGAGTGGGCAAAATCCTCAAGAATACGTGATCTCCTTCTTTGAACTCTAGGGGACGTCTATGCGTATCTGCCCAATGCTTCTGTCTGTCCTGGGATGCTCGTAGATGATTCTGAATCTGCTTCACCTTTTCCACTGTTTGCGTTACCAATTCTGGACCCAGTATTTGACGTTCACCAACGTCACTCCAACATATAGGCGATCTGCACTTCCTTCCGTATAAAGCTTCAAATGGTGCCATCTGAATGCTGGCCTGATAACTGTTATTGTAAGAGAACTCCACTAAGTGCAGATGATCTTCCCAAGATCCTCCAAAGTCTAGCATACATGATCTCAACATATCCTCCAAGATCTGAATGGTGCGCTCCGATTGTCCATCTGTCTGCGGGTGGTATGCCGTGCTGAATTTGAGTCTGGTGCCTAGGCTCTCTTGCATGCTTCTCCAGAAATAAGATGTAAATCTCGAATCTCGATCCGATACGATACTAACAGGCACTCCATGTAACTTGACAATTTGTCGCATATACATGTCGGCTAGTACCTCTGTGGACTGTCCAACTCTAAATGGCAAGAAGTGTGCCGATTTAGTGAGTCGATCCACTATCACCCATACTGCTTCTCTGCCGCTGGGGCTCCTTGGGAATCCTGTGACAAAATCTATCGTGATGTGCTCCCATTTCCATTCCGGTATCGGGAGCGGCTGTAACATACCTGCAGTCCTCTGATGCTCTGCCTTCACCTGCTGGCAGACTAAGCATTTGGCCACAAATCTTGCGATCTCTCTCTTCATTCCATGCCACCAGTAATACTGTCTCAAGTCTCGATACATCTTGGTTCCTCCTGGGTGAACAGAGTACATAGAGCTATGTGCTTCAGTCATTAACTCCTGTCTCAATTCTCCATTTGGAACATACAGGCGATTTCCAAACCTCAATGTCCCGTCTTCGTGAATGCGAAGTCCTGTCTGTATGCCGGCTTCTGTCCTTTCTTTGAGTCTTCGGAATCTAGCATCGGTGGGCAATGCCTCCTTAATCTTCTCCACGAGTGATGACTGAATCTCAAGGTTAGCCATCAATCTATTCTGTCCTGATACGACGACCTCTATCTGCAGCTCCTGTAAATCCCTCAATAACTCTGGCTGCATTGTCAAGAAATACGCCGTAGGCTTCCTGCTGAGTGCGTCTGCAACAACATTCGCCTTTCCCGGATGATACTGCAGATCTATGTCAAAATCTACCATCAATTCAAGCCAGCGTCTCTGCCTCATGTTGAGCTCCTTCTGAGTATATACGTACTTCAGACTCTTGTGATCAGTAAAGATTTCTACCCTCTTTCCATAAAGATAGTGCCTCCATATCTTCAATGCAAATATCACTGCTGCTAGCTCCAGATCATGTGTCGGGTAGTTCCTTTCGTGGTCCTTTAATTGTCTTGACGCATAAGCAATGACTTTGCCGTGTTGCATCAAAACACATCCTAGTCCACTGCCTGATGCATCACTGTAAACAACAAAACCTTCTGACCCTGAAGGAAGAGTCAAGACCGGTGCTGTTGTTAATCTTCTCTTCAGTTCTTCAAAAGCCTTCTGGCAGTCTTCTGTCTATATAAACTCCTGGTTCTTTCGTGTCAGCTTCGTCATCGGTTCTGCAATCCTCGAGAAATTCTCTACAAACCTTCGGTAATATCCCGCAAGTCCAAGAAAACTTCTCACCTCTGCGACTGATGTAGGTGTAGGCCAAGTCTCTATTGCCGCAACTTTCTCTGGATCTACTAAAAGTCCTTCTCCTGATATGATGTGCCCCAAGAAAGGTACTTTGTCCATACAGAACTCACACTTACTAAGCTTGGCATATAACTTCTCCTGCCTCAAGGTCTCTAACACGATTCTAAGATGTTCCTCGTGCTCTTCATGGTTCTTGGAATATATGAGAATGTCGTCGATGAATACAACTACAAATTTATCCAAGAACTGATGAAAGACTCTGTTCATTAAGCTCATAAACACTGCTGGTGCGTTGGTTAAACCAAACGGCATCACCAAGAACTCATAATGCCCATACTTCGTCCTGAAAGTTGTCTTCGGGATGTCTTCTTTCCTCACCTTGATATGATGATAGCCAGATCTAAGGTCAATCTTCGAGAATACCCTTGCACCACTCAATTGATCGAAGAGATCATCAATGCGTGGTAAGGGATACCTGTTCTTGATGGTTACAGCATTTAGTGCCCTGTAATTAATGCACAACCGTACCGTTCCATCCTTCTTCGGCACAAATAATATGGGTGCTCCCCAAGGTGAAACACTGGGCCGAATGAAACCCTTCTCCAAAAGATCATCAACCTGCTCCTTCAATTCCACTAACTCCTTAGGTGCTAGCCGATATACTGATGAAGTGATAGGATCTGCTCCTGGAGTTAAGTCTATTATGAATTCTATTTCCCGATCAGACGGTAAACCTGAAAGATCATCAGGAAATACATCCACAAATTCTGATATGACTCTTGGGTAACCTGTCTCCCCTTCTACAGATAGTACCCTAAGAGTAGGCTGAACTCCTTGCTCTACTGCTCCTCGAGGAAACTCAAATTCTGGATGTCCTGGCGGTCTAAATATAACCCGCCCAAGTCGGCAATCAAGAGTCGCATGGTACTGACTTAACCAGTCCATACCAAGTACGACATCATAGTCAGGCATGGAAAAGATCAGAAATTGAGCTCGCATCTCTCGTCCACAAACTACTACAGAACATGATCTACAGATGTCACTAACCGGAATAATTCTACCTCCCGTAAGAATTCTCTTCATCTTCGGAAGGGGTGCGGTAGCTACTCTATGGGTGGCTACAAAGCTAGCTGCTATAAATGAATGCGATGCTCCAGAATCAAATAATGCTACAGCTGGTAATGAAGCTACTAAAATAGTACCTGCGATGACCTCGCCTGCTGTAGCCTCCTGCTCAACAGCTAATGGGAATGCCTGTCCTCGTCCCTGAGCTGGACCTCTCTGCTGCTGCTGCTGCTGCTGCTGGAATAGGGCTGCCTGTGGTGCCAGGGGTGGTCTCTGCTGGTTCCCTCCGGGGGCTGGTGGTCTGACCCCACCAACTCCTGTCTGTTGGGCTCCTGCTGCTGGATAAGCTGGTCGTGGTGCAGGCAATGCTAGTCTTGGTGCTCCGTCTCGGCGTTCGGAACAGTCCCTAGAAAAGTGCTGGCTGGATCCGCAGCTCAAACATAGTCCCAACTTACGCCTGCATTCCTTCTCAATGTGTCCTACCTTGCCGTAGTGGTGACAAGTAGGAAGAGGTCTGTCCCTATGTGCTGCTCTATCTGGCATACCCCTCTGGGTTCGCTTTGCTGAATCCCTATGTGCTGGCCTGAATGGTGCTGATGTGATAGGCCTCTTCAGGGTAGACTCCCTTCTAGTGACGCGCTCCAAGCGTCGGGCTGCTACAAGGACATCGGTATAAGATGTAGGTGCTACCGATCCAATCACTCTCTGAAGCTCAAACTTTAAGCCGTCAAAGAACTTTTCTGCTTTCTCTTCTTCCGTTGAAATCAATGTCGGGGCAAAGCGACTCAGGCGAATAAATTCCGCATTGTACTCCTCCACTGACATGCTGCCTTGGATAAGGCGGTTGAACCTGTCTCTGAGCTCTGACCGTGCGACTGTCGGGATGTACATCTCTTGGAAGAGTCTAGAGAACTCTTCCCATGTGACTCTGTCCTGTCCAAGTCTCCTCTCTTCTGCTAGCCACCAGTGATGCGCATTATCAGTTAACTGCATTCTAACTGCAGTCATCCACTTCTCTCTTGGAAGTTCAGCGGCTTCCAACTGATGCTGAATGTTTGTGAGCCACTCATGAACTTCCGTTGGCCCTTCTTTACCAGAAAATGTACGAGGTTTGAGGTGACGGAAATCAGTGATAGATCCCGTCGCTGTTCGCCTCATTGGGTGATTTGCCTGCTCCAATGCGGATACCAGGCTGGTCCTTAGATACTCGGCCTCCTGCCGATGGGCCTCCTGCTGAATCTGTTGCTGTGCTTGCATCATAGCATACATCATCTGGAACATCTGTTGCCCGTCCATGGCTTGTCCTGGCGGGAATACTGGCATCTGGGGAGTGAACTGTGGTGGAGGTGGGATGTCATCTCTCCGGAACCTTGGATTAGGCTGACCGGTTTGATCACTCTGCGATGCTTGTCCTCCATCCCCTGGTGTCACTCTGTCTCCATAAGTAACCACAGCGTCGTGTGGCGTATCCAAAGGAATATCATCTCTGTTCCCAGAATCCATTGCTCTGCAATCAAAATATAAACTGTAAGAACGCACAGAGGAATCAATACAGGATGCAGTTCAAGTAAAGATTTTAAGTCGATATAGAGTTCAACGATGGGTTAAATGATGGATGAGAACCTAGAACTTATCCTATCCTTAGGGCAGGCTGGTTCGGTCCCTAAATTGAAACCGAACAATTTAGTCGTGGACCTGCATGGGCCACCACAAAAACCATGTCACGCCCCAGTCCCAAAATACCGTGGGACCGGACGCGTGGCAAAGGCCAGCAGTACGCACCAATGGACCAACTCAATATAATGGATCCATCAGGGCATACTTAAGCTGTAAAACAAGTCCACGACAATCACTGCACGACTAATCTCATCCACACAAGATATAAAATATTATCCACAGAAAAATAAGAAATGAAAATCATCAGCAAGTCTCACAAAGTACTCCGGGGAACAACCCGATAAATATCTAGTACAATGGTTCAACAGACCAGAAAGTAAATGACTGGAATAAATAATAATAGCTGAGCATGATCATGGATGCTCAAGAGAAGTCTTCAGCTAAGACCTCGTCCTCGGATGGCGGTACAGCTCCTGGATTAGCTCCTGCTTCGGTCCCGTATACCTCGGGATAAATCTCGTCCTCAAATCTTGGGGACAAAATCCGGATCCAGGTCCTCAGGGGACATAGCAAGGTACAAGAAAGCTCATGCCAAAATGAATAAATAAACAATGCAGCAAATAATTGACTAAATGAAGCAATAGGGTAAATATGTAACCAATCTAAGTGAAATGCAAGTGAGAGCAACACTAAAACTCAGGCTGAGCCACTACAAGCTCTGTGTCGGGGAGCCGGTAGCGGTAATAACCGGTAGTGGGTCTAGCTCTGCTACGAGAGTCTACGACCTCTCAATAATAGAAGATATATATATGTAAACAGCCTGCAGCATGTGTGTCTCTCCCCACCCAATGTAACCACGCGTATCATGACCATAACGTCTCATGCCCATGTCAAGCGCGATCATAGCTAATGCACAAGTCAATAAAGTATCTAAGAATATAATGTCCATGTCCTGTATCCTATACAGAATCACCACGAATATCTCGGGAAAATCCTGTCTCATGAATAGTGTCAAGTGTCCTGGGCCATAGGGTACTTGATAAGACAAGTACGAGAGTCTAAAGTGTCACGGATGTCCATCTCTAGATGACCGTACCCAACACTGCGTACAGTGTCGGCACCCGACTGGTAATCGGACGCTAAGTACGTCACACGGTCCTAGGTTAAGCATGTACAGTAATATATATATAAAGCAAGGAAAATAGATAACTAAGCTGCAGAGTTTGGCAAGGTACACTTGCCTGATGTCCGAATACCAACAACTGTCCCTGTATCGGTGGATCCGGTAGGTACTACTCCAAAAGTTGTAATAAATATCACCACTAGTCTCAGAAGATGTCAAAAGCTAGAAATGCCTGTCCTTACGTCCAATTTGGACACAGGGGCAAAAAGGTCATTTCCGGATTAAAGCGGGGTCCCCATGTGGGCCACTTCGCACCGAAAAGCGTGTCAGGGTCAAAGGTCTCCAAATTCCGCAAACTCAGTGTTTACAAGTCAGGAACGATGACACGAACCCAACGGAACTTCCAGAATTGGATTCCGATGAGCCGATCTCAAAATCACCCGTCAAGTGGAGCCTGTGGGGCCCACGATACGTGATTTTGTCAACTTTCTCGGAATCGGACCAAACTTGGGTCACAGGACCAGCGTATTGCTACGAGTCCGATGGAGCAAGTTTCGTCTCGATCCGACGTGTGTACACAAAGTTACAGCGTGTTCCAGAAAAGACGGATACGGGGTGTCGTCGGCGGATACGCGTTGATTCCGGGGTGCACACACCTCCGAATCGACTTCTGCGAAATCTCACACGACCGTATCAACGTTGCGCACAGTTCGGTAAAGACCGCGTGCGACCAAGTCGTCCCGATTGGCGGGGCGAACTCAGTTCCGGGGTGAAACAGAGCGTTATTTTTCCTGTTTTTGGATCGCGGTGTGCGATCACCACAGGACGCGATGCCCCGAGCGGGTTGCACGGGCACCGAGGGGGTTATGCAGTCTACGCGTAGCAATTTACGGAATTGAATATGGAGTTGTGAGGTGACAGAAATCGGTACCTGAACAGGGCTCCGTGAATGCTGAATTCCAAGTGTCCGAAAGTCAATTTGACGCGAGCCGAATCCTGATCGGGTCTGCTGTGAGTCCGAGTGAGGGCTCTGGTCGGGACAGTCGAGGGCTTTGCCGGAGGGGTCGGCCTCGAGGTCGGGTTAGGGCAGCGGCTTCGCGCGGCCGGGTCGGTGCGTCTCGCACGCTGGGGAGGTTCGGCGTCTCTCGGCGCCGCGAGTCTCGAGCGGCTGCCGGTTCTCGGGTCGATGGCCGAGGGTCTGGAGATGGCCTGCCGCGAATGAAGGAGGAGACTGCGGTGTCGACGAGTCGGGTGGCGGCGAAGGGGACGATCGGCAGGGAGGAGTTCGAGTGGCTGGGAGGCGGCTCGTGGACGGGGTTGGGTCTGGATGGGTCGGCTGAGAAATCCGAGGGGAGGCGGCGGCAGGTTCTCGGCAAGGGGAGTCGGCGGATGAAAGGGGCAGCCTGGATCCCTAGGCGTTGGCTTTATAGATGCTACTGTAGCTCCGCGGCTAGGGTTTCAAGGGATTCGGGTAGGGTTGGTTTGGTTCGGGCTTCGTTGGGTTCGGTTCACAATCCTATAGCTTTTGGTCCTCGTTACGTTGCTCCGGTGTCCAATAAATTCACCGAAAAATGCCATGCGTCCGGTTCTCCATAATACACAATAAATTTTTACTTCCAGAATATTTTAACACCCATAAACTGCCCGTAAAATTCTTTAACTCATAAACACCTCGGTTCTTCATCCAAAATCCCGAAAACATCCGGAAAAATTTTATAAAAAAATTATCTGAAAAATAGGGTGTTTACACCTACCCCTACATCAGTTACGGAGGTTAGGAGCTTCCTCGGACTTACCGAATATTATCGAAGGTTCGTGAAAAACTTTTCGAGGATAGCTGCACCTATGACGCGATTGACGCGTAAAGGCGAAGAGTTTATCTGGACCGACGAGTGTCAGGCGGCTTTCGATGAGCTGACGAAGCGTCTGACATCAGCACCAATTTTGACACTACCTTCAGGATCAGGAGGATTTGTAGTGTACAGTGATGCGTCAGGGAGCGGATTGGGATGTGTACTGATGCAACATGGCAAGGTGATAGCCTACGCATCAAGACAGCTGAGAGTTCATGAGAAGAACTATCCGACGCACGACTTGGAGCTAGCTGCGGTGATATTTGCACTAAAGCTATGGAGATATTACTTTTATGGTGAGCGTGTTGAGATTTACATAGATCATAAAAGCCTGAAGTACGTCTACACGTAGAAGGAGCTCAACATGAGGCAGAGACGTTGGCTAGAGTTGATGACAGATTATGACATTGAGTTACGGTACCACCCTGGCAAGGCGAATGTCGTAGTAGATGCCTTAAGCAGGAAGCCCATGGCATACTTTTTGACGACGCAGCGACAGTTGCTAGAGGATCTCCAGGAGCTTGGAATAGAGATCATATTGCCAGGCATGGATGGACAGATGGCCAGTCTTGAGGTTCAGTCTACTTTGATTGAGAGGATCAAGGCAGCATTGCCTACAGATGCGAGATTTTGACGTCTGCGAGAGAGAACAGAAGACGACATGCAGACGGGACTCAGGATTCATGAAGACGGAACGTTGAGGTGCGAAAATCATCTATATGTTCCGAGTAGCGAGCTACGCCAAGAGTTGATGACCGAGGCTCATAGCTCAATTTATTCCATTCATCCCGGGGGTACGAAGATGTACCGAGACTTGAGACAGCATTTCTGGTGGCATGGGATGAAGAGGGAAATTGCAAGATTTGTGGTAAAATATTTAGTTTGTCAGCAAGTCAAGGCTAAACACCAGAGGACTGCAGGATTATTGCAGCCACTCCCCATTCCCGAGTGGAAGTGGGAACACATTATCATAGACTTCGTCACAGGATTTCCGCGGAGCCCTAGCGGAAAGGATGCAGTTTGGGTTGTCGTAGACAGACTCACCAAGTCTGCACATTTCTTGCCCTTCCGAGTTGGGCAATCCACAGAGATACTAGCTGACATGTATATGAGGCAGATAGTACGATTACATGGAGTGCCTGTCAGCATCGTATCGGATCGTGATTCCAGATTCACGTCACATTTTTGGCGGAGTATGCAGGAGAGCTTAGGAACTCGACTCAAGTTCAGCACTGCGTATCATCCACAGACTGATGGACAGTCAGAGCGCACGATACAGATATTAGAGGATATGTTGAGGGCATGCATGATTAATTTTGGAGGATCTTGGGAGGACCATCTCCATTTGGTGGAATTCTCTTACAATAACAGTTACCAGGCCAGCATACAGATGGCACCTTATGAGGCACTGTACGGCAGGAAATGTAGGTCGCCAGTTTGTTGGAGTGACGTGGAAGAGCGTCAGATACTTGGTCCAGAGTTGGTGACACAGACAGTAGAGAAGGTCAAACAGATTCAGAGCCACCTGCGTGCAGCACAGGACAGACAAAAACACTGGGCAGATGCGCACCGCAGACCATTGGAGTTCAAGGAGGGTGACCACGTATTTTTGAGGATATTGCCCACCCGTGGTACCATCAGATTCGGAGGCAGAGGCAAGCTGAGTCCGAGGTACATCGGACCTTTTGATATTCTGGAAAGAGTTGGCGAAGTGGCTTACCGTCTTGCATTACCTCCATCATTAGAGGGAGTACATAACGTATTTCATGTATCGCAGCTGAGGAGATATGTCGCAGACCCTAGCCACGTGCTTGATCATTCGAAGATTACAGTCGGGCATAGTCTGTCTTACGTAGAGCAGCCAGTTGAGATCCTCGATCGCAGCGAGAAGACTTTGAGAGGGCAGACGATTCGACTGGTCAGAGTGGCATGGAAGCACCATTCGCCAGGCGAGTCTACTTGGGAGCGCGAGGATTCCATTCGGCAGCGGTTCCCGTACTTATTTGAGGAGCAAGGTACGAATTTACGTACGGCAATTAATTACTAGTTGTTTTAAAATTCTGTTAGATATTATCGTGCTTTACTTTTAAATTTCGGGGACAAAATTTCTCTAAGTTGGGAAGAATGTAAACCCCCTCGATTATTCTGTAGATAGTTAGAGTGGTTTTGGAAAATTTTGATAGCAGATGTTGAGGTTTAGCGTAGAGATAATTTATCTGGAATTTAATTCAATTTATTTAAACCCTTGGCGTGCCCCATCATTTTCTGATTTTTCGGAGCCCAATATCAGCCCATAAATTTCGTTCAATTTTTGTACTTCTGACCTGACCCGCCAAATTAGGCATTGGACTTTTCCGTCTTTCAAAATTAATTTCCATGTGCTCTAAATTAATTGTGCAACATTCCAAAATCGTAACACATATTTAATTCCGTGTCGGACACCTGTGTCGTACCCTAAAATTTGGGATACCAACTTAATCCGTTGAGCCGGACCAACTAAAGGGTCCAAGACTGACTCCAAGCCCCCACCATTTTTGGCCTTTGCGTCATTTTTGGATTTTGACCCCAAGTGCCCCAATTAAATTAAATTCGCGGGACACTTTGTTTCTATTTAAATCAAGGATACTGACTTTGTAAATCCTATTTCAATCTTTAAATTAATCCAAATGTCTTCCTAATTAAACCCGTGCCTAACGCACAACACCCTCTCACCATAAAAATTTCTAAATATAATTTTCTCCGCAATTTTTGGGTCATTTCATGTGTCCATGCAATTTCCCGAATTTACGGGGCTTAGTTACAATTATTGAATTGTGTGGAACCACTCTATTAGCCAAGAACTAATGAGAGGGTCCCAAAATAGGGTCCCATTCTCACCCACTCATTCACCCTCATGAAGAAACCCTCTCCTCTTCATGTTAAATCCCAACCATCCATTTTGAATGGATTAATCCCAACCCTCCATCTCCTCCACACATTCCCCTATAAAGTAACATTTCCCCCACCGTCAACACATAAAACCTACCGGCCCTAATCCCCATAAAATCTCTCTCTCCTTATCCATTTATTCCTTCATGCACAGGCAACTTTCTTCTTCATCCTCCTTCATTTCTTCTTTATCCTCCTTCATTTCTTCTTCTTCCTCCTTCACTTCTTCTTCCTCCTGAGACCGGCCGTCCGACTCGGCTCCGGCCAGCCCGCCCCACGGCCAGTGCAGCCCGCTCCGGGTCGGCTGTGCAATGCATCCTCGACTCCAGCTGCTGTGCGTCGGCTACTGCCAACAGCAGCTCCCCAATCCTTCGGTCGACGGTGCAGTGCACCCCACGGCTGACCCCGTCCGGTTTCCGACAAGCCGGCCTGACTCTCAACCCCGACCAGCCTGTGGATCTTTCGCCCGCTGTGTCTCCCGACCGTCGATCGACTGTACGTGCCCTGACCGGACTGTGCAGCTCCACTCGCTGTGCGACTCCGGCGGTGGACCAAGCCTGACTCCGGCCGTGAGACTTCCTTGACCGGCCAACCTCCCTGCCTAGCTTATTCACCACCGCCACCACCAGCCACTCCGACATCAACAACTACGTCAAGGTATATCTTCCCCTCTCTTGTTTAAATTCAGATTTATGCTAGTGTTTAGATAGGATTTTAATTTATATATCCTTGTGTAAATGTCAGGGCTTAGGTATCAATGGTTGTACATGATATAGTGTCTTGAGCATATATGTGGATATAGCGGTTAGGGTTTAATGGTTATATATTGTTGGCATATATATGGTTAGTATAGTATAGTACTTGAACAATGTTGATTTAGTGAATGTGGATTATAATGACTTGAGATAAGGATTTAATGGTGAACTTGGGGTTATTCGTCATAAGTAATTAAAATAAAGTTTAAAGAGCTTATGACTGCTTGAGTATTAAGGTCTGATATGATTGTTCCAAGCAATTGACGGTTAATTGAGGAACAGGTTAAATGGTAGTAAAAAGATACAGTGATAACAAAACAGTGGTTATTTGTAGAGCTAATATCTGATGATATTATACGGAGGTTTGATTTGGTGATAGATATTATTCGGATCAAGGATTGAGGACTGTGAAATATTAGTTAATTATTTGAGTTTGAGACTGAGCTTAGGTATAGATGTGTGTAACATACCTGTCTGTCGTAGAATAGATTATTGATTCTAGTTTGTATCTCTTCTCTAGGTACTGCGGGACCTGAGGACTTGGACGCGGTACCAGATCCCCGTCATCAACAGCCGAACGCAGGCAAGTGTACCTTGCCATCCTGTATTTCAGTTTACAGATATTGTTGTTCTTTATGTACTCGTGCGCGTATTTATGTTGATGTTCGATATTCCGTGTCCGGTTCACAACCGGGTGTTGACATTCGACTTAACGTCTTAGAATAATTACTAGATTCTTCATAGCAACTCGATGCACGTACCTGAGTACATCGATACCCCGGGACACACTCATACACTGTGATCGTGCCAGATTCCTGTATCCTGATACTGACATAATGACCAGAGACTGTAACGACCTTAGGGTCGCGTCTGTTGAGTTATTCCCTTGTGTCGAGACTGTAGTTAGAGGTTCAGGTTCAACGTACAATCGTTGACCGCTTGGAAAGGGGAAGACAGTTACTAGACGTTTGGGCTACTCTGCACGCGCTTATATATATGTAGTATTTTGTAGTGATACCTGTATCTAGTGTAGCTGTTTCACCCGTGTGACTCTTTGCCCGGAGCTGCGGTACGTGCCGTGTGTTTCCGTGTCCGGTGCTACGATTTTATTTTGGACGGCCCATGCGTCGAACATTGTCTTTAACTGTGTCTCACTTGTTTGGTTGTACTAGATTACCCTGTTGTTGCACTTGTACTATCTGTTTACCTGGCATGTTATTTTTCTGTACCTTGTTACGTCCCTCTGAGGACCTGGTTCCCTTCCAGGTGTAGGCCACGAGGATTACCCGGACGAAGTACACTGCTGGCCATTGCCACGTATCTCGGATTGAAATCCCCGTATGACTACTCTAGTATTTGTACTTGATACTTATTTGGATATTTTCCTTCCTGCACATTAGTTGTATTTACTTCTATTGTGCTCTTATATTGCTGCCTGTGGATGAGATTTAGATTGATTTTACTTGTGTTATGTGATGGGTTATTCATTGTATCCAACAGCTTAAGTGTACTCCGACGGGCCCATTAGATTGGATAGCCCGCCGAAGTACACTGCTGGCCATTGCCACGTATCTCGGTTCCTTATCCATGGAACCGGGGCATGACAAATTGGAGCACTACACTAGCCATTGCCTATCTACAAATATCACAACCTTGTCCTAGACACGCCCGCCTACCATTCTGACCTCGGTGTAACTTATAATTATGCTTTCTTGTGCTAAATTTTAGTAGCACGACTTTTATCGCAGACGTTATTATTTAATTCTAAATAAAATATGACTTTGTACCCTTCGAAATTGGAGACACAATCTTGACCGTTTTATACAACCCAAAATTTATTAATATTCTACACTATATCCTCTACATCCATGACACTTGCATCCCACCTAATATTATTCCTATGTACTTTTAATTAATTCCAGAACATCATGCGCACTAATTTTAATTAATTAAATCCAATTTCCATCTTTGTACAATTTTCTAATTTTTGGGCGCTTATTGCAAAAACGTATTGAGGTGTCCCCACCATTGGACAATACATGAAGAAATTCAACTTTCCTCTATATAGGAATTTTTCCATAATTTTTCGGAATGTGCAACGCGCACATCGTCCCCCATTTAAATTCTAGCCTTGTATTTAATTAATGCAAATTATAGCCCTCCCAAACATCCCCATGTGAGCCCAGGGCCCATCCCAAGGAGAGTGTTGACCAAGTCAAGTTTTCCTAGCTCAATAAAACCCCAAATCCCATATATATAAATGCAACTTTCCTCCTCCTTCTTTATTTTCTAAAACCAAAACCTAAAATTTACTTCTCAGCCGACATCCCCATGACCCATCTACTATACTTCTTCCCCGACCTCCCTCCGGCGAGCCATCTCGCCGGAGCAGACCCAGCAGCGTCACCCCGACCGCCGAAGACCCCGCTGCACCTCCCAGTTCTCCTCCAGCACCGCCTGAGAGCCGCTGCACCGACGCCGGAACCGACCCGACCCCGCTGCCGACTTCCTCCCTCGATGACCCAGACTCCGGTTATCGTCCCCGACCCCGCCATCATAATCACCACCACCTCCTTCGTTTCTTCTCTCCTCCTCCCTCTCTTCTCTGGCCTGACCTCCACCCTTCTCCGACTCCATCATCATCCCTACCACCAGAACCATGATGCACCACCTCTCCTCCCCTCCTTCCTTAGGTGATCACCGACCCTGCCATCATAATCACCACCACCATTACCACCCTCGTCCTCCTCTCCCTCCAGTCGTCTTCCCTGCTTTTCACGTCGTTCATCACCTCCACCACTAGCCTCCATCGTCCCCGACAGTCACCATCCCGTTCTCCTCCGCCTGAGTTCCTCCCGGAGCAACATCACCATCCTCTTTGACCTCGACCAGCACCCCTCCACTAGCCTGAACTCCACCCCTCCTCCTCCTCTTCCACCTTCCTGTCCCCTCCTCCTCCTTCGACTAGTCGGACCTCCCCCTGGCCGGAGTTCATGTCACCACCACCTATATTATCAACACCCCCACCATTATAAACATCATATACATTATCATCCACCTCATCAACCTAGCCGTCATCATCATCCTAGTCACCATCACCATCATCCATATTATCGTCCTCGCCATCACTATCGCTATCGTCGTCTTCGTCATCACCATCGCCATCGTCGCCGACATCGTCATCATCCCCATAATCATGATCATCAATATTATCATCATCCCTATCATCCCCATCCATGTAATCATCATCATCTCATTATTGTAATCATCATCATCTCATCATTATCTCATCATTGTCGTTATTATCATCATTAGCATCATCGCCATCACCATCATCCACATCATCCTCATTATCACCATCATCCACATCATTATCGTCTCATCATCACCATCATCTCAGCCACCATCTACAACATCCTCCTCACCTCATCACCTAATCACCATAGTCATCATCACCCTTAACCATTACCCTTAGCAACCTCAATCATCGTCATAACCCTCATCATCATCGACATTATAGACCCGTTACCCTTGCCCGACAACCCGCAACAGTTACCCCCGATTCCTGTACCTGTGTACGCTGACCCCGAAGATCTATTGGATTATTCTGCGCAACTTCCGGAGCAGAATATTGGGTCTACGCAGCCTTCTTGCCAGGCAAGTATACCTTGCCTTGTTGTACTGTTTAAATTTTATATTATTGGTTGCATATTTATTTATTTAATTGTGCGCATCCGAGAGAGACTCGGGTGCAGTCAACGGAGGCGTTGATGTTAGGACTTGTGTCTGACCTAGTGTCTAGTAGACCCACCTAAATTTGTGGAGTTATTGGTATGACTCCCCATGCCTTGACACATTTCTTACACGTGTTGTGAGTCTCATGTAGGGCACGGACTTGCGTATGCGATTGGCCACCTGTACGTATAAGTCGTGCGATAGATAAGGTATAACTGCTAATAGTAATGCATGTTAGAGACTTAGCAGTTATTAGTAGTCGGAGCATAGACTATTGTAGTACGAAGGTCCAATCCCTGTCCTTATTTGGTTGTGAGGTTGGACTATTGTTCTAACAATAGACTATGAGCCAGAGTTACGACACCGATACTTATACTCCATCTCGGTGTAGTAGCTACTGCGTGTTGTGGATACAACAGGCATAGATCATTGGGCGGGAAAGACAATTAGTAGGCGTATGGGACAGATATTTGGTTGCCGTAGTTTCAGAGTAAACAGCGGGGTCGTGAGCCTCAGTGCTACCTGGTTATGGGATCAGTGTTACCCGGTTATAGGCCAGTGCTACCCGGTTATGGGATCAGTGTTGCCCGGTTATGGGAGTATATACTTGTCGATACATCCGGCAGAGGTTACTAGCTGTGCGCTATCATGATCGGTGATGTAGTCAGCATATACATCTGGCATCCAGTTTACAACTAATGCTAGATACATAGCCTCTGGCTTGACGCTATGCTTTATACCTTTCACCTATCCATACATACCAAGGTTGTCTTCAAAGTATATTTTACTTAGCTGGTTAGGACACCCTTGAGTTTTTACAGTATTTACTTTATGGCATGTATTTTATGTATCTTGTTTCGTCCCTCTGAGGACCTGGCCCCTTTTCAGGTGTATTGTTCATGAGTATTTGCAGGAGCACAGATCCGAACTTGCTACGTATTTTGAGATGAGGATTTTTCTTCGAGCTCGTTATTGGTAGTTGATATTCTTATATTTTATTTTTCTTGTCTATTCTATATTCTAGTCCGGTAGTGGATTTGTTTCCATCCGACTACCATCATTAGATACTTTATATTGAGATCTAGATACGTAGCTATTGGTTATTTATCTATTTATGATTCATGTGGATGAGATCTAGATTATGACTGTGACTTGAGATATTTTATACCACTTGTGAATTATTGTTCATGATACAGCGTACGAATGTTTTATGGTTTTCATATATTGGAGTTGCCATATACATGCGGCTGGCATGCTTACGTGTCCTAGTCCTACGTATTTTAGGACTGGGGCATGACATGTTTTTGTGGTGGCCCATGCAGGTCGAGAGCATATTGTCTCGGTTACGTTACTGTACCGAGCAAGCCTGCACCTAGGAATAGAGTATAGGATCTCATCCAAAATTGACTATGATTCACCTTTCTTCCAATCTGTTCTATTTGAATAGCTGCATCCTGCTTGATTTATGTGCTTCCCTAATAGTTCCTAGAGTATATCCTTCTCCTAGAATATAGAAGTCCCTGTTGTTAGATGATAAGTAGGGTAACCTTCCTATTAAGAGTACAACTAGGATAATGACACATCCCTGAGTTAGAACACCTAATGAAACCCTAGTACCCCTTACCTATAGATTAATGTACCATTACCCCTCGATATATGTATGAAGACTTGAGAGTGGTATAGACACTACTAGAGTAGTTAGAAAGTTGACCATGAGGTTTGACCCTAGTATTGAGGAACCAATAGAAACATAAGGTTAAATATTAGGGCTAACCTAGCTTTTCATGGTAAAATAGTATTATAGAACTATACATTTAGACTCTTGTCTTGAGATTAGCAGGCAGTACTTTAGAAAGCTAAGAGCAATGCTTAGAATATTTTCCTCGATCAACCTCGAACACAGAGATTAGCATACCACATTCCCCTTAGAAAACCGTGATGTTATCTAGAGTCCTTCTATTTAATTTCATATTTTGTTCCTCCGAGACCATAGCGCTCGCGATTTGTGCAACTACTAATTATGTTCTTCTGTCGTGCCACCTAACGCTTCCATTCTTAATGTTAACCCTTTTATTCTATGAGCACTATGACTAAGACTTAAGATGACCATGACCTAAATAGTGTAAGAGGATACCCTAATAAGTACCAAGACCTCTTCTCGTAAACCTTAACAGGAATTCCTACACTTTCCTTAAGGCATTAGCGTATTAATTTATTATTTTAAGTTGGGTAGTATGCCTCGCCACATAGTATCACACAGTCCTCTTAACCCATTGTTGAAGAATAACCGAATAACACCAACTTTAGACTTGCATAAGAAGATAGTGTTTAGACTATAGAAATTAGAGGCCCATATCCCCATTTGGTCGACTGATGACTTAGACAAGGAGTTACTATGACAACTGTAGAGACTGAAAAGTCTTATCTTTTTGTGACCTTGAATTATTTTGTACCTTCTGTCATCATAATCTAGCGTACTTATATTTTCTGTACTACCTTGACTTATGCTGCTATTTTATATCCTAGTTTTATAAGCTTATTCTTTTACCAATCTTGATCATGATATTGTATTATTGGGGACGCCTACTAATACATTGTCTAATTAGAATCAGTATATTAAGGTCTAGCTAATATTATTACATTGGTTCGCCCTTCGTAATACTACTTTACGTGGATTAAAACATATATTTGACTAGTGGACGAATATACTTGCCCTCTAGATATGTCTGAGCATATCGTATCGGTTACATAACTCTACTGAGGAGCATGCAAATAAGAAACTACCAAATGGGATTTCAATCCACAACTGCCTTGACAATTCTCATTTGAATTTTTAAAATGCCTTGATCCCCATACTTCTATCCTATGACACCCTTGAACTCTTTATTATTGCTTTCCGTCTTCCCTTATTTCAGAAAGACGAACGCTCGTGCCGAGTATAAGTTGACACACTGATAAGTACTAGATATACCCTATAGGCTAATCATATGACTTGGTGACTCCCTTTTATAGTCGATTAAGGATATATCATAGATGATAGGTTTGGTGTTAAAACTTTGAGGATTAAATAACATGATTAAATAATTTTGAGGAATAGCTTCCTTAGATGTATAGCCTTAGATGATTGATGGATAAATTCTAAGTTGGGTAGAAACCGCACTTGTAAAACTTAAGGAGATTTTTTTTTTAGATGGTGATCAAGTAAGATTAGATAGAGAAACCCTACCCTATTTTAATTTTGAGGATAAAATTATTTTAAGTTGGGTAGATTGTAAACCCCCACACCCGAAATTAGGCCTACTTGGCTTAGATAGTGAAACTAGGTCTAGTTTGAACCCAATTAGAATTAGAACACGGCATTTTATTTAATTACGCAATATTTATATCGCTTAGCGCACCTTATCGTTGCTTCGATAATTGGAGCACTACACTAGCCATTGCCTATCTACAAATTTCATAATCTTGTCCTAGACATGTCCGCCTACCATTTTGACCTCGGTATAACTTATAATTATGGTTTCTTGTGCTACATTTTAGTCGCACAACTTTCGTCACAGACGTTATTATTTAATTCTAAATAAAATATAACTTTGTACCCTTGTATGTTCCAATCGAAATTGGAGACACAATCTTGACCATTTTATACAACCCGAAATTTATTAATATTCTACACTGTATCCTCTACGTCCCTGACACTTGCATCCCACCTAATATTATTCGCATGTACTTCTAATTAATTCTAGAACATCGTGCGCACTAATTTTAATTAATTAAATCCAATTTCCGTCTTTGTGCAATTTTCTAATTTTTGGGTGCTTATTGCAAAAACGTATTGAGGTATCCCCACCATTGGATAATACATGAAGAAATCTAACTTTCCCCTTCATAGGAATTTTCCCATAATTTTTTGGAATGTGCAACGCGCACATCGTCCCCCATTTAAATTCTAGCATTGTATTTAATTAATACAAATTGTAGCCCTCCTAAACATCCCCATGTGAGCCCAAGGCCCATCCCAAGGAGAGTGTTGACCAAGTCAAGTTTTCCTAGGTCAACAAAACCTCAAATCCCACATATATAAATTCAACTTTCCTCCTCTTTCTTTATTTTCTAAAACCAAAACCTAAAATTTACTTCTCAGCCGACATCCCCATGACCCATCTACTGTACTTCTTCCCCGACCTCCCTCCGGCGAGCCATCCCGCCGGAGCAGACCCAGCAGCGTCACCCCGACCGCCGAAGACCCCGCTGTACCTCCCAGTTCTCCTCCAGCGCTGCCTGAGAGCCGCTGCACCGACGCCGGAACCGACCCGACCCCGCTACCGATTTCCTCCCTCGATGACCCAGACTCCGGTCATCGTCGCCGACCCCGCAATCATAATCACCACCACCTCCTTCGTTTTTTCTCTCCTCCTCTCTCTCTTTTCTGGCCTGACCTCCACCCTTCTCCAACTCCATCATCATCCCTACCACCAGAACCATGATGCACCACCTCTCCTCCCCTCATTCCTCAGGTGATCACCGACCCTGCCATTATAATCACCACCACCATTACCACCCTCATCCTTCTCTCCCTCCAGTCGTCTTCCCTGATCTTCTCACCGTTCATCACCTCCACCACTAGCCTCCATCGTCCCCGACAGTCACCATCCCGTTCTCCTCCGCCTGAGTTCCTCCCGGAGCAACATCACCATCCTCCCTGACCTCGACCAGCACCCCCCCCTCTGGTCTGAACTCTACCCCTCGTCCTCCTCTTCCACCTTCCTGTCCCCTCCTCCTCCTTCGACTGGCCGGACCTCCCCCTGGACGGAGTTTATGTCACCACCACCTACATTATCAACACCACCACCATTATAAACATTATACACATCATCATCCACCTCATCAACCTAGCCGTCATCATCATTCTAGTCTCCATCACCATCATCCATATTATTATCCTCGCCATCACCATCGCCATCGTCGTCTTCGTCATCACCATCGCCATCGTCGCCGACATCGTCATCATCCCCATCATCATGATCATCAATATTATTATCATCCCTATCATCCCCATCCATGTAATCATCATCATCTCATTATCGTAATCATCATCATCTCATCATTGTCATCATCATCATCTCATCATTGTCGTCATCATCATCATTAGCATCATCGCCATCGCCATCATCCACATTATCCTCATCATCACCATTATCCACATCATCATCGTCTCATCATCACCATCATCTCAGCCACCATCTACAGCATCCTCCTCACCTCATCACCTAATCACTATAGTCATCATCACCCTTAACCATCACCCTTAGCAACCTCAATCATCGTCATAACCCTCGTCATCACCGATATCATAGACCCGTCACCCTTGCCCGACAATCCGCAGCAGTCACCCCCGATTCCCTTACCTGTGCACGCTGACCCTGAAGATCTGTTGGATTGTTCTGTGCGACTTCCGGAGCAGAATATTGGGTCTACGCAGCCTTCTTGCCAGGCAATTATACCTTGCCTTGTTGTTCTGTTTAAGTTCTGTATTATTGGTTGCATATTTATTTATTTAATTGTGCGTGTCCGAGAGAGACTCGGGTTCAGTCAACGGAGGCGTTGATGTTAGGACTTGTGTCTGACCTAGTGTCTAGTGGACCCACCTAAAGTTGTGGAGTTATTGGTATGACTCCCCATGCCTTGACATATTTCTTACGCGTATTGTGAGTCTCATGTAGGGCACGGACTTGCGTATACGGTTGGCCACCTGTACGTGTATGTCGTGCGACAGATAGGGTATAACTGCTAATAGTAATACATGTTAGAGACTTAGCAGTTATTAATAGTCGGAGCATAGACTATTGTAGTACGAAGGTCCAATCCCTGTCCTTGTTTGGTTGTAAGGTTGGACTATTGTTCTAACAATAGACTATGAGCCAGAGTTACGACACCGATACTTACACTCTATCTCGGTGTAGTAGCTACTACGTATTGTGGATACAACATGCATAGATCATTGGGCGGGAAAGACAATTAGTAGGCGTATGGGACAGATATTTGGTTGCCGTAGTTTCAGAGTAAACTGCGGGGCCGTGAGCCTCAGTGCTACCCGGTTATGGGATCAGTGTTACCTGGTTATGGGCCAGTGCTCCCCGGTTATGGGATCAGTGTTGCCCGGTTATGGGAGTATATACTTGTCGATACATCCGGCAGAGGTTACTAGCTGCGCTATCATGATCGGTGATGTAGTCAGCATATACATCTGGCATCCAGTTTACAGCTAATGCCAGATACATAGCCTCTGGCTTGACGCTATGCTTTATACCTTTCACCTACCCATACGTACCAAAGTTGTCTTCAAAGTGCTTTTCACTTAGCTGGTTAGGACACCCTTGAGTTTTCACAGTATTTACTTTATGGCATGCTCTTATGTATCTTGTTACGTCCCTCTGAGGACCTGGCCCCTTTCCAGGTGTATTGTTCATGAGTATTTGCAGGAGCGTAGATCCGGACTTGCTACGTATTTTGAGATGAGGATTTCTCTTCGAGCTCGTGATTGGTAGTTGATATTCTTATATTGTATTTTTCTTGTCTATTCTATATTCTAGTTTGGTAGTGGATTTGTTTCCATCCGACTACCATCATTAGATACTTTATATTGAGATCTAGATACGTAGCTATTGGTTATTTATATATTTATGATTCATGTGGATGAGATCTAGATTATGCTTGTGACTTGAGATATTTTATACCACTTGTGAATTATTATTCATGATACAGCGTACGCATGTGTTATGGTTTCCATATATTGGAGTTGCCATATAGATGCGGCTTGCATGCTTACGTGTCCTAGTCCTACATATTTTGGGACTGGGGCGTGACAGTTTATATTATTTATTAGAACTGCTGTTAGAGATATACTCTGCTCCTTTTCTGACTGGATATTTTTTTTCAGATGACACTGGGAGTGGTACCCTACTCATTACGGGCCTCAGGATGTTGTGGACTTAGAGCCAGAGACCCTGGCTCAGGAGGGACTCATCCCAACTGAGACAAACGACCCAGGACTTATAGCTTAGATGTTTAGCTTCTTTTGTACTGGATTTGTCTACAGCTTGTTGTTTAGTATTTTTTCTGACTCATTGATGTTATTATTTTGACTCATGAGTTGTATTGTGACTATTCTATTCGTTTATTATATTCGTTCTATTCTCCATCTTAGATCTGTGATTGAGTGTATTGATATTGTTGGTGGCTTATTATATTAGATAGATTACCCAAACAGCGTTCTACCGCTGATTCCGAGGCAAAGGCTGGACGTTGTTCCCGACTTGCATCCCTACACTGGATGCGGTTCATGACATATTTTTAGTGGTGGCCCATACAGGTCTTCGAGGTCATAATTAGTGCGATTCGTAGTGGTGCTCTGAATTGAGTGCTATTACGAGCCGGTTTCAGGATATAGGATATAGGCTATATGCTGAGAATACTCAATCACATCTAGAAAAAACTCTTTTGATTAAATTCAACTAGTCTTCCTTGATATTGATATTTGATCTTTAAACTGTCCTTTCTTTGAGTGACTTACATCATGTGCCATATTAATTCTTTCTTTTGCTTTGTCTTAGGATACCGCCTAAGACTAGATTACAACAGAGGAGAGCAGCTTCTGAGAGGTCTGCGACTTCCCGAGGGCCTGTACCAGTAACTTCTCCGGTGATTGGAGTATCATCTGCGTACGGGGGTCTACCTCCTACTTAGAGGACTGTTCCGACTGTATCTGAGGGACTTTTACCGCCACCTTCCGTGCCAGCAGATGCGACACAGATGTTTATACTATTTAACGAGATGTTGGAGGCACAGAGGGCTCAATCTGAGGCACACCAGAGGCAGACCGATGTCTTGCGGCAGGGCATCGAGAGTGCTCATCAGCTTGTTCGTGCCGTAGTAGAGAGAGGAGTTTTGGTCCAACAGCAGGTTGCTTCTTAGGTTGCTCAGCTTCGGCCATGCAATATTCATGACTTCAAGAAACTGGAGCCTAGGGTCTTCAAGGGGATGGAGGGCATCGTCTATGCTGATGATTGGCTCAAGGACATTGAGCGTCTCATGAGTGTGTCCCGTCTTTCTAGGGATCTGAAGGTTGAGGCGGTAGGACATCAGCTGTTCGACGTTGCCCGCACTTGGTTCAGGAATGAGCCAATTCTTACTGACGTAGGACAGTCATGGGAGGTGTTCAAGGACCTCTTCAAGAAAAAATTCTTTGCTCGGGCAGATAGGTTAGACTTGGGGAGGCAGTTTGAGAGCCTCTTTCAGGCGAGCATGTCTGTAGAGGAATACGCTGTAGAGTTCAGCAGGCTGAGCCCAATTACGGAGTATTTATTGAGAGAGCCGGAGGTTCAAGCTATTCATTTTCGTAAGGGTCTAAACTGGGAAGTGAAGATCCTCATTCTGTCTTTTTATGAGACCTACTCGGAGATACTTGCGAAGGCACGCAAGGTTGTGTGGGAGTTGGGTTTGAAGCCCAAGAGAGATCGTAATTCTTTTCTGGGGGCAAACAACAACACACTATCTGCCAAGCGTCCTCATTTTTAGTCCAGGCCTTTTCAGCAGCCGCAGCAGCACCAGACTCCAGCTAGGGCACCGTTTCTCCAGGCACCGCAGCAGTAGAGACAGTTACAACAAGCTCCTTGTGTAAAACCCCTAATTTTAATAAACCATATTATTATTTAATTGATTTATAGTATTTATTAGCTAATTAGAAGAAATAGAATTTATTAAATTTTTATTTCTAGGTGATTGTGTATTTAGAGATTTATGGAGCAACGTGTAATTTTACCTTAATTTATTTCATGTAGGAGATCTTGTGGACGGTTGATAGATTAATTGTATGCACTAAAATAAATTCTTTAATATATATATATATATATATAAATATATATATAAAGTTTATTAATTGAAATAGAAAAGAAAAGAAATAGAAAAGAATAGAAAAAGAAAGAAAGAAAAAAAGAAAGAAAATAAAATGAATAATAAAACCCTAAATCCTAACCCATTATAAACCCTAACCCAATACCAACCCGCTACCCTAAACCCGGCCCACACTCATAACATCAGCAGTTGCAAAGCCCAGCGACCCGCGCGCGCGCAGCATTCATCCCCGCCAACCTATATATATATATATATATATATATAATTGTAATCAAAACCCTAACCCTAAACCCCTCTTAGCACTCGACCTTGAGACCGTTCACCGCCACGACCACCACCGCGCGTCTGTGTCAACCCCGCTCACGCAACAAAATTTGAACATCAACTTACCCCTGATCAGGCTTTGTTTTTCGTGCCATCGCTAGACCAAACTTGACCCCGTCTTCACCGGTATGTTCACGACCTATCTCTCTTCCAACTCTGTGCATTAGTTTACTTTGAACAACGCGTAACCCTAGGCAAAAACTGAGCCAAAGTTGGAGAAAAATACAACTTTTAAATCACAGAAAACTGCGGTAATGACCTATGTTTAAGGACTCGTATGTCCCACCACAGAGATCCAAATTTAGTTTTTCTTCTTGCTATGCGAAGACCACCTAACCGAGATTAATTCCTGTCAATTATATTATTCTAATTGATGATGTATGCTGAGTTAAATCGATTTAAAAATTACTAAAAACCTATTTTCTAACTTCTAAAATTTGCGATACGGAGCGCGCCCCGCCAAACGGGACCGCCCCGTCGCGTACCAATTACATCCAAAGGCACGTATGGTATGTCCAGACTTGTGGACTTTCGTAAAAACTGATTCGGACGCGTATGCGCATCAGAAGCAACCCGTATCCGCGAAAAGTCCCCATATCGCGACTTTTGCAAAACCCCGCACCAATTATTGTTCGCTCGTCAGAATGGAACAAAACTTGCGCCACTGGACTCGTGGTATCGTGCTGGTCCTGTGACCCAATTTTCACGTAATTCTGAGACAGATGACCAAACCACCTAATTGCGGGCCCCACGGTTGACTTTTTGGACAAAATTGTGTTCGGCTACCGGAATCCAAAATTGGACATGCCGTTGAGTTCGTATTAACATTTAAAGTTTGTTTGACCTATAATTTGTCCCATTTAGAGACCTTTACCCTTGGCACACTTTTTTGGTGCAAGATGGCCCACATGTAGACCGCACTTTGACCCAAAATTACCGTTTTGCCTCTGTGTCCAAATTGGACGAAAGGGTAGTATTTTTTAGCTATCTCGCTAATTCCAAAAATGTTGGTGATGTCTATTTTAGCATCCGGGGACGTTTGTTCGGAGGCCTTAGTTCCTGATCCCATGTCCTTGACATCTGGACGCTTACACTATACGAATTTTTTGCCAGGCAAGTATACCTTGCCATTGTACTATCATTTACATTCTATATGATATATGCATTTATTTCTGTCTATTTATTTTATTTATTTTAACTTCTATATAAACTGCACGTCCAAGAAAACTTGGGTGCAACGACGGTGACGTCGTATTCTATTTGTATTATCTATATGCATTTGGACCTACTTTATGAGACCACCCCATTATCATGAGGCATTCTTATATTTCATTGGCCATGACACTATTTTTACACGAGTGTGAGTCAAATGTAGGACACGGACTTGCGTACTCGGCTGGCAACCGGTACGTATAGGTCGTGCAACGGATAGGGATAACTGCCGATAGAAACTTTGTATGCTAGTAGACCTGGCAGTTATTTAGAGGTATCATCGTATCATGGATGTGACATGCTTAGAGCATGGGGTAGGGAGAACAATAAGTAAGGCATTTGGGCTCTTTTGCACTTTCCTTTCTGTAACCCGTACGCTCCGCCGGAGATACGTGGCGGTGATGACCCCTATATATTACTGACGGCCTCTGTCGTTCAAAAAGACAACATGCTTTGTAGGCCCCTGATTCTCCGAGAGAGTCACACCAATCCCATTTATGGCCAGATAACTCACTTATTGGAAAGTTGTTCTCAAACTGCATTCACTAGATGGATAGGCGACCCATTGGATATTTATTTTGAAAACTTTATTGGCATATTTATATGTATCTTGTTATGTCCCTCTGAGGACCTGATCCCTTTCCAGATATAGACGTGCAGGAGTATCCACAGGAGTATGGACCTGGACCTGACGCTTCTTATCAGCCTTCGGAGTATCTTTGATTCATTGCAGCTGTTAGAGATTCTAGTTGCTTTTACTATTTAGACATTTATCTTATATTAGAGTTGATTCTCTTCTCTCTTTTAGTAGTTTTAGTATAGTCGATTTGCAGTGAATTTATTTCTATCCGACTATCATACTTTGAGACTTCCTATTTGATATTCAGTTATTTATTCCTATTTATTTATTTATTTATTTGTGTTGTGGATGAGATATAGATTACGTGTGACTTGTTGATAGTATATTACTACTGGTGGATTTGATATTCATGTACAGCATACATGTGTGTATGGTTTCCATATATTGGAGTTCGTATACATACGGCTGGCGTGTTACATATTCCTAGTCCAACATATTTTGGGACTGGGGTGTGACATATTTTTGTGGTGGCCCATGCAGGTCTAAAATATATTGTCTCGGTTACGTAACTGTACCGAACAAGCCTGCGTATAGGAATAGATTATTGGATCTCATCCATGCTTGACTGAAACTCATCCTTCCTTTCCACTATCCTATTTAAATGATTGCATCCTGTTGATTCCTGTACGTCTTCTAATCGTTTCGTCCACACCTGCAGAGAGATGGATATGCGTAGTGGATGTACTGCCGTCGATGGCGACACACCTTTAGGAGTCAATGGCCAAACTCGAGGGGACACCTCAACGACTCCTAGATTTTTGGGGCCGGATAGACAGACTCACAATCCAGTTCCATCTGATCTTTCCACTTCACTTAATGGGACCCATCCAGCTTCATCGATACTGCAGGATGGCCAGACACAACTGTTCCAATTCTTTCAAATAAAAATACAGGAACAGAGACAATAGGCAGCCGCACTAGCTGCAGAGCAGAGGCAGCTAGCAGCAGAGCAGAGGCAGCTAGCAGTACTTGAGATAATGGCTGCACAGGCTACTGTACCAGCTCAAGCACTAGTTCCGGTACCTCGAGGTAGAGTTGGTTCATTCAAGGACTTTATACAGATGGGTCCCAAGCCGTACAAAGGCACTGAGAGCCCAAAGGAGACTACAAACTGGATTACGCTTTACTGCTCTATTGAAACATGTATACATTATTACCACTCAGAACTAGCGACAGACTTACACCAGTTTTATAATTGAACTTATCATCCCCAAGACACACACACACTAGACTGATACATGAAGAACCCGACAGCTCATCCTAATTGTCCATGCACACAAGCTTGCTGCTGCTGTTACTGCACCTTGCTGCTACTACTGCTAGTTCTACTGCTACTACTACTAAACTGCTACTGCTACAGATATTAAACTGCTACTGCTATTACTAGTTCTACTGCTGCTACTACTAAACTGCTACTTCTACAGATATTAAACTGCTACTGCTATTAAACTAACCCCCACATCATGTTCCCAGTCTGGTGATGCTTCACCTTGCAGTGCACTTAAAGTACACTACCTATTACTGCTGCTGTACCTGGCCTTACCCCTAACAACAACTGCTGCATACTTACCTTACCATGCTACCTGAAGTGCACACACTCAACTATGCAGGAACTTGCACAATTTCCCGAGCTCCCCACTTCACTGTCAAGTAAAACACACCAAGGGAACCCCCATATATATATATATATATATATATATATATATATATTCATGCTTATATACATATGTATACATCACACATAATAGAGACATAAAACCAAACACTTATAGTGCATTATTAAGATACTGTATGATACGTACCCAACTGAGAGTCAAAACTGTCACTACCATATTTTCTAGGAAAGGATATTTTAGTCATTCGGTAGTTAATTAAATATTATGCATGTTGAATATTTATTTATTGTATTATTTATTTATTGTTAGCATGTTAGATTTATTTTTGGACTTGTGTTAGTGGACCTAACTAATTTAGTTTAGACTCATGGACCAACATTTAATTCTAGTTAGAATTGAGCCCAATAATTAGAAGCCCAATCATTAGGAAGATGATTAATTATGTTAAACCCATTAGACTAGAAGCTTCCCTCCTTAATTATTTCTTCATGAGAGGCCTCAAGGAATATTTTAGACTTTACATAGTAGCTTGAGGGAGGGGGCAAGTGAGGCCTATATAAAAGGGATGAAAACTTTCTCTCTCTTCATTTTTCATTCCAAATCTAGATCTAGAATTTTTTTCAACCAAATTCTATCAAATTCTTACCAAATTTTTATCAAATTCCTTCCCAAATCACCATTGGAGACTACTAGAGCAAGGATCTATAAGGAAGAAGCATGGATCTACAAAGAGGAGCATGGATCTACAAGTTGAAGGCTCATTTCACCAATTTTGGAGGTTTCATTGGGAATCCATCTCCCAATAGGTACAATTTAATTTTTCCCTTAATTTAGGTTATAAATATGATATTTAACCATGAGAAATCAACCCATATGCATAGGCTACCTATATGATTTGGTTTTGTGTTCATAAGAGGCATATTGAGAAAGTTATGGTACTTTTTGTGTCAATTTTGAGGGAATTCCGAGATTGACATTTGTTGTGTGTCAATTGGTCCTATAGATCAATTTGGCATATACTTTTATTTTTTGGGGCTAGGGTCGTGTCCACAATTGGATACGTGTAGGTCGTATTCCAATAATTTGGTGATACGTATTGATTTGGGGATTTTTCCTCCGACATGGGACTTTGTGCATGTTACATTTTGACACGGACACGTAGAATTATGTTTGACTCTTCGTATTGTTCATAAATAATATATTAGACTTGCTCGTGTCCTACGGGGTACGTTTGGATGTGTGGTGGACTCATGTCGCAAGCGTATCCTAGATCTAGTGGGATACGGGAGCAATGCACTCCACATGTTAGTGCATTTTATTCCATTATTTTTAGTTATTATAATATATATATATATATATATATATATATATATATATATATATATATATATATATATATATATATATATATATATATATATATATATATATATATATAGTGCTAGTATATCATATATTTATGTACCTATGTATTATGTATATATGTTGCTATATTTCTACATATGCAATAGCTATTAATTATAGTAGTGTTTTTATATAAGTTATATGTATATGTATATATGTTATCTATATTATTATATATATATACTTGCATAATTATATATATATATATACGTGTACGTATATGTAATTATATATATATATATATATATATGATACTATAATGTGTGTATATACTAGTATATATAGTTATATATAGATCTATATGTATATATATATATATATATATATATATATATATGTGTGTGTGTGTGTGTGTGTGTGTGTTGGTTTATATATATGCTTTTATATATATGTGTGGATATATATATATATATATATATATATATATATATATATATATATATATATATATATATATATATATATATATATATATAGTTATTTATTTGTGTGTGATTATATATATCTATATATATAGTTGTGAGAGGAATATATATACTTGTTAGATGTGTAGTAAGTTATTATGTAGGTATATGTATCTATGTATTGGTATGTATTATATGTTAGTAGCTAATAGTTTTAATAGTTTAGTTATGTTAGTATAGTTTAGTATATGGGGGTTAGCTATATATATTAACTATATGTATTAGGATTTGAATTACCTTGGGATACCAAGGTAATGTCAAGGTATTGAGGGATACTCAAGGTATTGGGTAATGGGTTGGTTTAGTCTAGTTAGTTACTATAGTAGTTAGTTAGTTGTATATGTTTGATTATGTAGATAGTTAGATATGTAAACTAGTATATATATGTTATGATTAATAGTTAGTCTCATATACTAATAGGTAGTGTATCTTGATAGTTAGTTATATTAACTATACATATCTATGTATGTTAGTATTATAGTTAGTTCTATGTTATATTGAGATGTATATATTAGTGTTAGTTATAACTAGTATTAGTTTAGGGTTTTATATATCTATTGGTATTAGTTATATGTTGAGGTTTGGGTTACCTCGGGATACCAAGGTATTACCAAGGTATTGGATCGATATCCAAGGTATTGAGTTTGGATATCGAGATAGGTGCGATACGCATTGGTGCAAGGCCAATGTATCCTAAATTTCTTATTTTAATATAGTATTAAGTATAATGACTTGTATATATATATATATATATATATATATATATATATATATATATATATATATATATATATATATATAATACTATTTTTATATAAATGGACTTGCGTATCTTAGGATACGACTTTTTGAATGCCTTTTAGTATCTTAGCTTGGATTGTATAGCATAGTTTCATAGTATTTCGACTTAGTGACTTAGTTTTAGACTCTTGCGACCTAGATTTCATCGGTTTGACCCAGAAATGGCTTTATGACTTCGAATTGCATCAACTTAACTTATTTTCATTTTAGAACCTTGTATTGATACAACATACCATATATAGGTTGTGTGACACCAGCTTGGGCATCGAGAGACACACCTTGCTCAGGACTTCAGGCGAGTACATTTCTCTGATTGTTTTCAATTCATAATATTGTATATATGCATGTTCTAGAATTGTATACATTGATCCCGACACAGTGATTTCATGGACTGGTGCTATATGGATCCCGTCATGAGATGTTATTCCCTACCGTGTTCCGTGGGTACTCGTGTACATTGTATCTCATCGTGTATAGTGGGTATTGATGATACTTCGTATTTACACACTACTCGTGTTCAGTGTGCTTATTCGTGTACACCCACCGCTCGTGTTTGGTGGTTATGATATTCGTGTACACCCATTGCTCGTGACAGTGGTTATATTTTTGTGTTCATAGCGTGTCGTGATTGGATCCATTGGTATTAGTTGGGGTGGGTGTCACGCCCCAGTCCCAAAAATACGTAGGACTAGGACACGTAAGCATGCCAGCCGCATGGATATGGCAACTCCAATATATGGAAACCAAATCCATACATACGCTGTAATATGAATATAAAATCCACAAGTGGTATAAAATATAATACAAGTCACAAGGTAAAATCTAAATCTCATCCACCAAAATATATAGAAATAAATAACCAGTATCTATGAAACTAGATCTCAATAAGAAGTATCTAAGGATGATAGTTGGATGGAAACAAATCCACTACCAACTCGAATATAAGAGCAAATACAATATGAGTACAACACCACAACACAATATAAGAATACCAGCTATCCATCACAGCTCGAAGAGAAGACATCCTCGGATCACATGTAACCATCCAAATCTGCACTCCTGCAAATACTCAAGAAAAGATACACCTGGCAGCGGACCAGGTCCTCAGAGGGACGTAACAAGATACAGAAAATACGAGCCAATTTGAATACAGTAAACATGCATATGGTTTAAAAATAGATAAGTACGCTGTACATGACAATCTATATGAATGCAAATGAGGACAACTTTTCGACGTATGGGCAAGGGTAGTCTACTCGATCTAAGCCTCACAACTCACACACCCGTCTAGAACATCAGAAATCGACATACCTCTGGGGTAGCGACCAGCGCGACACACGCCCGTAGTGCGAACTATATACTACGGTTTACCAGAGTGGTTAAAAGCACATACGCCTAATGATTGTCCTCCCATGATACTAGGTGCCATGTGTGTGTCAACATATCTAATACATAGTAATGACTGGAAAAAAACTACACATGCAAGAACTATACAGAAATGAAATAAATAAAAAGAAATATAAATAGCATGCAAAGTACTGTAAACAATTTGGCAAGGTATCTTGCCTGGGGTCCTGCTGCTAGTATGAATCCGAGTCCAAGTCACAGTCCAAATAGCCTATGTATTACAAATTTATCACGTCAAAACATAATTTATTTTAATTTATTTAATTCTGAAATAATTACTCTAAAATCCTATTTTAATCTTATTATTCTGATTTTTATGTTAATTCCTAAATTTTGTCCAAAAAAAAACTAAATTTTATCAACTCGAGACTCATGGCACGCAAATCGAGGCGATCTATTGACCAAAAAGTCAACCGACACAAACTCAACTTTCATGCATGATTTCCTGTAGATTTCAGCGTCAAAAATATGCTGAAATTTACGGCTCTTCCGAATTTAAATTCGTTTGGGAATTATGGCACATACAAATTTTGTATTGTGCACTGATGGTTAAATTCTAACCTAGAAGTTCTATAGAATTAACAGTATGTAAATATTTCGAAATAAATTCTGACAAAAATATATGTCGATGATCTCGACATTAGCTTTCCGAAAATTTAAACGGTTCGTGATTCTGATTCCTGGTTCTCCCGGAATCGCAAAAACATCGAAACACGTCTATTTTGTCTATTTTCGGACATGCTGTGCTCTACTAATTTTCCAGAATTTAATACACATAATTTAGTAAAAAAATTTATATAAACAGAAAGCTAACCTCAATATCGTTCCAACAAAAAAATTTGGAGCGCGTTTGGAGTCCGGAGCTAGGAGATATCGTCTTTTTAATTCGTCAGTAGAAAATGAGGCTGAATTTATGACGAATTTTGACTATTTTTTTTGGACGAAAAAGAGAGGAATTTGGGGAAGAAAAATATGAAGGATGAGGTATTTATAATGGTGGACACTACTTAATTAAATACGACTAGGATTGGTTAATTTTGATAGGATTATGATGAATTTAAATAAGGATAGGATATGCATGAAGTTGATTTCCTAGTAGGTTCAGGATTTGAATTAATTTAAAATAGAGTTTGAATTTATCTCAATAATTTATAATCTTAAATATAATTAAAGATAATACAAATAATTTATAAAATCTTATTAATATCTATTAACACTAAATTAGCATCTATCTAATATTAAGACTATATATATCCAAATAAATCCTAAATAAATTTAAAATCTAAATAAATTTCTTAAAATTCTAAATAAATTACAAAAATATAATTAAATATTTTAAACTAAAATAAATATTTGGTAGGAACGATATGCAAGTATGGTCGTATAGTAAATCATAGAAGTCCTAAAAATTTATGTTTTCTAAGTTTTAATTACCAAAAATTCTAGAAAAATCTCCAAAAATCTAAAATAACCTAAAATAATTCTAAATGAATATTTATATAAGTAAATATACTAAAAAATTTATTTTCTAATTAACTAAGAAAATATTCTAAATAAATTCAACATCTATAATAAATATAATAATATAAAATATACACAAATACCTATTTTGGGTGAGGGAGTTTACAATCTACCCAACTTAAAACAATTTCGTCCTCGAAATTAAAGTAAGACATAATTTGTTAAATCCTTCACATTCGTACACAAGGTATGTCAATCGCAATCTCTTCCAAAAATTTAAATAACAAAATCTATTCGAATCTATTGCGATCACTTCAAAATTAATATAACCACTGTTTAAATCAAAATTCAACCTGTCGTAATCTCTTCTCGACATTTTTTTTTTCAACATTCAAATCTAACTCAAGTCTATATGACATCCCACATCAAAATTTATATCACCATTTTCAACTATCATAATCTCCTCTAGACCTTGAACAATAAACAATTCTAATCAAATCTTATTTCTATTCTCAAATTAAGAATTTTGTACTCTTCAAATATTTAAACTCAATTTACATCCTCAATATTTCAAATAGGTGACCCAACAATCAAAATTAAACTTTTAATTCAAATCATCAAATTGTAAAATTTAAATCTAATTCACCAGTTGTTCAAGTCTAAAATTCTATATTTATCCTAAAAATTTAAATCGATGATTCATCCTTCAATATTCAAAATTTAAATCATGTGCTCAAAGTATAAATATTGGGTCCTCAATATCAAGATTTTTAAAATTCATTAAATTCTCATTATCTTAATCCTTCTTTTAAAATTCTCCACATTTAAAAGGACTTAATCTCTCAATCTAATCCTACTTGATCACAATCTAAAAAATTCTCCTCAAGTTTAATAATGCAATTTCTACCCAACTTAGAATTTACCCATCTATCACATAAGGCTCTTACACTTAAGAAAAATATTCCTCAATTTATTTTCTCATGTCATTCAATCCTCAAAACTTTAACACCAACTATATCATATGTGATATGCCCTTAATCAATTATGAAAGATAGTCACCAAATAATGTGATTGGCCTATGGGGTATATCTTGTACTACCCGTGTATCACTTATATCCAAGCACGAGATTTCGTCTTTCCGAAACAAGGGAAGACGGAAAGCAACGGAAAAGAGTTCAAGGAGGGGTAATAGAATGGAAGTATGGGAATCAAAGCGTTTAAAGAATTCAAATGGGAATTGTCAAGACAGTTGTGGATTGAAATCTTAATTTGGTAATTTTCTATTCACATGCTCACATCGGTGCAGTTATGTACTTGATATGATATGCTTTGTCGTATCTAGAGGGTAAGTATATTTGTCTACTGGTCCACTATACATCTCAATCCACGTAAAATACTATTGCGAAGGGCGAATCAAGCGCATTATGACTAGCTAGACCATAATACACTGATTCTGATTAGACAATTTGTATTAGTGTGGTTGATCAGGCCCCAATAACACATATGTCATGAACAAGCTCGATATAAGATTAAGTTTGCAAAAACTAGGCTATAATAGCAGCATAATTCAAGGTAGCACAGAAAATATAACGCTGGATTATGATGTGAGAAGTTATAAAATAATTCAAGTTCGCAAAAGCAAAAATAACATAAGCAATAATAATAAAAGACTCTACAATCTCTACAGTTATCATACAACCTTCTTATCTAAGTCGCTAGTCGACCAAATAGGGCAAGGACCTCTAAATTCTATGGTCTGAATAAACACTGTCGTCTTTTGCTAGCATGCGATAAATATCATTCGGTTATACTTCAATTAATAGGTCAAAAGACTATGTGATACTAGGTGTCAAACATTATGGTAAAACTTCTAACTAACTCTAGTAGTGTCTATACTACTCTCAAGTCTTCTTAATACATCAAGGGGTAATGGTATAACAATCTAAAGATAAGGAATTCTAGGTTCACTAGATATTCTAAACTTAGTGGTGTGTCTATATTCTCGTTGTATTCTTAATAGGTGTGCTACTCTAATTATCATCCTAATAACAGGGGTTCATATATTCTAGCAAAAGACTATACTCAAGGAACTATTAGGGAAGCACATGAATCAAGCAGGATACAATTGTTTAACAGATAGGAGGAGATGAATCACAGTCAATTGTGGATGAGATCCTATACTCTAGTCCTAGGTGCAGGCTTGTTCGGTATAGTAACGTAACCGAGACAATATGCTCTCGACCTGCATGGGCCACCACAAAAACATGTCACGCCCCAGTCCCAAAAATACGTAGGACTAGGACACGTAAGCATGCCAGCCGCATGGATATGGCAACTCCAATATATGGAAACCAAATCCATACATACGCTGTAATATGAATATAAAATCCACAAGTGGTATAAAATATAATACAAGTCACAAGGTAAAATCTAAATCTCATCCACCAAAATATATAGAAATAAATAACCAGTATCTATGAAACTAGATCTCAATAAGAAGTATCTAAGGATGATAGTTGGATGGAAACAAATCCACTACCAACTCGAATATAAGAGCAAATACAATATGAGTACAACACCACAACACAATATAAGAATACCAGCTATCCATCACAGCTCGAAGAGAAGACATCCTCGGATCACATGTAACCATCCAAATCTGCACTCCTGCAAATACTCAAGAAAAGATACACCTGGCAGCGGACCAGGTCCTCAGAGGGACGTAACAAGATACAGAAAATACGAGCCAATTTGAATACAGTAAACATGCATATGGTTTAAAAATAGATAAGTACGCTGTACATGACAATCTATATGAATGCAAATGAGGACAACTTTTCGACGTATGGGCAAGGGTAGTCTACTCGATCTAAGCCTCACAACTCACACACCCGTCTAGAACATCAGAAATCGACATACCTCTGGGGTAGCGACCAGCGCGACACACGCCCGTAGTGCGAACTATATACTACGGTTTACCAGAGTGGTTAAAAGCACATACGCCTAATGATTGTCCTCCCATGATACTAGGTGCCATGTGTGTGTCAACATATCTAATACATAGTAATGACTGGAAAAAAACTACACATGCAAGAACTATACAGAAATGAAATAAATAAAAAGAAATATAAATAGCATGCAAAGTACTGTAAACAATTTGGCAAGGTATCTTGCCTGGGGTCCTGCTGCTAGTATGAATCCGAGTCCAAGTCACAGTCCAAATAGCCTATGTATTACAAATTTATCACGTCAAAACATAATTTATTTTAATTTATTTAATTCTGAAATAATTACTCTAAAATCCTATTTTAATCTTATTATTCTGATTTTTATGTTAATTCCTAAATTTTGTCCAAAAAAAAACTAAATTTTATCAACTCGAGACTCATGGCACGCAAATCGAGGCGATCTATTGACCAAAAAGTCAACCGACACAAACTCAACTTTCATGCATGATTTCCTGTAGATTTCAGCGTCAAAAATATGCTGAAATTTACGGCTCTTCCGAATTTAAATTCGTTTGGGAATTATGGCACATACAAATTTTGTATTGTGCACTGATGGTTAAATTCTAACCTAGAAGTTCTACAGAATTAACAGTATGTAAATATTTCGAAATAAATTCTGACAAAAATATATGTCGATGATCTCGACATTAGCTTTCCGAAAATTTAAACGGTTCGTGATTCTGATTCCTGGTTCTCCCGGAATCGCAAAAACATCGAAACACGTCTATTTTCGGACATGCTGTGCTCTACTAATTTTCCAGAATTTAATACTCATAATTTAGTAAAAAAATTTATATAAACAGAAAGCTAACCTCAATATCGTTCCAACAAAAAAATTTGGAGCGCGTTTGGAGTCCGGAGCTAGGAGATATCGTCTTTTTAATTCGTCAGTAGAAAATGAGGCTGAATTTATGACGAATTTTGACTATTTTTTTTGGACGAAAAAGAGAGGAATTTGGGGAAGAAAAATATGAAGGATGAGGTATTTATAATGGTGGACACTACTTAATTAAATACGACTAGGATTGGTTAATTTTGATAGGATTATGATGAATTTAAATAAGGATAGGATATGCATGAAGTTGATTTCCTAGTAGGTTCAGGATTTGAATTAATTTAAAATAGAGTTTGAATTTATCTCAATAATTTATAATCTTAAATATAATTAAAGATAATACAAATAATTTATAAAATCTTATTAATATCTATTAACACTAAATTAGCATCTATCTAATATTAAGACTATATATATCCAAATAAATCCTAAATAAATTTAAAATCTAAATAAATTTCTTAAAATTCTAAATAAATTACAAAAATATAATTAAATATTTTAAACTAAAATAAATATTTGGTAGGAACGATATGCAAGTATGGTCGTATAGTAAATCATAGAAGTCCTAAAAATTTATGTTTTCTAAGTTTTAATTACCAAAAATTCTAGAAAAATCTCCAAAAATCTAAAATAACCTAAAATAATTCTAAATGAATATTTATATAAGTAAATATACTAAAAAATTTATTTTCTAATTAACTAAGAAAATATTCTAAATAAATTCAACATCTATAATAAATATAATAATATAAAATATACACAAATACCTATTTTGGGTGAGGGAGTTTACAATCTACCCAACTTAAAACAATTTCGTCCTCGAAATTAAAGTAAGACATAATTTGTTAAATCCTTCACATTCGTACACAAGGTATGTCAATCGCAATCTCTTCCAAAAATTTAAATAACAAAATCTATTCGAATCTATTGCGATCACTTCAAAATTAATATAACCACTGTTTAAATCAAAATTCAACCTGTCGTAATCTCTTCTCGACATTTTTTTTTTCAACATTCAAATCTAACTCAAGTCTATATGACATCCCACATCAAAATTTATATCACCATTTTCAACTATCATAATCTCCTCTAGACCTTGAACAATAAACAATTCTAATCAAATCTTATTTCTATTCTCAAATTAAGAATTTTGTACTCTTCAAATATTTAAACTCAATTTACATCCTCAATATTTCAAATAGGTGACCCAACAATCAAAATTAAACTTTTAATTCAAATCATCAAATTGTAAAATTTAAATCTAATTCACCAGTTGTTCAAGTCTAAAATTCTATATTTATCCTAAAAATTTAAATCGATGATTCATCCTTCAATATTCAAAATTTAAATCATGTGCTCAAAGTATAAATATTGGGTCCTCAATATCAAGATTTTTAAAATTCATTAAATTCTCATTATCTTAATCCTTCTTTTAAAATTCTCCACATTTAAAAGGACTTAATCTCTCAATCTAATCCTACTTGATCACAATCTAAAAAATTCTCCTCAAGTTTAATAATGCAATTTCTACCCAACTTAGAATTTACCCATCTATCACATAAGGCTCTTACACTTAAGAAAAATATTCCTCAATTTATTTTCTCATGTCATTCAATCCTCAAAACTTTAACACCAACTATATCATATGTGATATGCCCTTAATCAATTATGAAAGATAGTCACCAAATAATGTGATTGGCCTATGGGGTATATCTTGTACTACCCGTGTATCACTTATATCCAAGCACGAGATTTCGTCTTTCCGAAACAAGGGAAGACGGAAAGCAACGGAAAAGAGTTCAAGGAGGGGTAATAGAATGGAAGTATGGGAATCAAAGCGTTTAAAGAATTCAAATGGGAATTGTCAAGACAGTTGTGGATTGAAATCTTAATTTGGTAATTTTCTATTCACATGCTCACATCGGTGCAGTTATGTACTTGATATGATATGCTTTGTCGTATCTAGAGGGTAAGTATATTTGTCTACTGGTCCACTATACATCTCAATCCACGTAAAATACTATTGCGAAGGGCGAATCAAGCGCATTATGACTAGCTAGACCATAATACACTGATTCTGATTAGACAATTTGTATTAGTGTGGTTGATCAGGCCCCAATAACACATATGTCATGAACAAGCTCGATATAAGATTAAGTTTGCAAAAACTAGGCTATAATAGCAGCATAATTCAAGGTAGCACAGAAAATATAACGCTGGATTATGATGTGAGAAGTTATAAAATAATTCAAGTTCGCAAAAGCAAAAATAACATAAGCAATAATAATAAAAGACTCTACAATCTCTACAGTTATCATACAACCTTCTTATCTAAGTCGCTAGTCGACCAAATAGGGCAAGGACCTCTAAATTCTATGGTCTGAATAAACACTGTCGTCTTTTGCTAGCATGCGATAAATATCATTCGGTTATACTTCAATTAATAGGTCAAAAGACTATGTGATACTAGGTGTCAAACATTATGGTAAAACTTCTAACTAACTCTAGTAGTGTCTATACTACTCTCAAGTCTTCTTAATACATCAAGGGGTAATGGTATAACAATCTAAAGATAAGGAATTCTAGGTTCACTAGATATTCTAAACTTAGTGGTGTGTCTATATTCTCGTTGTATTCTTAATAGGTGTGCTACTCTAATTATCATCCTAATAACAGGGGTTCATATATTCTAGCAAAAGACTATACTCAAGGAACTATTAGGGAAGCACATGAATCAAGCAGGATACAATTGTTTAACAGATAGGAGGAGATGAATCACAGTCAATTGTGGATGAGATCCTATACTCTAGTCCTAGGTGCAGGCTTGTTCGGTATAGTAACGTAACCGAGACAATATGCTCTCGACCTGCATGGGCCACCACAAAAACATGTCACGCCCCAGTCCCAAAAATACGTAGGACTAGGACACGTAAGCATGCCAGCCGCATGGATATGGCAACTCCAATATATGGAAACCAAATCCATACATACGCTGTAATATGAATATAAAATCCACAAGTGGTATAAAATATAATACAAGTCACAAGGTAAAATCTAAATCTCATCCACCAAAATATATAGAAATAAATAACCAGTATCTATGAAACTAGATCTCAATAAGAAGTATCTAAGGATGATAGTTGGATGGAAACAAATCCACTACCAACTCGAATATAAGAGCAAATACAATATGAGTACAACACCACAACACAATATAAGAATACCAGCTATCCATCACAGCTCGAAGAGAAGACATCCTCGGATCACATGTAACCATCCAAATCTGCACTCCTGCAAATACTCAAGAAAAGATACACCTGGCAGCGGACCAGGTCCTCAGAGGGACGTAACAAGATACAGAAAATACGAGCCAATTTGAATACAGTAAACATGCATATGGTTTAAAAATAGATAAGTACGCTGTACATGACAATCTATATGAATGCAAATGAGGACAACTTTTCGACGTATGGGCAAGGGTAGTCTACTCGATCTAAGCCTCACAACTCACACACCCGTCTAGAACATCAGAAATCGACATACCTCTGGGGTAGCGACCAGCGCGACACACGCCCGTAGTGCGAACTATATACTACGGTTTACCAGAGTGGTTAAAAGTACATACGCCTAATGATTGTCCTCCCATGATACTAGGTGCCATGTGTGTGTCAACATATCTAATACATAGTAATGACTGGAAAAAAACTACACATGCAAGAACTATACAGAAATGAAATAAATAAAAAGAAATATAAATAGCATGCAAAGTACTGTAAACAATTTGGCAAGGTATCTTGCCTGGGGTCCTGCTGCTAGTATGAATCCGAGTCCAAGTCACAGTCCAAATAGCCTATGTATTACAAATTTATCACGTCAAAACATAATTTATTTTAATTTATTTAATTCTGAAATAATTACTCTAAAATCCTATTTTAATCTTATTATTCTGATTTTTATGTTAATTCCTAAATTTTGTCCAAAAAAAAACTAAATTTTATCAACTCGAGACTCATGGCACGCAAATCGAGGCGATCTATTGACCAAAAAGTCAACCGACACAAACTCAACTTTCATGCATGATTTCCTGTAGATTTTAGCGTCAAAAATATGCTGAAATTTACGGCTCTTCCGAATTTAAATTCGTTTGGGAATTATGGCACATACAAATTTTGTATTGTGCACTGATGGTTAAATTCTAACCTAGAAGTTCTACAGAATTAACAGTATGTAAATATTTCGAAATAAATTCTGACAAAAATATATGTCGATGATCTCGACATTAGCTTTCCGAAAATTTAAACGGTTCGTGATTCTGATTCCTGGTTCTCCCGGAATCGCAAAAACATCGAAACACGTCTATTTTCGGACATGCTGTGCTCTACTAATTTTCCAGAATTTAATACTCATAATTTAGTAAAAAATTTATATAAACAGAAAGCTAACCTCAATATCGTTCGAACAAAAAAATTTGGAGCGCGTTTGGAGTCCGGAGCTAGGAGATATCGTCTTTTTAATTCGTCAGTAGAAAATGAGGCTGAATTTATGACGAATTTTGACTATTTTTTTTGGACGAAAAAGAGAGGAATTTGGGGAAGAAAAATATGAAGGATGAGGTATTTATAATGGTGGACACTACTTAATTAAATACGACTAGGATTGGTTAATTTTGATAGGATTATGATGAATTTAAATAAGGATAGGATATGCATGAAGTTGATTTCCTAGTAGGTTCAGGATTTGAATTAATTTAAAATAGAGTTTGAATTTATCTCAATAATTTATAATCTTAAATATAATTAAAGATAATACAAATAATTTATAAAATCTTATTAATATCTATTAACACTAAATTAGCATCTATCTAATATTAAGACTATATATATCCAAATAAATCCTAAATAAATTTAAAATCTAAATAAATTTCTTAAAATTCTAAATAAATTACAAAAATATAATTAAATATTTTAAACTAAAATAAATATTTGGTAGGAACGATATGCAAGTATGGTCGTATAGTAAATCATAGAAGTCCTAAAAATTTATGTTTTCTAAGTTTTAATTACCAAAAATTCTAGAAAAATCTCCAAAAATCTAAAATAACCTAAAATAATTTTAAATGAATATTTATATAAGTAAATATACTAAAAAATTTATTTTCTAATTAACTAAGAAAATATTCTAAATAAATTCAACATCTATAATAAATATAATAATATAAAATATACACAAATACCTATTTTGGGTGAGGGAGTTTACAGTGGGAGAGTAGGAGTTGATTATGTAATCAAAGTCATTGTTACAAATTATGTACATTCTGGTTACATACCTCACTTGTAATCCGTCTTACCTGATCATTTTCACCCAACCCGATCACATAATGAACTCATATTCTGAGGCACATTTAGATAGTTAGTTGCAGTTTACTTCATCATATTATAATATTTATATTATTGATCTATATTCTCGTACATTACCTGTATATCTTGTTCATCATTCATATGTTTAGTGATCTTGTATTTTATTTCTATATTTGTTTATATGCTCGATTATGCTATTGAAACTACTTTCAGAGGTATGTACTTCGCTCTAATCCTGACTGGATATATTTTTCCAGATGATTGGCTTATAGAGCAGTGTCACACATTCTACGGTCCACATGACGGTGTATCTTTAGAGGATCCTTTGGTAGACCAGGAGGACTTAGTTACAGAGCCTGAGGAGGTCTAGTTTGTTTGTGTTGGACTTGTATTATATTATATTATTGAGATTCTTTGGGTTGTATATTATTTCAGATTGTGGTTTATATCTTATTCTTTCCTTCGCTATTCCATTCGTGCTTATCTTCCTTAATTTGTATTGTGATTGAGTTTAGTTATATTATGAGATACCATTTTGTTCCTCCGTTTGGAGTTGAGATGATTGACAGGTACCATATTATATAGTTGAGATGCTAGATAGTTAGAAATGACCCAGACAACGTTCTACCACCTATTCTGCGGCATAGGCTGGACGTACCCACGTACTCGTGCCCCGAATATCCGGGTGCGGGTCATGGCAAAAACTCATAATACACCTTAACAACCGCTTTTACATATCAAATACACTAATTTCTAACTAATGTAACTTGTTACACTAAGAATTGAAGAGAAATTATACAAATCACACAAAATAAGTCTCGTATCACACGGTATCATAAAATACCATGATACGCTCTACTCGTGTCCAATTGTAAACACGTACTTAGCCCCACAACTCTGATCTAAGTCTAATTAGATCTAATTGGTCTCATGACACACAATTGATGTGTCAATATTGTAATCCCCCATAATTGGACACAAATTACCATGTAACTTTCATAATACAAGTCATATGAACCTAATTCTTGATCCTATGGGTAGCCCTAAGCCAAGGGATAATTTCTAATAGTTAAATACATGAATTAGAGTCTAAACTAAGGGATTAATTCATAATTTACCTATTGGGAGATATATTTCCTATGAAAATCTCAATAGACACAATTATGACATAATTTCCTTGCCAACTCCTCTTCCTTCAAGTGATCCTTGCAATCCAAGCTTTAATACTTCTTAGATGATAAAATTGAGAAAGAATGGTGTGAATTGGATTAAATTTGTGGAGGGATGAGTCAATTTGGGGAAGAACATAATGGGGGATCTAAATGAAATAAACTAATGAAGAGGAGAAAAAAAGAGGAGTCCTCATTTGGTTGGCCCCCCTTCTTCCTCTCCAAGTCACAACAAATGTCCACTATGCCCCCACTATTTAATTATGAGGAATAATTAGTAAGGGGTATATTGAAAAGTCTATAAACTAATACAAATTAAGCTAATCTCCTTAATTAACTAAGGAAGAGGGTCTAATGGGCTTAGTCTCATGTTGAGCTCAAAGTGTTGTCATGACTAACTAATTTGGGTCTACTAGTGTCAAGTCCAAATAATAGGCTAGTTCACTAACTATAAATAATTAGCAAAAGCATAATTTAAATATATAGCACAATATAAATAAATATTAATTACTAAATACTAAATAACCAAAATACCCTCATCTAGAAATGCAGTAATGATAATATTACCTCTGAGTAACGTTCTACCTATTGGCTTTCTACTATTACGTTCGTATAACCCCTGATAGTGCCAGTCATTTCATCTTATTATTCGTACTTAAGGTACACCTCGGGTAATAAGTCTATAACCAAAGAATTTTTCATGTCCACATTACCTCTGAGCAAATATTCTTGTCTACCATCACATATGATGGTATGAGTCATTTCAACTTGTCATCCATACTTAGCTTTAAGTACGCCAAGGATGATGAGTCCACAAAAACTCCCCAGCGGGATTATCTCAAAACAATCAAATCAAGATATTTTTGACGGCGAGAAGCATACGTCGTTCCGAACGTGATAAGAGTGTACTGCTACACATTCATGCCCTTCGGTCTGAAGAACGCATGTGCTACATACCAGTGAGCTGTGAGCACCATATTCTGTGAATATCTACGCAAGACAGTAGGGTGTAACGTTGATGACATCGCTGTCAATAGTCGCTTTAAAGATGATCACCTTTGAGACTTGAAGATAGTGTTCTACCTGATGCGTACGCACCATCTCAAGATGAATCCTACCAAATCCTTCCTGAGACTCTCCAGCGGCAAATTTTTGGATTTTGTCATAACTTCGAAGGGTATCCACATAGACCTCGACAAGACTAAAGCAATCATTGAAATGCACCCGCCGAAGAACCTCAAAGAACTTCGTGGCCTTCAAAAAATACTGGCATACATCAGGAGGTTCATATCAAACCTCTTTGGACGTTGTCAATCGTTCACTCAGATTATGAAGAAGTGAGTCTCCTTTGTCTGGAATGAAGAATGCCAGTACGCCTTTGACGACATCAAGGAGTATTTCATGAACCCCCCAATATTGGTAGCCCCATTGTGGGAAGACCTTTCTTGCTATACGTGCGGATAATGGATCACTCCCTCGGAGCTCTAATATCCCAAAAAAGTGATACAGGTCAAGAATAGGCCATCTACTATCTCAGCAGAATGATGGCCGATGTAGAGTACAAATGCAATCCCATTGAGAAGGAGTGCCCCGCTTTGGTATTCACCATTCAGAAGACTCAAAATTACGTGGCAGGACAAACCATCCATGTGATCTCACGAGTTAATCCTCTCAGGTTTCTTATGACTAAACCCGGAGCGCTCAACTCTCACCTAGCCATATGGGCAATACTGATGTCGCCATACGATATGGTATTTTTCCCAAAAAGGAGGTCAAAGGCCAAGCATTGGCAGATTTTCTAGAAGCATATCCTTTACCAGAAACCTTGAAGGTCTATGAGGTGATCCCAGATGAAGTAGCGGACTCAAACATGACTACAAGCGCAGAAGCTGTTTGGCAAATATTTTTCGACAGTGCTTCAAGAACAGGGCCCAAAGGCGACATTATCGGTAGGTTTGGGATAGTACTTATTTTCCCACACGATCTGGTCGTGAACTGTGCTTACTCCCTCATAGAGCCATGCTCCAAAAATCTGGCAGAGTACAATGTCTTCGTCATTGGGCTCTAACTCGCTAAACAAGTGGGAGTAGCTACCTAGAAGCCTATATCGATTCCAAGCTGATAGTCAGTCAGGTCCGGGACTAATACGAGGTTCGGCATGAGGACTTGATTCCCTACAACCAAGCAGCGCTTGGAATAATCTCCACCTTCGATGGGTTCTTCATAGAGCACATTCTTTGACTGCCGAACATCGAGGCTAACACCCTGGCTAGTCTCCCTGCCTCTTTGGAAGTCCCGGTAAATATCCATCAGCTGATCACAGTGGTCGGTCAAGAGCTGGTCTACCCAAAAAGTAATCTATGTCTGTGCCTGAGCTACTTAGTAGAGACAAACACTGACTTCCAAGAATGGAGACTCCTATTCATCGACTACACAATCTATGGAATTCTTTTCGAGAACCCAAATGAAACCACTTCTATCAGAAGATGTTCCCTCCGGTTCTATTATGATACGGCTACCAAAATATTATATCGTCGTTCCTACGACGGTCTTCTACTACGATGTCTATAAAATACAGAAGCAAAACAGGCTCTCCGTGAGGCTCACGACGGGGTTTGTGGTGCCCATCAGCCCGGACCCAAGATACATGATCGTCTTCGGAGAATGGGTTACTATTAGCCGACAATGGTAGCGGAGGCTGTTGACTATGCGAGAAAGTGCCAAGCGTGCAAAATTCACGCAGACTTTATCCACCAGCCCTCATAATTCCTACACCCAACGGTAGCATCTTAGTCATTTGAAGCATGGGGAATGGATATTATCGGGTCAATTATTCTACCTTCTTCTAAGGGACATCGAATCATCTTGGCTATCACTGAGTACTTCTCCAAATGGGCAAAAGTTGTTCCACTCGCTGAAGTTAAGACCTCAAACATGATCAGCTTTATCAAGCATCACATCATATACTGCTTTGGCTTTCCACGGAGGATCATCTATGACAATGGTCCATAGTTTGTAAGTCATAATTTTTACTAGTTTTGTGACAAAAAAAAATCCAAAATGTAGCCTCGACTGCCTACAACCAGCAGCAAATAGTCTGGCAGAAGCATTCAATAAGACCATCATAAAGTTACTCAAGAAGTTTATGTTATCCAATAAGCGCGACTAGAATGAGTAGCTGGGTGAATATCTCTAGGCCTGTCGCACAACGGTCCAAACACCTACAAGCAGTACGCCATTCTCCTTGGTTTACGAAAGCAAAGCAGTCCTCCCACTCAAGATCCAAATTATGTCACTCCGAGTGGCTCTTTCCAACCAGTTAACCGTTTATGACAATCACCGTCGACGACTACAAGAGTTAGAAGTGCTCGACGAGAAACATCTCTTAGCTCAACAGGGCATTGAGATGTACCAAGCACGCCTCTCAGGAGCCTTCAGCAAAAGGGTCAAGAAGACGACTTACCAAGTGGGTGACCTCATCTTGACAGTAAGAAGACCGATGGTTATGACCGACAAGACGGTCGATAAATTCCAACCTAAATGGGAGGGTCCGTTCATTGTAGAGTCTGTGTTGTCCAACGACGCCTACCGGGTCACAAAACCAAATGGCGACTTGCTCATGATGCCAATTAACGACAAGTTCCTCAAAAAGTACTATATTTAAGCTAGACTTATACTTCCTTTACTATCAGCTAGACAACCAAAATATATAGTATACATTCCCCGTTGGTCATCCCCAGCATGTGTGTAAGCACAATATGCATTTCTTTTCCATGAAAGTTGGATAAAATCCATTGTCTGTATTCAGGAATCCTGAATACGCAACAGACAGTGGATCCTCAAAAGCTTCCTAGCTGAGCCACCTTCAGGTCTATCCACACTTTCAGTTAGACCACTCATAATCAGTTCCCTTGGGCATTAGTTTACGTCTACGTCACCTCTGAACTACTGTCCTAACCATTACCCCAGCATGGTTTGCCATATCCATATTACCTCTGAGAACCTCTTTGTATGACTATCGATCGTCACGTCCATAATACCTCTGACATCGGTCATAATCTAAACTTATCACCCATACTTAACTCTAAGTACGCCAGACGTGTTAAGTACACAAAACCTGCCACGTCCATATCACCTCTGGCAGGGCTTGTCTCGAACTTATTACTTATACTCAGGTGCGCAAGAAGTAATGAGGCCACAAAACTATCACGTCCATATCACCTCTGCAAGGGTTTTATTCAAACTTATTAATTGCACTCCAGTGCACAAGAAGTAGTAATATGTCTACCAAAGATCCCCCTGTGGGATATCCTCAACAAAAGAAAATAATTCACGTCTATATTACCTCTGAACTATGAGCTGCCCATGTTCCAAAGAAAACACCCATGTCCATATTACCTCTGGCTCGTTTCCTTTTCCTTCTATAAAAATACCAGGATCATACCTAACCTCTCGGTATGACTATCGTTTAGCTCACGTCCATGTTACCTCTGGGCTATCATCCTCACATCCTTCCCAGCAGAGTTTGCCATATCCTTCTTACCTCTGAGTAAACCTCCCTACTCGACTATCGATTATCACGTCCATATTACCTCTGATATCGGTCATCACCAAAACTTATCACCCGTACTTAACTCTAAGTACGCTAGAGGTGTTAAGTCCACAAAAATTGCCATATCCATATCATCTCTGGCAGGGCTTGTCTCAAATCTATTACTTGCACTCAGGTGTGCAAGAAGTAATGGGTCAACAAAACCTATCACGTCTATATCACCTCTGATACTTTTTTTGCTTTGAACTTATTTCTTGCACTCAGGTGCGCAGAAGATAATAGGGTCCACCAAAAAGTCCCCCAGTGGGACGTCCTTAACAAACTACGGTGTTGTGATATGTCCATATTACCTCTGCCATAATAAATCTATATACACTGCAAGGAACCCCGGGTGTTGTTTCTCCAATTCCTCAAATTCCTCATTATCAGCCGTGTACTCTTCATACGGCTCCTCGATCCAGGGAAACCGTGAAACATCATACATCTCATGAAGGGCGAGTCACATCTCCTCGCCAGGGGTAAAGAAGGTCCCAATACGACAGTTGTACATCTCGGTCAAAGCCACGAATAACATCGAATTCTCTTCCAAGCCATAACAGGAATCCCTTAGGGCGTAGTAAAGATTGGACTCCTTTAAAAACTGCTCGTACTTCTCCAGTACCCACATTGTCAAAATAATACAAGAAAGTGAATAATGTGCCCAGTTGAGCAAGCGTATTTTTCCTATTGGATAGGACCCCTTGTCCGCGAGCTGGTTCAGGAAGGTATCAACGCCATAAAAATGAATATTTGGCCCCATCTCACTCGCGAAGATGTCAGGTTCCAAATCACGAAGGGAGTAAGAAAATAATTCCTTGCAAGTCGCTACTTCCCTCTTCAGCTTGGAGTTGTGACGAATACGGCCAACCAGGACTCCCTTTTGGTCTGGAATCAGGTTGCCCAACATCCTCCTCGAAAGAGATACCATATTGAAAGCCGACAAGGGCAAATGGTGCTCCATCATAGGTATATATATCTTCATCCCGCCAAAAGAGAAGTCCCAGTTCTCTTTAATCTTTATCACCTTGGGGTCCAAGATAGTTAGAGAATCACCAAATAGGAATATGGGCTTCAAATAAGAAACATTCTTGCTATCCTCAATCGGTCTGGAGTAGAGTTGGCTAAGCAAGTAAAACGAAGGCTGATCCGCTATCAACTTTACCCTCACCTCAGATTGACCTTTGTTTATCTGGGCCTGGACATTTTCTACTATATGGTTAAATCTTACGCCCAATGCAGCCTGAGCATGCCCAATAATCACCTCCCCTAATGGAGCCATGGGTAAAGTCACTGCAAGAGTCAGGAATAAAAAAAAGTTAGAGCCATCAAGATAGCAATGTGCACAAAGAGACAACTTGGTCATATAAAGGCATACATGCGGCCAAGTTATTTCAGACACATATGGTGCCTTATATGTGATCAAGTCATGTCAGGAGCATGACAAGACATTCATGTGGTCGAGTGAGACGCATGTGATGCCATCCATGCGGCCAGGTCAAGACCGGCACATACGGCCTAAGTGAGACCCGCACATAAAATATGCGGCAGGGTCATATAAAAAGTTCGTACATATTCTAATCAATACGACGGACTATGTGCAAAGTGTCCATGCTTTCAGACTCCTTATTTTCCAATTCTTACCTTGGATGGGCACTTGAACTTTTAGGTGGAAAGTAGGGGCTTCATCCTTGGCCTTAGACGAGGACACATGGTGCTTCCCCTTGTTGTCACCCTTCTTGGCCTTTGACAAAGAGTACGAAGCTTTGGGGGCCATTGTGATCGGGCAGAGGGCCAGAGACAGAGGAAAGGTCGAATACAAAAAAGGAAAAGTCGAGCAGAGAGAAAAAGTTCTCTCACTTTGGCAAACTCCCTTATTTATAGCGCAAAGAAGATGGTGGCGACTCTTTGATTCTCGTACTGTGCTGTCAGCATTAATTATGACGGCGATACTTGAGTTTTCCACTCATCTTTATCCTTTGAGAAACTGTCACTTCGGGATCATTGTTGAGAGATTGTTCAGAATCTCAAGAAGATCCACTCAGGGATCGAGCCAAATCCTGCCATAAATAAAGATTTGACAGCCTGGTAGAATCGCTTATGCGACCACAGGTCTATGCGGCATGTCACTCAGATACGGCCCAAGATCCTCTACTCCATGTTTTTTATTCAAAGTTTTCTAAACTTATCAGTTTGAAAACTTTGAAGGGGGTCTTATAGAAGAATAGAAAATCTAGATCAATTCGTCCAACAAATATGTGCCCCAAAGATCAACTCAGAAATCAATTCACAGAATGACCACGCGGCCTAGAAAAAGCAGCATCCATGTCCCAATATTGGCCACATAAAGGCCTAACATAAAGATTATGTCTAACACAGAATCTTGAAAAAATGACTTTCTGAATGCCTCGAAAGACGCGAGCACGCTAAACGACAGAACCTTATGTCAATATGAACTTTACTCCTGACAGACGTATAGTGCCATGTTTACGAGGCCACATGCGTCCCAGACTCCATGCGTCTCTGGCCCCATGTGTTTCGGACTCCATGTATTCCATGCGTCTCTGGCCCCATGCATCTCTGGCCCCATGCGTCCTATGCATCCCAGATACATGGGGTGTAGAGTGTGTATCCATGATAAGTGAAGTAAAGGTATGAGAGTATGATGAGTATAAGTTAGATTTGTATGAGTAGAGTGTGTATCCATGATACATGGGTATAGTGTAGGATAAGTTTAAGTAATGGATTAGTATTGAGGTATTAAGTTAGATGTGGTTTAGGCTGGTGCAAGTACTAAGTATAAAGGAGTGTCAAATAGGTATTTATGAGTGTAGGGTAGTGGGGGATTTTGTACCATGGTACCATGCACTAATGTAAATTTATGAGATAAGGCTAAGTTATTAGTTAAATGTTAAGGTATTTGGGTAAACCTAGGAATTAGTATTATGATACTAAGGTAATAGTTAGGAAATGGGTATATAGACTAAGATATTATGAGTTGGTGTTATATTAGGGTCGATATATATTATATAATATATATAATATAGTGTATTAGCTAGTATTAGTTAATATTAGCTATTATACTTAGTATTAGCTAGTATACTTTGGATATTAGCAAGCTATGACTAATATGACCTAGAAAACTTAGTTTAGCAAGGAATTGACTTAGTTTGACCTAAAGACCTAGTTTCAAGCTAGTTTGTACTCATTCCATCATGACTGGATAATATTTTTAGTTGACTGTATTGGAACTGCTTTCAGTGTTTGTACTCGTTCCATCCTGACTGGATAAATTTTTTAGGTGATTATATTAAGGGCTGGTACCATACACATTATGGCCTACAGGACGATAGTATAGCTGAGCCAGGTCCTACCCTTCCGGAGGATCAAGGAGTGATCGAACTAGAGACCCAGCAGATATCTTAGTATTACTTACTTTAGTATTGAGACCGGATTTGTCTCCGCAGACCTACTTGATATATTTTGGAGATGTTTTAGTTTTAGACTTATTTGTGTGTTAAGATTCCTAAACATTAGACTTATGACTATATTGTTTCTCCTCGTTATATTCCAGCGTGCATTTATCTTCCTTAGGTCTTGTGATTGAGTATTATCAATGCTTATAATGTTGTCCTCCTTTAGAGGAGTTGAGATATTACTGCGTGAGATTGTGAATCATATTTGTAGGATATTAAAAATCTTTCTACCATCGTCTCTACAGTGTAGGTTGGACGTACCCATGACTCATACCAGAATTTTTAGGTGAATGTCGTGACAAATTTCTCACATGGAATTTGTTGGAGTTTTACTAATATGTACTAGGAAGATAGTCTCACATTAGAAAATACTCCAAGTGAGTATCTCAATATATATCAATACATGGTATTGAGGTATGCACATGGGGTGTAGGGCCCATGTGGGTGCCATATGGGTCATTTTCCTAGAAAGACTAAGTTTAAATTCCTCCAGAAAATATTTATATTTTTTTCACCCTTTTTAGAAAATTTCTATAGGTGCTAAGCCTCGCAGGGTCTTAGTGACTCGGACTAGGACTCGGGCTAAGGCAAAGGGCACAAAATGGTGCTTCATGTACGTCCATACGGCTATGTAAGTATGTGTGTATACGTGTATGCGTATATGTGCTTATACACTGTAGAAGCATGGAAAAGGGGCAGCCATGCGACCGACGTCCATGCGCCCCCAAATAAAAACTCAACAGATGGATCACACAAACACCATGAGGCCCAGAAAAAGGACGCCCATGCGGTCCAAACAAGCATCCTGACAACTGGCCGCAGGTCGACCTAACATGACTTCTTGACAATAAAGATGGCGTCTGACACAGAATCCTAACAAAAATAATTTTTTCTGATCGCCTCGAAGGACAAGAACCCACTAAGAGACAAAAGTCCAAGGATGGTGCAAAGCCACGTAGACAACGCGATAAAAAGATCCCATACGGCTCTGGCCCATGCGTCCCAGACTCCATGCGGTCCATGCGTCTCTGGCCTACGCGTCCCAGACTCCATGCATCCCAAGCGACTTTGGCCCATGCGTTCCAGACTTCATGCGGTCCATGCGTCTCTAGCCCCGTACATTCCAGACTCCGTGCATCCCGTGCGTCTTTGGCCATATGTGTCCCAGATTCCATGTCGACCAAGTCTTGTTGTTGCAACTGAGTGGTCCTCTCCAACTAAATAGCGGCCACGTGTCCATTTGACCAAGTCGAGCCTACACAGTTAAGAACCAACCAGATACTCTGCAAAATAAAAAAATCCCAACAAATGTTCACGTGGCAACGAAGCCCGGATTCCAGTGCATAGTTGTAGCACCCTTCCGTTGAGAGGGGACACGTGGCAAACCTTGCCACCCATGAGGCCCGAAATCTATGCGACCATAAATATGACTATAAATAGTAGGGTACTACTCCCATGCAAGGGGCTGGAAGGCTATATGTGAATCTACACTAAAGGGAGAGAGAAGAGCTATTGCATCGGATCATCTACGGAGTAAAAGAATTGCTACACTTCTAACCCTCCATTGTCACCCCCCAAAAAATAAATTTGTACTTAGATTGTACTAGGACTTTTCTTTGTACTTTCTTAGTTTGTTAAATCAAATCCAGTTATCTTTGTTCTCGTTTTTGATATAAAATAGCAAACACGGTGGCGACTCTGCTGGGGACACCCTTCTCCTCCGTTGAGAAATCGATGATGCAGTCCGATGCCGGCAAGCTCGGCTCGACACAAAAGATGCTGGTGGTCTGCTTCGACCAGCAAGTGTTCGAGGACATGCTCTCTGGGGATAGCACGGGTCCTTCTCCGAGGCAAGCAAAGCCCAAGAAGACCAGCAGGATGTGGGTAGCAAAGGCCTCTGTGCCTCACCTAACTGCGGAGCATGCGCTCCCCGTCTCTCTCCCAGCCACAAAAATCGTACATCATGCCGCCACTGTCTATGCAGCAACCTCTTTCAACCAAAAGGACACTCCCCACTCAAAGCCCCGCAGAATATAGGTGGCCAAAGCCTCTGCACCACACCCAGCTGCGGAGCAGACGCTTCCAGTCTCTCATTTTATTGCTAATGACGGTCGTCGGATGAACACCCATAACGTCCACATCTATGCGGTATCCCGCGTTGACGTTGAGACTATTTAGCACCCAGACTCTGGCAGAGAAAAATACTATGATGCCAGACGTCCTGGTGCTGAGGCAGTTTTTATGCGGCCAAGGAGGAGGCGGCATAAGACTGCCCATGTGGCATCAACTCACAACTGCAGACGACAGGCCGCATCCGACCCCAATAGCAATAGAACCTCAATTTTCGATCGTATCTCATGCGACGTAGATCCTATGCGACCTACTAAGAATGGTCAAAACCCAAAACTGGACTCTTCATACTTTGTGCCTGCGGTAGCTAAGCTGAAGAAGTCCAGGGCAGTACGAGCACGTCAAGCTCAAGCAACTGCTCATATGCCCGACCGCCAACAGGCATCGCCAGTTATTACGCGAGCCTCTAACAGAAAGTTATACAGGACTGACCCATGTGTCTAGCCTACAGGGACCAATGGGCAGGGTCAGTCTCAAAAGTCTTCCACCGATACCTCGGGGCAAGTTCATGTATGAACCCCAGGCCAGGGAGCAAGCACATCACCTGCGCATCTGTATGCCCGAGATATCCTGATTCGCAAAGAGGAGACAAAGGTAAAACAACATTCACATGATTTGTGTGACGTGATTACTCACAAACGCAAAGCAAGGAAAATAACTACGGCGTGCGACGTGTCCTCTCCGAGGCATAGCTGTGCCAATATCATTATCAACTGTTGTTGTAATAAAGCAGCAGTACTCATAGACAAGTAATCGGCCTTCCAGCGACTGTACCGGAAAGCACCTACCCGGCAGCAACCCGAAGATCAGGTGCAAGTTTTAAAGGAGAAGGAGTTACCCTTCGCCTCTTGCTAATCAACTGGATAGCTTCCCTCCACCAAGGGAAGAAAGCAGTCAAACACATCTAGTCTGGCGCTCTCTACCACTGCATCGCGAAGGAGATTACCCGGAGGGCTAACAATGGCACCTGCTGAAGGCGTCTTCCAAGGCACCCTCTCAAGGAAGAAGCTGTCAGCCCCTGGGGGTAGTTCTTTCTCATAACCTCTGGGGGTAGCCCAAGCTGGGGGTAGTGTCCCCCTGGACGTACGCAATAATCCAGCATTCCGAGGAGACAACGATTCTCAAGGAACGGACTTTGAGATACCGTAGGGTAGCTACTCCCACCAAGATGACACAATCTTCTACGTTAGGGTAGTATCCCCTCCAAATCTGAGGAAGATACAACGGATCCCGCCCTCCTTGAAGACTACTCACTACAAGGGTGCTAGACAGGGAGCATGGCATCTACTGCCCCCTCAATTTCTCCCCGTGTGAGGACGGTGTTCATGGCCGAAGACGACCATGAAGGCCCAGTGGCCGGCAGCGCCTTGAGATGCTCGAAGCTATGATGCACACAATGAGCTCATCAATGTAAGCTGTCATACCCCAGTCCCAAAATATATGGGACCAGGCCACGTGGCAATGGCCAGCTAATACGTCTCTGAAGGATTTCCTAATTTAATGGACCCGATGAAGCGTACTACGCTGTCCTAAAAGACTATCAAGTCCAATATGCTAACATGCAGTAGGTAAATGTCTAATATCATCCACATAATATAAATAAGGAGTACTAAAATAAATACTAAAAATAAGTACGGAGTCTGGATGTCATAATACAACACAAATAAGTCTGATGGGAACAATTCTACTGAATATAATGCTGAAATAAGAGTACGGAATGATAGATAAGAATACTAGACTAGAACATCGACTAGCTAGATAAAGATGCTCCAACCCTAGGCGGAAGGCCTATCAATGATCAGGGAAACTCCAAAGGTAATACCCCAAGCTCCTCCTCAGTTGCGTACCTCACCTCCTGTCCGGGCCCGTACACGGTCGGACAGTACGCCTCGTCCAAATCTGGAAGAGAACCAGGTCCTCAGAGGGACGTAACAAGATACAAAAATATATGCCGAATATAAATACTGAATAAGTAGGAAGGGTGTACTAACCATCTAAGTGAATACAATATGAGAACAACCTTTGTACGTATGGGTAGGAGCAGGCATAATGTCCAACACTCTGAAGAGCGTGGTATCTGCACATGTAACATCCATCATTCTGAAGAATAAAGTATCTGCATATATATATATATATATATATATATATATATATATATATATATATATACACACGTTCGTAACGCTCCGAAGAATGCGGTATCTGAATAAAGGGGGTCATTAGATCCGTGGCTCCTCTGGACACTACAAATACTAATGTGTGTATCCCATACGCCTACCAGTTGTCCTCTCCACCCAATGCAAATATACAAGTCGAATACACGACGTGCATACTTCGTAACTAACATGTCAGGTCTCAAATAACTAGACTAACCTGACTACGCACTAAACTGTGATGTATGTCATACGCACCGATAGCTGGTCCGGTACGTCAATTCGCATCCCAACATGAGTTTTTTATCATGATGAGTGTAAGAAGTGTTAGGATCCTGAAAGATATAAGAATATCTCCACAATAGTAGGTGAGTCTCCTAGGGACTAAGTCGATACACTACTCATCGATGCAATCGTCGACTGCACCCGAGTCATTCTCGGACGCGTATAGTTATAAATAATATTTGCAACAACAACTCATGCAAAATTTAATAACTTGAATTAAACAGTAAATAAGGCAAGGTATACTTGCCCGAATTCTCAAGCTGCGAATGCCAAAGTCTTGCTCCCGAAGCCTCGCCCGAACGATCCAACGAGCCTATATATAATTTAATATAATAACAATCAGTCATTATACTAGTATACGCACAAAAGTACATCTACACTGTACCTAGAAGCTAACACAAGTAGGGGTTATAACCAGGTCAACTAGAAGGGTTGAGTGTGCAAGAGTCTAAAAAATGCACAAGTGTCAAGTCCCTCTAAATGTACATTTTTTCAAATATCATAACCATGGTTACTAAGGTTCATATAGGTGCTAAGTTATTCTCCAACACAAGTTTGATAGTTTTAACCCTCTAGGTCTCCATGCACAAGTATGTAAGATGTCCTCAAATATTGTGCACAACAAGTCAACTAGCTACTATGCTACTAGTAAGTGTTTATAACTCAAAATATCGTGTAACACTAATCATGTGTTCTAACTATTAGGTTAAGGTGTATACTTTATATATATAAAATCATCATCATATCCTCTAAAATATAAACTCTCACCTAATCCTCGTACACTTGCACACATCGATATCTCAATTTCTCATTTATTCTAGCATAGCACATTAGCATGGTGACATTGTAATCTCTCATTCTATATATGCATCATACATTTTTTATAAACAAAAATTTAATTTATCGTGGTGATATTCACTCTCTAACACATGGCACTTTATATATAATATAGTCTAAGAACCTAGATACAAACACAACTACTAGTGTCATACTAAACAACCTAGTTCATGCATGAATAATATCGCTAAACATCATTCTAACTAAAATACATATTCTAAAATTAATTATAACATGGAGTTAATAGGAGTCTAGCAAGGGTTAAATAGGTTAGATGCAAGTTGTCAATTCTCTTATTGATGTGTGTGTGTATATATAAATATATCCATTTACACATACAAGAAGGTATTGAAGAGCAAGAAGTGAAGTTTATATAATACATTAAGAAGAAGGAGAACAAGATGGGGAAGAAATAGATTATTTATATATAGAGATAAGAATGAGATAAAGAAGAAAGAGATATCTAATGAATCCAAGTGAAATGGAGGAGGGACTAGGAGAGATTGGGTAGGGATGCTCCTGACGAGTGCAAGGGCTGCAAGGGGGTGCTCCTTCTGTGGGGGTGGCCGAAGGTGGAGGGGATGAAGAAGAACAACAGTTACAACAAGGGAAGCAATAATGTCTACTGAAGCAGCAACAACAGCGCATGGAGAAGATGCAGCAACAATGGCAATGGTGATAGTGGTTGTGAGGGTGGTAGAGATGGTGGTGATGGTCGTGAGGGTGGTAGAGGTGGTCGTGAGGGTGGTGGAGGTAATGGTGGTGAAGGAGGAGGTCGGGAATGGAAGAGATGGGAATGGTGGTAGCGGTGAGGTGGTGATGATGGTGAGGGTAGCTGAGGTGACTGAGGGTGGCAGACATTATGGTGGTGAGGGAGGAGGTCGGGAATGAAAGAGATGGGAATGGTGGTGGCTATGAGGTGGTGAGGGTGGCGGAGATGACTGAGGGTGGCGGAGGTGATGGTGGTGAAGGAGGAGGTCAAAAATGGTGGCGGTGGCAGTGAGGTGGCTGAGGGTAGCTGTCATGGTGGAGTGGGAGAGATGGGAATGGTGGTGGCTGTAAGGTAGTGATGGTGAAAAGGGTGGCGGAGCTCCGGCCTTTGGGGTTGCTCCGGTGGGTGGAGATGGTGGTGGTTAAAAATAATATAGAAGGGAAGGAGAAGAAGAATTATAAGTAAGGAGAGAGGTAAGATGTGTATTTAATGAAGAGAGGAAGCATTGGGATTAGGGCCGACTAGGTTCCTAAGGAGATGGTGGGTTTTTATGAAGGAATGGGTGGAGGTGATGTATTAGAATTTGAATGGAGGGTGGAGATTGATTGTAGGTTATGGTGAATAGTCAAATGCATACAAAGGAGAAAAAAGTGGAGCACATGACCGGTCAAGCATGTCATGGGATTTCTTTCATTTGTTCCAACCAATAAGAGATGGACACATGGCTAGCAATTTGCACAAAAGTCTCCAATAGTTTAGGACTTGCACAAAGAGGAAAAAGTGGATTGGATGTGGAAAAATATCATATTTGGTGTATTATAGTGGGGAAAATTGGTGTGTGGTATTTTGTATGAACCATGAGGTGTAAGTGGGGGTTTGGGTTGGTGTTGGGTCTAGTTTTGGGTTAGGTTGAGTCATTGCACCAATTTAGTTAAAATTAGTGTCAAAGGTGTTCTTTAATTAATTGGAAGTGCATAGGATTTAAATTGGGTAGGACACAAGTATCATGGACGTAGTATACTCGGAATAGATTATTGTCATAAATTTGGATGTGCAAAAAGGGTCGAGGGTGTGTCTTCAATTTCGATTGGAACATGCAAAGTTGGATTTATTTTAATTTAAAATATAGATATTTATAACGAATATTGTGCGACTAAAATAAAGTAAAAGAGAGGGTATTTATGAGTGACCCAAGGGTCAAATTAGAAGACTGGCACGTCAAGGTCACGTGTGTGAAATTTGTTTGAAAGCAAAAGCTAGAGTAGCGCTCCAAATATCGAAACAACGGCAATGTGCACCAAATGATATGAAATTTTGTACATTAATTTAAAATACTATGTTCTAATTCTAAATGGCTCCAAACTAACATTAGTCTCTTTCTAAGCCAAGTAGACCTAAATTTGGTCGAGGGGGTTTATAATCTACCCTCCTTAGAGCATTTTGTCCTCAAAATTAAAACAGACATATGGTATAAACTATTGACTGAAAATTATGCTACTACATACCTAGGCCTTCAAAGAGATGGGGAAACGCTGCCGAATATCATCCTCTCATTCCCTGGTTGACTCACTTGGTGTATGATGCCTCCATGCGACATAAACTAGAGGGATAGTCTGACCTCGCAACACCTTCTCGCTCCTGTCCAGAATCTCTACAGGCTCCTCATGATATGACAAACTTGGCCTGACAGTGATCTCTGAGTGGTCAAGCACATGACTCGGATCTGACACATACCTTCTCAACTGAGATACATGGAAGATGTCATGAACTTCCTCCAATGTCTGTGGCAATGCTAACCTGTAGGCAACCTCTCCGATACACTCCAATACATCGAATGGTCCGACGTACCTCAGACTCAGCTTTCCTCTGCCTCCAACGGTCCCTCGGGTAGGTGAGATTTTTAGAAACATATGATCTCCAACCCAGAACTCTAGGGGTCGTCGGTGCACGTTTGCCCAATGCTTCTGCTTGTCCTGTGTTGCTCGTAGGTGCCCTTGGATCTGCTTTACCTTATCCACCGTACGAACAACCAACTCTGGTCCAAGAATCTACCTCTCGCCTAAATCACTCCAGCACACTGGGGAACGACACTTTCTGCCATACAATGTCTCATAGGGAGCCATCTGAATGCTCGCTTGATAGCTATTATTGTAGGAAAACTCGACCAGATATAAATGGTCCTTCCATGATCCACTGAAATCAAGCATGCACGCCCTCAACATGTCCTCCAGTGTCTAAGTGGTGCGCTCAGACTGGCCATCTGTCTGCGGGTGATATGATGTGCTGAACTTCAGGCGGGTACCGAGACTCTCTTGCATACTCCGCCAAAAGTAAGATGTGAACATCATATCCCTGTCAGACACTATACTGACTGGCACCCCATGCAGTCGCACGATCTCCCTCATATATATTTCTGCTAAGACCTTTGTAGACTGCCCAACTCTAAAAGGTAGAAAGTCAGCGGACTTGGCAAGTCGATTCACTATCACCTACACCACATTGAGACCACTAGGACTTCTCGAAAAGCCCATAATGAAGTCCATAGTGATGTGCTCCCATTTCCACTCAGGTATCTGGAGCGGCTGAAGTAAGCCTGTCGATCCCTGATGCTCAGTCTTGACCTGTTGACACACCAGGCACTTCGCCACAAAGCGGACTATCTTCCTCTTCATTCAATGCCACCAATAGTACTGTCTCAAGTCTCTGTATAACTTTGTGTCCCTTGGATGGATAGAGTATGCTGAACTGTGCGCCTCTGATATCAGCTCCTAACGAAGCTCTCCGTTCGGAACATAGAGGCGATCTCCACATCTCAATGTCCCGTCCTCATATATGCGCAATCCTTTCTGTATCCTGGCCTCTGTCCTTTGTCGAAGTCTTTGGAATCTGGCATCTGTTGGCAAGGCAGCCTTGATCCTCTCAACCAATGTCGATTACACCTGAAGACTCGACAACTGGCCATCTTCTCCGGGCATAATGACCTCTTTATCCAACTTCTCCAGATCTCTCAATAGATGTTGCTGGATAGTAAAAAAGAATGCCATGGGCCTCCTTTTCAAAGCGTTAGGTACCACGTTGGCCTTTCCCAGATGGTACTGTAGCTCAATCTTAAAGTCTGTCATTACCTCAAGCCAATATCTTTGTCTCTGGTTTAGGTCCTTCTGAGTATAGACGTACTTAAGGCTTTTGTGATCTATGAATATCTCCACCCGCTCTCCGTATAGGTGTCACGACCCGCACCCGGGGTAAGGGAACTAGTCGGAAACAATGCCCAGCCTACGCTGCAGAATCGGCGGTAAAACGCTGTCTAGAAAGTCTATCTAATATAATGAACCACCAAAAGATAGTGTACTCAATCACAGAACTAAGATAGAATGAACACGAATCAGATAAGAATAGAATAGTCATCAACTCATGAGTTTAAAATAATACATCAATGAGTCTGAAGAGTAATAAAATAAGCTGGAGACAAATCCAGTACAAAAGAATACTATCATACTACAAGCTACACTCCAGGATCAACTGTCTCAGTTGGGATAAGTCCCTCTTGAGCCAGGGTCTCCGAATCTAAACCCACAATATCCTGGGGTCCATAATAGGTAGGGTACTCCTCAGTGTCATCTGGAAAAATATATCCAGTCAGGAAAGGAGCAGAGTACATCTCTAACAGCAGTTCTAATCCATGATAAAAACTATGTAACAGTAAATAGCTGTGGATAAACAAGATGCACAAAATAGATACAAGAGATATATAGACAATAAGGAAATACTGGAAAGAAATACAATAATGAACAATATGCCAATGAAATAATAATACTAATGACTAAGTGTGTGAGTACTAGCTTAATATGTGATCGGCTTGGGCAAGATACAATGCGGCCTGGCTAATCATACGTGCGGTGCATGATCAACACTATTCGCTTACCAATACTTTATTCAATAGGGATTTGATCACATATCTATACTAATACTCTCCACCCCCAACTGGTATAATAGATCCAACCACGGTATGCTATGGCACTAGATTCCCCAAGAAGATAGCTAGTCTCCCCGAGAATCGGTGTCTGTACATGTACAAGATAACCAATGAAACAATACTTGCACCATATACACCATATACCAAGGAATAACATCTCATGACGAGATCCGGATATATCAATCCGCGTAACCATAGTGTCGAGAGAAACATGTAAATCTACACTAGATACAACGAACATAGAGGATATCATAAATGAGAAACTATCAGAGAATGTACTCGCCTGAAGTCCAATGAAAAAGTCTCACAGATGTCTGACTCGGTGCCTCGAAGACCTAGATATGGAATACCACATTAAAATAAGGTCCCGGAAAGAGAACAAGTCAAACTAGTCAACTCCTAGGTCAATAAATAAATTCTAAGTCAAAAGTCAACTATGGTCAACTCTAAAGTCAACTAAAGTCAAACCAAGGTCAACCTCACAAGAAATCTATATAAATAATATAGAAATAAAATACAACAATTTAGGAATAAAAATTAGATCCCAAATCATACTCACACAAAGTATACTACTAATACAAATAATATATACCCTAAAATAATATATATACAAACCAATATGTATACAAATAACATAATATATTATTACAAATATTATACAAAACACATATATATACACATATATATATATATACAATAATAATATATAAAATATAATTTAAAACTGTCAAAGCGTCACTGAAAACAGTGAACAAAATAAGATAAAATAAAAATAGGTTTAATAGTGACAGTCTTGACTGTCACTGAAAATTCGTCGCAGAAACTCCATATACAAAACCGCTGCTGTCACAGTTTGCTGACAGTTTCAAACTGTCACAAAAAAAACGTCGCTGAAAGGTTGCCGCTCAAAACTGCCGCAGCATTAATGACAGATCTGTCATTAATGCTGACCACTGTACAGCGGCTGCTGTTCAGACCAAATAATGACAGTTTCACTGTCATAGAAACCACTGTCACCAAAACAAATAAAAATATAAATATATATATATATATATATATATATATATATATATATATGCAATAATAATCACAATACATATATATAAATAAATAATTATATACTTATATATATATATGCACATATAAACTTATAATTAAATACTAATAGTTACAACACATGCACATATTAATGTTCATATTTTACATGGCTAGAAGCACACCTAAAATATATACATTAATATACAAATAATTACATAATAATTATAAATAATATAATTACACAATTAAACACATAAATATATTTTATAAAACATTTATGTATAATTTATACTATTAACATAAGTACATATATAATTACATGCAAGAAAGCTACATATTATATTTGTACATCATATTAGCGCACACAAAAATATATAGATCTATGCTACAATAATTACTATAATAAATACACAAAATAAATATATAATATCTATATATATTTACTAATTATAATTGAAGAATTTAAACCATACATAATTAGATCTATTCAAAAATCCACACAATTGGAGAGTATCACACCGTATACCACTAGATCTAGGATACGCATGTGACACGAGTCCAACACACAACCAATTGCATCCCGAAGGATACAAACAAATCACAAATAATATTTATGAATAAATCAAAGTATCAAAAGTAGATCTATGTGTCCGTGTCAAAATACGACATGTTCAAAGCCCCGTGTCGGAGGGAAAACCCCAAAATGACACGTATCACCAAATAGTTGGGATACGAACCACATGTACCAAATTATGGACACGACACTAGCCCCAAACACATAAGCTCATGTCCAATTGATTTATAGGATCAATTGATACACACAACAAAAAGTAAATTCGGAATTCCAATAAAATTAACACAAAAAGCACCATAACTTTCTCCATGGGTCTCCTATGAACACAAAACAAAGTCCTATGGGTAGTACATACATATAGGTTGATTTTACATGATTAAATCTCAGATTTAGAAGCTATTTAAATGGGAAAATCTGAATTATACCTATTGAGAGATGGATTCCCAATGAAACCTCCAATTGAGAAGAACTTGCTTCCAAATTGTAGATCCTTGCTCCTCTTTGTAGATCCTTGCTTCCTTCTTCTAGATCCTTGCTTCCTCCTTCTCTAATGGTGAATTGGGAAGAATTTGGAATGAATTTGGTAGGAAATTGGAATGGGAATGGAGGAAATTTGGGAGTGGAAAATTCTATATCTAGATTTGGAAATGAGAATGAGAGGAGAGAGAAATTCCCCCCCTCTAATATAGGCCGGCCTTACCCCTTCCCCAAGCAATTGTAAAATGTCCAATGTATCCCTTGGGGCCTCTCATGAAGAAATAAATAAGGAAGGAAGCTTCTAGTCTAATCACTTAATTAATTTAATCCATCTCCTTAACTATGGGCTTTCTAAATGGGCCAAATCTAACTATTTAATTCATGTTGGTCCATGGGTCCAAACTATACTAGTTGGGTCCACTAAAATAAGTCCAAAATAATTAAATAACATCCAACAACAATTAAATAATACAACAAAAGTTATTTACCATGCACAATATTTATTTAAATAGAAAATTACTAAAATACCCTTTTTCCTAAAATGTGGTAGTGACAAGTCTACTCTCCTTAAAATAATTTCGTCCTCTAAATTCAAAGACGAAAACTACCCCCAGAAAAACACAGAACAGAACTAAAGAATCACAACTAACTAATGAACAGAACATAACAATGAACAGAACATAACTAGAAATAACATACCTCAAGGTACAAACAAATATGTATAACGCTCTCGCATGTCATCCTCTCTCTCCCAGGTAGACTCCCCCGGAGAGTGATGCCTCCATGCGACGCGCACCAAAGGAATAGTCTGGTTCCTCAGCACCTTCTCTCTCCGATCCAGAATCTCAACTGGCTGCTCTGGATAGCTAAGAGTAGGGCCCACCTCTATCTCCGAGTGATCCAATACATGACTAGGATCTGCCACGTATCGTCTCAACTGCGACACATGAAACACGTTGTGCACTCCCTCCAATGCAGGTGGCAAGTCTAGTCTATAAGCAACTGCACCGACCCTCTCTAGAATAGTGAAAGGTCCGATGAATCGCGGACTAAGCTTTCCGCCTCCACCGAAGCGAATCGTGCCTCGTGTCGGAGAAATCCTCAGAAACACCAAACCACCCACCTAGAACAAAACACTATCTTAAGAACTTAAACTATAACAAACAAGAACAAGCACAAACAAAATCTAAACTATACCTCGAACTCCAAAGGTCTCCGATGGCTATCGGCCCAATGTCGCTGTCTGTCCTGCGCCACTCGAAGTCTGTCTCTGATCAATTGAACCTTCTCCGTTGCATCCACAACCATCTCTAGCCCAAGCAAAACTCTCTCTCCAACATCGTCCCAAGACAGAGGAGTACGACACCTCCGACCATATAGAGCTTCAAAAGGTGACATCTCTATACTGGCCTGGTAACTGTTGTTGTAAGCAAACTCTACCAAATGGAGATGGTCCTCCCAAGAACCCCCAAAATCTAGTACACAAGTGCGCAACATATCCTCGAGAGTCTGGATAGTCCTCTCTGACTGTCCATCTGTCTGGGGATGATATGTAGTACTGAACCTGAGCTGAGTGCCCAAACTCTCCTGCAAACTCCTCCAGAAATGAGAAATGAAACGACTATCTCGATCTGAGACTATGCTGACGGGAACTCCGTGTATCCTAACGATCTGCCTCACATACATCTCTGCCAGCTTCTCCGTAGACAAACCCACTTTGAAAGGCAAAAAGTGGGCCGACTTGGTCAATCTATCAACAATGACCCAAATCGCGTCTTTCCCTCCTGGAGATCATGGAAGTCCGGACACAAAATCCATAGTAATGTGTTCCCACTTCCACTCTGGAATGGGTAATGGCTGAAGTAACCCTCCTGGCCTCTGCCTCTCGGCTTTCACCTGCTGGCACACTAAGCATCTGGATACAAACTGTGCCACTTCCCTCTTCATGCCATACCACCACACACTCTCTCGCATATCCCGATACATCTTGTTAGCACCTGGATGTATGGAATACTGAGAGCGATGCGCTTCCTGCAACACCTCCTCTCGCAACTCCCCACTAGGCACACACAATCTAACTCCATGCCTCAAAGATCCATCCTCTGCAATAGTGAAATCATCCTCCAATCCTGCTCTCACCTGAGCTCTGATACTCCTCAAAGATACATCATCATACTGTGCTGCCTTGATCCTGTCCATCAAATCTGAGTGTATCTGCAGTCCCCACATCTGTATAGCACCACCAGGAATAATCACCTCAATGCCCAAGCTCTCCAAGTCCTCCAACAAATATCGATCCTGCGTCAAGAACATAGCTACCGGATACCTGCTCAAAGCATCGACAACTACATTGGCTTTCCCAGGATGATATTGCAAAGAGATATCAAAATCCTTCATCAGTTCCAACCACCGACGCTGCCTCATGTTCAACTCCTTTTGCGTGAAAACGTACTTCAAGCTTTTGTGGTCTGTGAAGATCTCCACACGCTCTCCGTACAAATAGTGTTTCCACAACTTCAGGGCGAATATGACAGCTGCCAACTCCAAATCATGGGTAGGATAGTTCTTTTCATGAGGACGCAATTGCCTGGATGCATAGGTAATCACTTTTCCATGCTGCTGAAGAACACAACCTAAACCCTTCCCCGATGCATCACTATAAATAGTGAAACCTCCGGACCCTGATGGCAACGTCAAAATAAGAGCAGACGTCAACCTCTTCTTCAACTCCTCAAAAGCAACCTGGCAATCTTCCGTCCAAACAAACTCCACATCCTTCCTTGTGAGTCTGGTCATCGGCTCAGCAATCCTCGAAAAATCTTGCACAAACTTCCTGTAGTAGCCTGCCAATCCCAAGAAACTCCTGATCTCTGCTACCGAACTCAGAGTCTTCCAAGATTCCACTGCTGAAATCTTCTTCGGATCCACTGAAATACCATCACCAGTCACAACATGCCCCAAGAATTCTACCTTGTCCAAGAAAAACTCACATTTGGACAACTTCCTATACAGCTTCTCCTTCCTCAGCACATCCAACACAATCCTCAAATGCTCCTCATGCTCCTCCGGTGTCCTCGAGTATATGAGTATGTCGTCGATGAACACCACCACGAACTTGTCAAGGTACTGGTGGAACACCTTGTTCATCAAGTTCATAAATACCGCCGGTGCATTAGTCAAACCAAACGGCATCACCATAAACTCGTACTGACCATACCGAGTTCTAAAAGCAGTCTTCAATATGTCCTCCGGCTTCACCTTCACTTGATGGTAGCCTGATCTCAAATCTATCTTAGAAAACACCTTCGCACCACTCAACTGATCAAACAGATCATCAATCCGTGGCAAAGGATACTTATTCTTGATAGTGAGATTATTCAAAGCCCTGTAATCAATGCACATGCGTACCGATCCATCCTTCTTCGGTACAAACAATACCGGGGCTCCCCATGGTGAAGAACTCGATCTGATAAACCCCTTATCCTGCAATTCGTCCACCTGCTTCTTCAACTCGACCAGCTCGCTGTTGTTTACTCTATAGACATGTTACGAAATTGGTTCTGCACCTGGCACCAAGTCTATAGAAAATTCAACATCTCGATCTGGTGGCAATCCTGGCAATTCCTCAGGAAACACATCCAAGAATTCTGCTATCAATGGATGTGGCAACTCCTTGTCTTCTACCATAGCTCCACAAATAATGCCTTCGTCCTGCTCCGCAGCTCCTCTAGTAAACTCGAACTCTGGCTCTCCTGGCGGACCAAACAAAACTCTACCTCCTCTACAGTCTATGCTAGCACGGTGCCTACTCAACCAATCCATCCCAAGTACAATGTCATAGCTTGGAAGTGGCATTACGAGTAGACATGCACTCAACTCCCGGCCTCCCAAAGTAACTCTCCGATCCTTACAAATATCATTAACCAGGATAATGCCTCCCCCGGTCATGATCTTGTAAGTCCTAAGCAAAGACTCAGCTACCAAACCATGCTTCAGAGCAAAAGAAACAGATACAAAACTATGGGAAGCACCACTATCAAACAAAGCTAAAGCTGGAATGGAATCAAGAAGAATAGAACCTGCGATGACATCTCCTGTGGGTTCCTCCTCTTCGACGGTCATAGCAAACGCTCGTCCCTGCCGAGCACCTCCCTGCTGTTGATGCTGGACAAAATGCTGCTGCTGTGTCGGAAGCGGTCCCCTCGGCTGTGCTGCAGGTGGTTTCGTCTGTGTCCTCGGAGCTGGAGCTGCTCCTTGAACTGCACGACGAGGACACTCCCTCGATTGATGCCCTTCAGTACCATAATACAAACAAACTCCTAGCCTCCTCCTGCAAACTTCCCAGATGTGGCCGGGCTTCTTGTAGAAGTTGCATGGGGCCTGCTGTAACTGCCTCTGCTACTGAGGTGCCTGGTGAAAAGGCGCTCTAGCTGGAGTCTGGTTCTGCTGCGGCTGCTGGAAAGGTCTGGACTGGAAATGAGGACATTTGGCAGATACTGCACTGCCGTTGGCCCCCAGAAAAGAATCACGGTCTCTCTTGGTCTTCAAACCCAGATCCCGCTCAACCTTGCATGCCTCCGCAAGTATCTCCGAGTATGTCTCATAAAAAGACGGAATGAGAATCTTCACCTCCCAGTTTAGACCCTCTCAGAAACGAATAGCTCGAACCTCCGGCTCCCTCACCAAGTACTCTGCAAATCGGCTCAACCTACCAAACTCCGCAGCGTATTCCTCCACAGACATGCTCCCCTGAATGAGACTCTCAAATTGTCTCCCCAAGTCAAGCCTGTCTATCCGAGCAAAAAACTTCTTCTTGAAAAGGTCCTTGAATACCTCCCAAGATTGTCCTGCGTCAACTAGAACTGGCTCATTCCTGAACCAAGTGCGAGCGACGTCGAACAGTTGAAGTCCTACCGCCTCAACCTTTAGATCTTCAGAAAGACGGGACACCCTCATAAGACGCTCAATGTCCTCGAGCCAATCATCAGCATAGACGATGCCCTCCGTCCCTTTGAAAACCCTAGGCTCCAGTTTCTTGAAGTCCTGAATGTTGCCTGGCCGAAGCTGAGCAACTTGAGGAACAACCTGCTGCTGGATCGGAACTCCTCTCTCAACTACAGCACGAGCAAGATGATGAGCACTCTCGATGCCCTGCCGAAGAACGTCGGTCTGCCTCTGATGTGCCTCTGACTGAGCCCTCTGTGCCTCGAGCATCTCACGAAATAGTGTAAACATCTGTGACGCCTCTGCTGGCACAGGAGGTGGAGTTGGAAGCCCCTCAGATACAGCTGGCACAGTCCTCTGAGTAGGTGGTGGACCTCCGAAAGCAGCTGACACTCCAATCACCAGAGAAGTGACTGGTGCAGGCCCTCGGGATGTCGCAGACCTCTCAGAAGCTGCTCTCCCCTGCTGTGATCTAGTCTTAGGCGGCATCCTGTGACAAAGCGAAAGAAAGAATCAATATGGCACAAGATGTAAGACATCAAGGAAAGGACAGTTTAAGAGATCAAGTATCAATATCAAAGGAGAATAGTTAAATCAAAAGAATTTTCCTAGATGTGATTGAGTATCTCAGCCTATATCCTATATCCTATTGCAGGCTCGCAGTAGTACAACTAAATTGTCGCACTACCACGACATTACATACTTGTGAAGCTAGACCTGCATGGGCCACCACCAAAAACGTGTCACGACCCGCACCCGGGATAAGGGTACTAGTCGGAAACAACGCCCAGCCTACGCCGCAGAATCGGCGGTAGAACGCTGTCTAGAAAGTCTATCTAATATAATAAACCACCAAAAGATAGTGTACTCAATCACAGAACTAAGATAGAATGAACACGAATCAGATAAGAATAGAATAGTCATCAACTCATGAGTTTAAAATAATACATCAATGAGTCTGAAGAGTAACAAAATAAGCTGGAGACAAATCCAGTACAAAAGAATACTATCATACTATAAGCTACACTCCAGGATCAACTGTCTCAGTTGGGATAAGTCCCTCTTGAGCCAGGGTCTCCGAATCTAAACCCACAATATCCTAGGGTACATAATAGGTAGGGTACTCCTCAGTGTCATCTGGAAAAATATATCCAGTCAGGAAAGGAGCAGAGTACATCTCTAACAGCAGTTCTAATCCATGATAAAAACTATGTAACAGTAAATAGCTGTGGATAAACAAGATGCACAAAATAGATACAAGAGATATATAGACAATAAGGAAATACTGGAAAGAAATACAATAATGAATAATATGCCAATGGAACAATAATACTAATGACTAAGTGTGTGAGTACTAGCTTAACATGTGATCGGCTTGGGCAAGATACAATGCGGCCTGGCTAATCATACGTGCGGTGCATGATCAACACTATTCGCTTACCAATACTTTATTCAATAGGGATTTGATCACATATCTATACTAATACTCCCCACCCCCAACTGGTATAATATATCCAACCACGGTATGCTATGGCACTAGATTCCCCAAGAAGATAGCTAGTCTCCCCGAGAATCGGTGTCTGTACATGTACAAGATAACCAATGAAACAATACTTGCACCATATACACCATATACCAAGGAATAACATCTCATGACGAGATCCGGATATACCAATCCGTGTAACCATAGTGTCGAGAGAAACATGTAAATCTACACTAGATACAACGAACATAGAGGATATCATAAATGAGAAACTATCAGAGAATGTACTCGCCTGAAGTCCAATGAAAAAGTCTCACAGATGTCTGACTCGGTGCCTCAAAGACCTAGATATGGAATACCACATTAAAACAAGGTCCCGGAAAGAGAACAAGTCAAACTAGTCAACTCCTAGGTCAATAAATAAATTCTAAGTCAAAAGTCAACTATGGTCAACTCTAAAGTCAACTAAAGTCAAACCAAGGTCAACCTCACAAGAAATCTATATAAATAATATAGAAATAAAATACAACAATTTAGGAATAAAAATTAGATCCCAAATCATACTCACACAAAGTATACTACTAATACAAATAATATATACCCTAAAATAATATATATACAAACCAATATGTATACAAATAACATAATATATTATTACAAATATTATACAAAACACATATATATACACATATATATATATATACAATAATAATATATAAAATATAATTTAAAACTGTCAAAGCGTCACTGAAAACAGTGAACAAAACAAGATAAAATAAAAACAGGTTTAATAGTGACAGTCTTGACTGTCACTGAAAATTCGTCGCAGAAACTCCATATACAAAACCGCTGCTGTCACAGTTTGCTGACAGTTTCAAACTGTCACAAAAAAAACGTCGCTGAAAGGTTGCCGCTCAAAACTGCCGCAGCATTAATGACAGATCTGTCATTAATGCTGACCACTGTACAGCGGCTGCTGTTCAGACCAAATAATGACAGTTTCACTGTCATAGAAACCACTGTCACCAAAACAAATAAAAATATAAAAATATATATATATATAAATATATATATGCAATAATAATCATAATACATATATATAAATAAATAATTATATACTTATATATATATGCACATATAAACTTATAATTAAATACTAATAGTTACAACACATGCACATATTAATGTTCATATTTTACATGGCTAGAAGCACACCTAAAATATATACATTAATATACAAATAATTACATAATAATTATAAATAATATAATTACACAATTAAACACATAAATATATTTTATAAAACATTTATGTATAATTTATACTATTAACATAAGTACATATATAATTACATGCAAGAAAGCTACATATTATATTTGTACATCATATTAGCACACACAAAAATATATAGATCTATGCTACAATAATTACTATAATAAATAAAAAAAATAAATATATAATATCTATATATATTTACTAATTATAATTAAAGAATTTAAACCATACATAATTAGATCTATTCAAAAATCCACACAATTGGAGAGTATCACACCGTATCACACTAGATCTAGGATACGCATGTGACACGAGTCCAACACACAACCAATTGCACCCCGAAGGATACAAACAAATCACAAATAATATTTATGAATAAATCAAAGTATCAAAAGTAGATCTATGTGTCCGTGTCAAAATACGACATGTTCAAAGCCCCGTGTCGGAGGAAAAACCCCCAAAATGACACGTATCACCAAATAGTTGGGATACGAACCACATGTACCAAATTATGGACACAACACTAGCCCCAAACACATAAGCTCATGTCCAATTGATCTATAGGATCAATTGATACACACAACAAAATATAAATTCGGAATTCCAACAAAATTAACACAAAAAGTACCATAACTTTCTCCATGGGTCTCCTATGAACACAAAAGAAAGTCCTATGGGTAGTACATACATATAGGTTAATTTTACATGATTAAATCTCAGATTTAGAAGCTATTTAAATGGAAAAATCTGAATTATACCTATTGGGAGATGGATTCCCAATGAAACCTCCAATTGAGAAGAACTTGCTTCCAAATTGTAGATCCTTGCTCCTCTTTATAGATCCTTGCTTCCTTCTTCTAGATCCTTGCTTCCTCCTTCTCTAATGGTGAATTGGGAAGAATTTGGAATGAATTTGGTAGGGAATTGGAATGGGAATGGAGGGAATTTGGGAGTGAAAAATTCTAGATCTAGATTTGGAAATGAGAATGAGAGGAGAGAGAAATTCCCCCCCTCTAATATAGGCCGGCCTTACCCCTTCCCCAAGCAATTGTAAAATGTCCAATGTACCCCTTGGGGCCTCTCATGAAGAAATAATTAAGGAAGGAAGCTTCTAGTCTAATCACTTAATTAATTTAATCCATCTCCTTAACTATGGGCTTTCTAAATGGGCCAAATCTAACTATTTAATTCATGTTGGTCCATGGGTCCAAACTACACTAGTTGGGTCCACTAAAATAAGTCCAAAATAATTAAATAACATCCAGCAATAATTAAATAATACAACAAAAATTATTTACCATGCACAATATTTATTTAAATAGAAAATTACTAAAATACCCTTTTTCCTAAAATGTGGTAGTGACAATAGGTAGTGCCTCCAAAGCTTCATGACAAAGATCACTGCGGCAAGCTCCAAGTCATGAGTGGGATAGTTCTTCTCATGGGTCCTCATCTGCCTAGAGGCATAGGCCACAACTTTCCTATGCTGCATCATGACACATCATAATCCTTTCAAAGACGCATCGCTGTAGATCATAAATCCTCCGGGTCCAGAAGGTATAGTCAAAATAGGTGCCATATTCAGACGCTTTTTTAGTTCATCGAACGCCGTCTGACACTCCTCTATCTAAATAAACTCCTGCTCCTTGCTGGTCAAACGGGTCATCGGCTCTGTGATCCTCGTGAAGTTTTCTATGAATCTCCGATAATATCCGGCAAGTCCTAGGAAACTCCTCACCTCTGAGATGTTGGTAGGGGTCGGCCACGTCTCTACTGACGAAATCTTCACTGGATCTACTGAATACCCTCTCCAGAGATAATGTGTCAGAGGAAAGAGACCCGATTTAGGAGAAACTCATACTTGCTCAACTTGGCATAGAGCCTCTTACACCTCAGTATTTCCAACACTATCCTCAAGTGCTCTCTGTGCTCCTCGTGGCTTTTTGAATACACCAGGATGTCGTCGATGAAGACTACCATGAACTGGTCCAAATACTGGTGGAAGACTATTCATCAGGTTCATAAATACTACAGGCACATTCGTCAGTCCAAAAGGCATCACCAAGAACTCGTAGTGGCCATAACGAGTCCTTAATGCCGTCTTTGGAATGTCTTCTATCTGCACCTTCACCTGATGATACCCCGATCTCAAGTCGATCTTCATGAACACCACTACTCCTGTCAGCTAGTCAAATAAATCATCAATCCGTGGCAGGGGGTACTTGTTCTTGAGAGTCAAAGCATTAAGGGCTCTGTAATCAATTCCCATATAGAATATCCCATCCTTCTTTGGTACAAACAATACTGGTGTTCCCCAGGGTGATGCATTAGGATGGACAAATCCCTTGCTGTGTAACTCTTCTAACTGTAGCTTTATCTCATCAAGTTCCCTTTTTGCCAACCGGTACACATTCGAAGATACCAGCGCTGCTCCGGGTACCAACTCAATAGTGAAATCCACCTCTCTATCTGGCGGTAGGCCTAACAACTCTTTCGAGAAGACATGCTCGAACTCTGCAACTATCGGTGGGGGTGCCGTCTTCATAGCCATGTAAACTCCAGCTGTCTGGCCTACTCCTTCCTCGATGGTCCCCGACATCTACTCGAACTCCGGGTGATATGGCGGTCTAAAAATGATGCTACCCCTCCGACAATCCAGTATGGCATTGTACTGGCTCAACCAGTCCATACCTAGCACAACGTCGAAGTTTGGCATCGAAAATACCAAAAATTGAGCTCTCATCTCCCGACCACACACGACTACCGAGCATGTTCTAATAGTACTGGTAACTGGTACGATACCTCCTCCGGTAAGAATCTTCTAACTCTTAGGTAAGGGAGAAGTAGCTACTCTATGCATAGCTACGAAACTACTAGATATGAAAGATAGTGTAGCACCAAAATCAAATAATGCAGTCGCAAGTAATAATGCAACTAAAATGGTACTTGTGATAGCTTCCCCTTCTGGTTTCTCCTCTGTCACTGCTAGTGCAAAGGCCTGACCACGCCTTTGCCCTTTGGCCTGCTGTCTGGTCTGATCAAACTGTGCCTCTTGTGGTGCCAGGGGTGGTCCCTCTAAAATCCAACGGGTGTAGGTGGAGGTTAACCTCCTACCTGGGATGGTATCCTCTGGACTGGTGTCGCTGGCCTTTATCCTATCTGGGGTGCTGCATCCCTGCACTGTGGACAATCTCGGGCAAGGTATTAACTCGCTCCACATATCATGCACAATCCCAGCTTCTTTCGGCAATCTCTGATAACATGTCCCTTCTTGCCACAATGGTGACAAGTCGGGAGCTCCTTGTGTTGGTATGGTGCTAGCCTTTGTTGTGTCTATGCTCCCTGACAACGGATCGGTCCTCCCACTCCAGGATGAGCTCTGGTTGGTATGGCAACACTGGGACACCTCGATCCTCTGCCAATAGCCTCCTGGATCCTGGCCTCTATCAGAACCTCCTCATATGAGATCCTCGCATGGGTGGTAGTGTACCTCTATAGCTCGTAAGTTAAACCATGATGGATTTTTCTGGTCTTCTCTAGATTATTGGGTATCAAGGCGGTACCAAATCTACTAAGATGACTGAACTCCACGTCATACGCGTCTACAGTCATGTTCCTTTGCTCTAGGTGCAGAAACTGAGAGTATAGTGCATTCCTGACCATAGCCAAAAAGTACTTCGCATTGAAATATTCTAGAAACTGCTCCCACGTTTGCTTCTTGCCAACGCTGCGCTTTATAGAGTCCCACCAGTGATAGGCATTACCTTTCAATTGGGCCCTCACTACGGTCATCCAAAGGTCCGAAGGGAGCTGAGAAGCCTCCAGCAGCATCTCCGTATTGGTGACCCATTCAGAGATCTTTTCTATGGTCTCGTTGCCCGAAAAGGTATCCGGGCCCATCTGACGAAACCCTCGAATCATACCAATTGGCTGAACAGATACAGGTGCTGGTGCGGGTGCTGGGGTAGGTGGCCTCTCTAGAACTTCCATCAAGCTCTGTCTCATAGTCTTGGCCTGATGCCACTGCGCCTGCATCATGGCCTGGAAAAACTAGAATATTTGTGGCTGTCCCTCTGACTGTGACATCTGAGGTGGGAAGGCTCTGTACGGCATCTGCTGCGAGTATAGTCCGTACCACAACTGAGGTAGGAATGGGTGGAGGTGGTGGCAATGGAACCTCCAGCTGCGCTGTAGGTTTTTGCTGAGACGTCGGCCTCTCGGGCTACGGCATTGGCGTGGCCCTAGAAGTCTGACCCTCGAGGTGTTGTGTCAGAACAGCCTGTGAAGTCTTGCCCTCATGCTGCTGCATCGGATCGGCCTGAGAAGTCTAGCTCCAGTCTATCAACGGGGCCTGCGATATCACTGGGACCTGTGGTGGTGGCTGCTCTCCAGGTGGTCCCAGGGATGTATCCTCCCTCTGCGCGGTGGCGAATGGCACAATGGCACCGTATGCCTCGCGTTCGCTATGCAAGTTTACCTCTCTGCAAGAGATAGAACTACATTAAAAGAGTATAAAAACAAAAAAATATGATGCAGATATTTAAGTAGTTAGATACGAAGGAGGTTCAAATACAGTAGTCAAGGTGGATGAGATCAAATATTTCTATCCTATAGCAGGCTCGCCAGGCATGATACATACCACAAGCGATAATTGAGACCTGCATGGGCCACCACTAAGACCATGTCATGCCCCAGTCCCAAAATACAAGAGACCAGGCCACATTGGCCAGCTAATATGACTCCGAAGGATTTTCTAATTTAATGGACCCGACGAATCGTACTACGCTGTCCTGAAAGACTATCAAGTCCAATATGCTATCATGCAGCAGGTAAATATCTAATCTCATCCACAGAATATAAATAAGAAGTGCTTAAATAAATAATAAAAATAAGTACGGAGTTTGGATGTCAGAATACAACACAAATAAGTCTGATGGAAATAAACCCACTGAATACAATGCTAAAATAAGAATACGGAAGGACATATAAGAATACTAGACTAGAACATCGACTAGCTAGATAAAGATGCTCCAGCCCTTGGCGAAAGGCCTACCAGTGATCATGGAAACTCTAAAAGTAATACCTCAAGCTCCTCCTCAGTCGCGTACCTTGCCTCCTGTCCGGGCCCGTATACGATCGAAAGAGAAAACATGCTATGGTCGCTACCTTGACCAAGAAGCCTGAGAAAAAGCCGGCAGAGCCTCCAAAACTAAATGAGACTTACTCCTTCGAAGATGCTGATGTTAAACCCATCTTCGACATGCTGATGCAGGAAGAAAAAATATGGCTCCCCGATGTTAGATGTAAGCCTGAGACAGCGGAGATTGCCAACCCAAAGTATTGTCACTTCCACCGCTACGTCCATCACCCGACGCAGGATTGTTATACACTTAAGCGGTACATCTAACATCTGATAGACACCAAGACTTTTTTCCTGGACATCGATGATGTGACGGTCACCGCCAACATGGTGTCCCTCCAGTTTGGCAACTTTCCACTGACGGAAGACCAAGACAGAGTAATTCTGGTCCCTAAGGTGACCTGGAAGTGGTCAAACTTCCACCAGCTTGAGACTAGACGGCCGGGCTAATACCTCTTACCATACCATGCAAGGAGGTCATATGGGTCCATCTCGACCTCGTGCTAGACTTGACGTATCCGGCGGCATCCTCCATCGCCAAGTCCAAAAGCTGGAAATCTAAGACCTGTTACAGAGTTTTCTCCTCGGTTAAATAACTGGCAACAGGTTTAACAAGGTCAGGCAAAATATACCAACCGATGCACGGCAATACGCCCCCGGTTGTCACACCTACCACCACTGGTCCTGGGCCATCTCAGCCCCCACAGGTGGACAAGTCTAAACAAAAAGAGATGCGCTTCAATAAGCCGCTGCGCAAGGATGGACCACAAGGGTTGGAAAGGCACTATAACTTCGATATCTTAGCACATTTATCCCACACTCTGACGAAATTATCGCTATTTGAGCTTCTGCGGCTCTCTAAAGACACTAGAGCTTCCCTGAGTGAGGCACTGCAGAACGCTGATGTCTACCTGGCGCAAGTCAAACCGCCAACCGAAGATCCTGCCGCTTGTCCATATTACAACAACGCCATGGATGCGATACCCAATATCGTCTTCTCGTAACAGGACATATTACTCAAGAACAATAGGCACGAATGGCCCCTGTACTACACCGGGTATATCAACGATATCAACATGGACCGAATGGATATTGATCCAGGATCGTCGATCAGTATCATCTCGAGAAGTTTACTTCAGACCTTGGGGATCCCGATGCATCGTCTGGCGGCCACCAATACCGCCATCAGTGGCTTCAACAAGGGGAGGAGCTACCCTCTAGAAAAAATCTGCCTAAAATGCCAGATCGACAACTTAAAAATAGAGGTCACTTGCTACGTCATGGACATAAATACGTCCTACAATGTCTTGTTGGGGGTTTGTGGATACATGAATACAGGATTGTGCCATCCACCCTCTACCAGTGCCTAAAATATGTAGACAAATACGATTTCGTCAAAATGAAGTTCGCTGACGTCGATCCTTTTAAGGGTATCAAGATCTACTACAGCGACTCGATCCTCTACAAGAAAGTCAGCCAAGGTGAAGGTGGCAACGAGGTCGACGATGAAGCCGGGGCTACAACAGCACCCGAGGAGCCTACAAGAATTTGCCTCAAGGCTCGCACTCCCGATGCGGTCACACCTCTCATTGTCAAATCGTGCGGGAAGGCTCCTGAATCTTCGATACCTTCGATGTTGCTAGAACCAATGGTCGTCTTCCTTCGCAGGCCGAATCGACCACCAAGAGGAGATTATCCCTATCTACGCCTTTCGAACCATTGGTCGTTCACATTTACAGGCCAAGTCGACCACCAAAGAGATACCCGACCGCACCAGCGACTTTCGGACCTTTGGTGGTGAAATTACATAGAACACCACCAAAGCCTTCGCTTATGCTAGGGGTAGCCAAGGAGAATGATGAGTTAGAGGAATATATATCTGCCAAGGACAACATCCCTTCCCCTATCGATGTAATCCCGCCAGAAGAGATACCTTATTTCCTCAATAAAGGACTATCTTTGAACTACTCAGAGCGTATGCATATAAGTACACTGTACTCCTTGGAGCATGGTCTGGACCTTCATCTGCACACACAAGTGACTACTACCTGCACCGTGCACCGGCTTTGCTCTAGCTAGGATTCTTATTTTATAGTCCCATCCAGGAAGAAGGAAGATAAGATTATCATCATCAACAGAGTGGAATGCCCCCGGTCCTTCATCCTAAAGAAAGTAGAACCAGAATCCGAGGTAGGCAGAATATCACACTACCGGTACAGCTCGCAAGCCCTACATCTTATCCAAAGTATGGGATATGACCTGGAGGTTAATGAAGGATTAAACTACGACAAAGGCCGAAGGTCGCCTTTACGACTTTCCTCCCCCGCGGGCAAGCTCGATGATTACTATCATAAGACTAAGTATGGCTTAGGATATGTAACGCCTCCTACAACCCCCGAGGGCTCATATAAAGAAGACGAAGAGCGCTCGTAGTCTTCAGAATCGTCAGCCTATGACTTTGACATCAGAATTAGGATCATGCTCAGACAAATACTGTCCTCCAACATGGTGTCTGTCGACCTTGAGGATGACAACGAGGATCCATCCGACCCCTTTGAGATAGAACCTTAGGTCCAACACCTGGGTTAACAATGGGAGATGTGATTTGAGCAACGAAAACCTCCTACCAAGGACAAAATTATTCAATTCGATCTAGGTGACGAGACCTCCCCAAAGGCTATCTTCGTTAGCAAAAATCTTTCTGACAAAGACTGGGAATCCCTATTACAACTCTTCAGGGAATACATTGATGTCTTTGTCTGGAGTTACGAAGACATGCCAGGACTGGACCCCTAAATCATGGTCCACAAACTTAACTTTCGGCCAGACGCCAAACTAGTCAAGCAACAGTAGCGACGGTTTCGGCCAGACATGATGGATTCCATTAAAGCTGAAATCAACAAGCTGATAACTAGTAGCTTCATCCGCGAGGACCAATACCCCGATTGGGTAGCCAACATTGTGTCTGTCGTTAAGAAGAATAGGAAGATCCGAGTCTATATTGACTTTCGTGATCTAAATACGGCATATCCCAAAGACGAATTCCCTCTTCCAATCTTCGACGTAATGATCGACAACACTTATGGCTTTGAGCGCATGTCCTTCATGGATGGCTTCTCAGGCTACAACCAAATCAAGATATTTCTCGACGATGAAAAACATACGTCATTACAGACCTCGATAGGCGTATACTGCTATACGGTCATGCCTTTTGCCGTGAGGAACACATGTGCTACATATCAGTGAGCTATAAGCACTATTTTCAAGAGCATCTACACAAGATGGTAGAATGCTATGTCGATGACATCACCGTCAAGAGTTGCTCCAAATATGATCACCTCTAAAATCTGAGGATTGTGTTCGACTTAATGCGCGCACACCGCCTCAAGATGAACCCTACCAAGTCTTTCCTCGGAGTCTCTAGTGACAAATTACTGGATTTCATTATCACTTCCCGGGGTATTCATATAGACCCCGACAAGACCAAGGCCATCCTAGAGATACACCCGCCAAGGAACCTACGAAAACTCTGCGACCTCCAAGGGTGGTTGGCATACATCAGGAGGTTCATATCAAATCTCTCTGGACGTTATCGGTAGTTCACACAGCTCATGAAAAAGGTGTCTCCTTTGTTTGGAATGAAGAGTGCCAACGAGCATTGAATAACATCAAAGAATACCTATCAAAAACCTCCTATGTTGGTAGCCCCGGTCATGGTAAAGCCATTTCTGCTATATGTACGCACAATGGATCACTCTCTCTATGCCCTGTTAGCCCAGAATAGTGATTCAGGTCACGAGCAGGCCATATACTACCTCTGCCGGATGATGGTAGGCCCATAGCATAGATATACCGCCATCGAGAAAGAGTGCCTTGCACTGGCATTCGCCATCCAAAAAACTCGAAACTAGGTGACTGGACAGACCATTCATGTAATCTCGTGAGTCAACCCTCTCCATGTCCTCATGACCAAACCTGGGGCACTCAGTTCTCATTTGGCTACCTGGACAATACTATTATCTCCATATGATATGGTATTCGTCCCACAGAAGGCCGTCAAAGGTCAAACATTGGCCGACTTTCTAGCAGCCCACCCGGGGTTAGAAACTTCAAAGCTCTATGAAGAGATTCCATACGAAGTAGTAGACGCCAACTTCACCTCACACAAAGCGGTTTGGCGCATGTTCTTTGTTGGTGCTTCAAGACTAGGGCCCAAAGACAACATCATCGCTAGGGTCGGGATAATGTTGATCTCCCCTTACGACCTCGTCATCAATCGCGCATACTCTCTTACGGAGCCACGCTCCAATAACGTGACAGAGTACAATGCCCTAATCATCGGACTCCATCTCGCCAAACAAGTTAGAGTAGAGTACTTGAAAGCCTACGATGATTCTCAGGTTATCGTCAATCAAGTCCGGGGAGTACATGGTCTAAAATGAATACTTGATCCCCTGCCACCAAGCTGCACACATCATCATGACTTTTAAGATGTTCTTTATTGAGCATGTCCCTCGGTTGCAGAACATCGAAGTTGATGCTTTATCCGGCCTCGTTGCTTTCTTGGCAGTCCCAGACAACACCCATCAGTTAATCACAGTAAATGGTCAATAGCTGGTTTATTCCAAAAGCAACCTATGCTTATGCCTCAGCTATGCAATGGAGGTCGACATTGATACTCAAGATTGGAGGCTTCTATTCATCGACTACGCAGTCAATGGAATTCTGCATGAAAACCCAAAGGAAGCTACTTCAATCAGAAGATGCTTCCTCCATTTCTATTACGACACAAAAATTAAAATGTTGTACCGTCGATCCTACGACAGCCTTTTGCTTCGATGACTGTCGAATGCATAGGAAAAAAATCCCTCTGTGAAGCTCACAATGGCATCTGCGGGGCGTATTAACCCAGTCCAAAGCTACAAGATCGTCTTCGGAGAATAGGCTACTATTGGTCGACGATGGTTGTAGATGTTGTCGATTATGCAAGAAAATGCCAAGCATGCCAAATCCACGCGGACTTCATCCACCAGCCATCCGAGTTTCTATACCCAATTGTAGCATCTTGGCCATTTGAGGTGTGGGGAATGGACATCATCGGGCCAATTAGTCTGCCTTCATCAAAAGGATATCGGTTCACCTTGACGATCACCGACTACTTCTCCAAATGGGCGAAAGCTATTCCGCTCACTGAAGTCAAAACAACAAACATGATTAACTTCATCAAGCATCACTTCCTATATTGCTTCGGCTTGCCACATAGGATCATCCACGAAAATGGTCCACAGTTCATAACTCATGCCTTCTATCAATTTTGTGATAAGAACTGAATCCAAAATATAGCCTATATGACATACAATCTCGTAGCTAATGATCTGGTGGAAGCGTTCAACAAAACTATTATCAAACTCCTTAAGAAGTTTGTGTCTTCCAACAAATACGACTGGAACAAGAAGCTGGGTGAATATCTCTGAGCCTACCGAACAACAGTCTAGACAGCTACTGGGAATACGCCATTCTCTTTGCTGTACGGAAGTGAGGCAGTACTCCCGCTTGAGATCCAAATCCTTTCACTGCGAGTAGCTCTCTCCAACCAACTAACCACGGATGATAATTACCACCGACTGTTGCAGGAGTTGGAAGCACTCGACAACGCATAGAGCTGTATCAAGCGCCTCTCTGGATCCTTCAACAAATGGTAAAACAGATAACGTTTCAAGTGGGTGACCTCGTTTTAACAGTAAGAAGATCGATGGTTTTGACTCACAAGACGACCGACAAATTCTAACCTAAATGGGAGGGCCTGTTCGTTGTGAAAATTGTGTTTTCTGATGGCATATACCGGCTAGTAAAACCCACAGCGACTTTCTCCTGATGCCTATCAACGACAAGTTCCTCAAAAAGTACTACGTCTAAATTAAACTGGTACTCCTCTATTACCAAACTACATCGTATCTTCCTGAGTGTTGGTTCATATCAATAGGACCTCTGGACTGTCACTCTAATACACTACTCCGGCGAAGCTTGTCATGTCCATATTACCTCTGAAAAAACTTCTCGGCCCTAACCATCGATTATTATGTCCATATTACTTATGATATCGATTTTCTGCCAACTTATCACCTGTACCCAATCTGGAGTATGCCCGCGGTATTAAGTCCACAAAAACTGCCACATCCATATTACCTCTGGCAGGGCTTGTCTCAAACCTATTACTTGCACAAAGTGCACAAAAAGTAATGGATCCATAAAATCTATCACGTCCATATTACCTTTGATAGGGTTTATTTCGAATCTATTACTCGCACCCCGAAGTGCACAAAAGGGTAATAAATCCACCAAAATCCTCCAGCGGGATGTCCTTAAAGTCCACAAAAACTGCCAAGTCCAAATTACCTCTGTCATGGCTTATCTTAAACCTATTACTTGCACAAAGTGCACAAAAATTAATGGTTCCACAAAACCTATTACGTTCATATTACCTCTGATAGTGTTTGTTTTGAATCTATTACTCGCACCCCAAAGTGCGTAAAAGGGTAATAGATCCACCAAAATCCCCCAGCGGAATGTACTTAAAGTCCACAAAAACTGTCACGTCTATATTACCTCTGGCATGGCTTGTCTCAAACCTATTACTTGCACAAAGTGCACAAAAAGTAATGGGTCCACAAAACCTATTATGTCCATATTACCTTTGATATGGTTTGTTTCGAATCTATTACTCGCACCCCAAAGTGCGTAAAAGTGTAATAGGTCCACCAAAATCCCCCAGTGAGATATCCTTAAAGAGTTACAGTATAGTGTTATATTCATATTACCCATAGCACTAGCTCCGTGATTGCCATAACAGCAAAATGTTCCCCGTTAATTAAAACAAAAATAAGGAGAGAATACAAACATCAAACAGAAAAGGAGTAAGATTCCTCCAAATTATCAATGTATATTGCCAGAAGATGAAAAAAACAAGCATCTGAGGACGTGAACGACGGATGAGAAGCATCCACAAAATCTCGCTCCTCCAAGCTAGCAGGGGACTCTAGGAGTTCTAAGAAGACATAGGTCTTCTACACTTGGGAGACATACGTTTCTTTGAGAGGTAGCGGCTCGGGCGCTCTAGAGCAGGAGTCAGAGGCCACCAGGACCGTGGAAAGAGACATGGTAGTTTCCTTCGGAGCACTTCCAGAAGACATCACGACCAAAAATATGAACTGATGCGAGCGGCCTACAGATCATTCACAGTTTATAGGCAAAGAATCGGCTGCTCGCAACGATCTCCTCAATAAGATGCGACGATTTATGCCTACACAGTCAAAACTGTGATTGTCGAGATCTGGCGTGATCCTCTTAGAGACCCGGACTGACACAATGGTATGAACACATTGGGCACACGACAACACGCGAAGCGCAAGTTCATTCCTCTTTTAAGTCACCCAGACGATCGCGACAAAAAAAACTTTTATTTCATCGAAGTAAAGGAATAAAACTACAAGGATAAAAAAGCAGTCTCAAAAAAGGAAAACAGAAGCTACTGGTACTCATCATGGGAGGACAACTCCGATATATGTCCATAGAGACGGGCAATCTGACTGTCTCGGCGTCCAGTGACCCGGCGCTCGACCTCTTTTGCCAGGACCTCGGGATCCTCGAAGTGATAATAGGCCTCATACCTGTCATCTAGCTTCTATACCATGACCTCCACGGCAGAGGTATTTTTTGCAGCCCAACACGACAGACAGGGTACCCTCTAACCTCTAAGTAGAAGCCTGACATCAAGGGGCCATGGATCAATCCTGCTCTCGACCGATTCCTCGGCCAGAGAGATAGCAACATCCAACATCTTCACGAGGAGGAGGGACAGAAGACGAATTTCTCTCTCATCCCTAAGTCGCCTACTTATAGGCTCCAGGAGAAGCGTGAAGAGATCGAGATAATGAATGGGACAGTTATGGCGATGAACCTGATGCCTCAATTTTTGTGTGCCACTTTTATCTCCTTAGGAATTGTCGTATAGAGCCCCGTGTTAGAAGATGGTACATAATTCGAACAAAATCCACTCAAGGGTCAAGGCAAATCTAGCAGTTAAATGCATACCTGACAGCCTGGCATCGTTCGTCCATACGACTCAATGTCCATGTGGCACAGATGTACCACATCTATGCTTCTTATTTAAAGTATTTCAAACATATCAGTTTGAAAATATTGAAGGGGGTCTTGTAGAAGCATAAAAAAGATGCAGCCATGCGATTGACGTCCATGAGCCCCCAAATAAAAACTCAACAGATGGATCGCACGGACACCATGCGACCCAGAAAAAGAATGCCCATGCGGTCCAAACAGGCATCCTGACAACTGGTCAAGGGTCGACCTGACATGACGTCCAGACAGCAAAGATGGCGCCTGACACATAATTTTGACAAAAAAGGATTTTTTCTGATCGCCTCGAAAGACAAGAATATATTAAGAGACAGAAGTCCCAAGGATGGTGTAGAGCTACGTAGACAACGCAATAAAAAGATCCCATGGGCTCTGGCCCATGCATCCCAGACTCCATGCGGTTCATGCGTCTCGGGCCCACGCGTCCCAGACTCTATGTGTCCCAAGCGACTCTGGCCCATTCATTCCAGACTCCATGCGGTCTATGCATCTCTGGCCCCGTGCATTCTAGACAACGTGCGTTCCGTGCGTCTTTGGCCACATGTGTCCCAGATTTCATGTCGACCAAGTCTTGCTGTTGCAACTGAGTGGTCCTCTCCAACCAAATAGCGGCTACGTTTCCATTTGACCAAGTCATGCCTACATAGTTGAGAACCGTCTAGATACTCAGCAAAACAACAAAATCCCAACAAATGTTCACGTGGCAACGAAGCCCGGATTCCCTTGCATAGCTGTAGCACCCTTCCGTTGAGAGGGGACACATGGCAAACCTCGCCACCCATGAGTCCCAAAATTTATGCGGCCATAAATATGACTATAAATAACAGGGTACTACCCCATGAAAGGGGCTGGCTGGCTATCTGCAAATCTACACTCAAGGGAGAGAGAAGAGCTTCCGCATCGGATCATCCACGGAGTAAAGATAGTTGCTACACTCCTAACCCTCCATTGTTACCCCCTAGAAAATAAATTTGTACTTAGATTATCTCCTAGGACTCTTCTTTGTACTTTTTTAGTTTGTTAAATCAAATTCAGTTCTCTTTGTTCTCGTTTTTGATATAAAATAACAAATATGCATGAGCTGCGCTGATCACAAACAGATTACGAGATATAGATAGTTATGGAAGATAATTTAATTTAAATCATTCATTATTTTATGGGGTTCAATTTTGATTGATTATGATCTTACCATAATATATGGCGATATCGAATAGCTGAAGTCCTACTGCCTCAACCTTCAGATCCTCAGCAAGATGAGATACCCTCACGAGACGCTCAATATCCTTGAGACAATCATCAGCGTAGACGATGCCCTCAGTGCCCTTGAAGACCCAAGGTTCCAGCTTCTTGAAGTCCTGGATATTACCCGGCCGAAGCTGGGCAACCTGAGGAACAACCTGCTGCTGGACCGGAACTCCTCTCACTACTGCAACAAGTACAAGCTGATAAGAACTCTCAATGCCCTACCACAACATGTCGGTCTGCCTTTGATGTGTCTCAGACTAAGCCTTCTGAGCCTCTATCATCTCGCAAAATAATACGAACACCTGAGTCACATCTGTCTGTACGGGTGGTGGAGGTGAAAGTCCCTCAGATACAGCCAAAATAGTCCTTTAAGCTGGAGGTGGACCCCCGAACGCAGCTGATACACCAATCACCGGAGAAGTGACTGGTGCAGGCCCTCGGAAAGTCGCAGATCCAGTACAAAATAGTCTAACTACTGTACTACAAGTCCTAGGTCATCTGTCTTAGTCGGGATAAGACCCTCCTGAGCCAAGGTCTCTGGCTCTAAGCCTACGATATCCTGAGGCCCGTAGTGAGTGGGGTACCACTCCTTAGTGTCATATGGAAAATATATATCCAGTCAGGAAAGGAGCAAAGTACATCTCTAACAGCAGTTCTAATAAATAATATAAACTATATAATAGTAAATAGAGAGAATATACAAGATGCAATATAAAGGTACAAGAGATATGCAATAAAGGAATACTGGAAATAAATACAATAATGAGCATCATAGAAATGAACAAGAAATACTACTACTAAGTGAGTGAGTACCACCTTTAACATATGATCATCTTAGAAACTTGCACAAGGATTATGGCCTGGTTAATCATACGTGTGGTGTATGATTAACAATATTCAAGGAACAAGACATGCACAAGGATGGTATGATCACATATCTATACTACATACTCCCCGCCCCGACTGGTATAGTAGATCCAACCATGGTACGTTATGACACATGATTCCACAAGAAGGGCACTACTCTTCTCAAGAACCAATGTCTGTATTTGTGCAAGAAGAACAAGAAAATAAGGCTTGCACTAGATACACCGTAAATACCAAGAAATAATATCTTATGACGAGATCCGGATATACCAATCCGTGTAACCATCGTGTCAAGAAATCAAGGATATCTACAATAAATACAAGAGACAGAGCATATCATAAATGAGAAACTATCAGAAAATATACTTGCCTGAAATCCAGTAAATAGTATCAAAGATGTCCGGTACGGTGTCTCAAAGACCTAAATATGGAATATTACATCAATATAAGATTTTAGAATAAAAATAAGTTAAACTAGTAAACTTCTAGGTCAAAAAACTATTTCTAAGTCAAAACAGTTAAACTAGGTCAACTATAGATCAAACTGGTCAAACTATCTATTTCTAGGTTGTATGGGTCTATCTTTAGGATATTGGGTCCATATACTATGCAACTAGGCCATACTAGCTATACTAGGATACTAGAAAACGAACAAATCCTAAGATACGCAATTTATTAGATATAAAAATATTATAATATGTATACAAAACAACAATATATAATACGCCTAGCTAAACTAATGCTAAGTGGATACCTTGGCTTTGAACCAAAAGCGGTATCACACCCCTACTCTTCCATCTTGATGTGCAAACCCAATACCTTGAGTAAAACCCAATACCTTGACATTGCCTTGGTATCACAAGGTTATTCAATATCTAATATATTACTAATACCTATACACCTCACTATACATTAATATGTATTTAAACTTATAACAATACTATACTAACTATATACTAACATATCCCTTCGGATATTCAATACCCGTACCCAAGATATCTCACTCTCATTACCTTAGTATCTCAAGGTAATCTAGGAATAATACTAACTAGTACTTATGTATATATAAATCTCATATATATTATATACCAAATTATTTACAATATATACGTAAAATACTAGCTTATTAATATAGACTAGTAAGCTTGTAAATTAATATATATATATATATATATATATATATATATATATATATATATATATATATATATATATATAACTTACTAACTTACCAGCTTATCGAATAAGCTGCAGCTTATTGGAACTGTTGCTGCCGCTGCTTACTGCCGCTGCTGCTGGTTATTGCCGTTGCTTCTGCTGCTTTCTGCTTTTGCTTCTACTTCTGCTGCTTACCGATGATGCTTCTGCTTCTGCTGTGACTTCTATTGCTGCTTCTACTTCAGCTTCAGCTTCTGCTGCTTACTACTGCTACTGCTTTCAACTGCTTCTCTCAGCTTTTCACTGCTTTTCTCTTACTGCTTTCCATTACTTTTTCTAACTATTTTTATTGTTTTATTCACTGTTTTCCATTATTTTATACACATCTCTCTCTCTCACGCACACACACACACACACACACACACACACACACACACACACACACACACATATATATATATATATATATATATATATATATATATATATATATATATATATATATATATATATATATATATATATGTTTGATCTAGAATTATAATTCAATTATATATGTTTGATCATGGGAGAGTAAAAATTCATGTGCTTCTCTAATATAAATATATATATATATATATATATATATATATATATATATATATATATATATATATATATATATATAATATATATATATCACATAATAATTATAATTATAATATCTATAATTGAATTAAATTGCAAATAACAAACACGTGAAGTGCATCGCACCCGTATCACACTAGATCTAAGATACACTTGCGATACGGCTCCACCACACAACCAAACGTATCCCAATGGATACGAGCAAGTCTAAAATCATAATTATGAACAATACGAAGAGCTAACTACTCATCTAAGTGTCCGTGTTAAAATATGACATGCTCAAACCCCGTGTCGAAAGAAAACCCCCAAATCAATCCGTATCTCCAAATTGTCGAGATACGGCCTACACGTATCCAATTATGGATACGATACTAGCCACACACAATCAAACATATGTCAATTTGGTTTAATTGACCTATTGACAAACACAAGTTGTGTCAATCTCAGAATTCCTCCAAAATTAACACAAAATACCACATAACTTTCTCCATAGGCCTCCTATGATCCTAATTCTAATTCCTATGGGTAGTCTTAGCATATAGGGTGGTTTCTAATAATTAAAATATAGATTTAGAGTCTAATTAGAGGTAAAAAATTAAATTGTATCTATTAGGAGATGGATTTCTAATAAAATCTCTAAATTGAGTGAAAAGAGCTTCTAACTTGTAGATCCTTGCTCCTCCTTGTAGATCTTTGCTTCCTCCTTGTAGATCCTTACTTCCTCCTTGTTCTAATAGCCTCCAATAATGATTTGAAAAGGAATTGGAAAGAAATTTGGGTGGAATTTAATGTGGGAATGAAGAAATTTGGAAGAGGAAATTCTAGATCTAGATTTAAAATAAAAAAGAGAGAGAATTTTTCCTCCATTATAAATATGGCTGGCCCCTTTTTCCCCTCCCCAAGATACTATGAAATATCTAGAATATCCTTTAGGGCCTCTCATAAAGAAAATAATTAAGGAGGGAATGTTCTAGTCTAATTGGTTTAACTTAATTAATCCTCCTCCTAATGATTGGACTTATTATTGGGCTCAATTCTAACTAGAAATAAATGTTGGTCCATGGGTTTAATCTAAACTAGTTAGGTCCACTAACACAACTCCAAAATAATATACTAATATCCAACAATAAATAAATTTATAATATGCACAATATTTAATTAATTATAAAATAACCAAAATATCCTTTTCTAGAAAATGTGGTAGTGACAAGTCTAACCCCCTTAAAATAATTTTGTCCTCAAAATTCAAAGACGAAACAACCCCCAAAAAATAAAACAGAATAGAATCAGGAAAGAACATACCCAAGGCATAAACAAATATGGGAAACGCTCTCACATTTCATCATCTCTTTCCCAGGTAGACTCCCCCGGAGAGTGATGCCTCTATGCGATGCATACCAAGGGAATAGTCTGGTTCCTCAGCACCTTCTTTCTCCGATCTAGAATCTCAACTGGCTGCTCTAGATAGCTAAGAGTAGGGCCCACCTCTATCTCTGAGTGATCCAAAACATGACTAGGATCAGCCATGTACTGTCTCAACAGCGACACGTAAAATACGTTGTGCACTCCCTCCAATGCAGGTGGCAAGTCTAGTTTGTAAGCAACTGCACCAACTCTCTCGAGAATAGTGAAAGGTCCGACGAATCGCGGACTAAGCTTCTCGCCTCCACCGAAATGAATCGTGCCTCGTGTCAAAGAAATCCTCAGAAATACCAGACCACCAACCTAGAACAAAATACAACCTTAAGAACTTAATCTATAACAAACAACAAATATTAAGCATAAAACAAAAATCTAAACTATACCTTAAACTCCACAGGTCTCCGGTGGCTATCGGTCCAATGCCGATGTATGTCTTGCGCCACTCAAAGTCTGTCTCTGATCAGTTTAACCTTCTCCACTTTATCAACAACTATCTCTGGCCCTAGAAAAAATTTCTCTCCAATATCGTCCCATGACAAGGGAGTACGACATCTCCGACCGTACAGAGCCTCAAATGGTGATATCTCTATACTAGCCTGGTAGCTGTTATTGTAAGCAAACTCTACCAAATAGAGATGGTCTTCCCAAGATCCCCCAAAATCTACTACACAGGTACATAACATATCCTCGAGAGTATGAATGGTCCTCTCTGACTGCCCATCTGTCTGGAGATGATATGCAGTACTGAACTTGAGCTAGGTGTCCAAACTCGCCAGCAAACTCCTCCAAAAATAAGAAATAAAATGACTATCCCGATCCGAGACTATGCTGACGAAAACGCTATGTATCTTGACGATCTGCCTCACATACATCTATGCCAGTTTCTCCGTAGACAAACCCACCTTGAAAGACAAAAAGTAGGCGGACTTGGTCAACCTGTCAACGATGACCCAAATCACGTCTTTTCCTCCTCGAGATCGTGGAAGTCCGAACACAAAATCTATAGTAATGTGCTTCCACTTTTATTCTAGAATGGGTAATGGCTGAAGAAAACCACCTGGTCGCTGCCTCTCGGCTTTCACCTGCTGGCACACTAAGCATCTGGATAAAAACTGTGCCACTTCCCTCTTCATGCCATACCACCACACACTCTCTCGCATATCCTGATACACCTTGTTAGCACCTGGATACATGGAATACTGAGAGCAATGCACTTCCTGCAATACCTCCCCACACAGCTTTCCACTAGGCACACATAATCTAACACCATGCCGCAAAGAACCATCCTCAGCAATGGTAAAATCATCCTCCAATCCTACTCTCACATGAGCTCTGATGCTCCTCAGAGATATATCTTCATACTGGGCTGCCTTTATCTTGTCCATCAACTCTAAGTGTATCTGCAACCCCCACATCTGCATAGAAAAACCAGGAACTATCACCTCAATGCCCAAGCTCTCCAAGTCCTCCAACAAATATTGATCCTGTGTCAACAATATAGATACCAGATACCTGCTCAAGGCATCGACAAATATATTGTCTTTTCCAGGATGATACTGCAAGGATATATCAAAATTCTTCATCAATTCCAGCCACCGACACTACCTCATGTTTAACTCTTTCCGAGTAAAAATATACTTCAAGCTCTTATGGTCTGTGAAGATCTCCACACGCTCTTCGTACAAATAGTGTTTCCATAACATCAGGGCAAAGATGACTGCTGCCAACTCCAAATCGTGGGTAGGATAGTTCTTCTTAAGAGAACGCATTTTCATGGATGCATAGGCAATCACTTTTCCATTCTGCTGAAGAACACAACCCAGACCTTTCCCTGATGCAGCACTAAAAATAGTGAAACCTCCAGACCCTGATGGCAACATCAAAATAGGAGCAGATGTCAACCTCTTCTTCAATTCCTCAAAAGCAACCTAACACTCCTCTATCCAAACAAACTCTGCATCCTTTCTGGTGAGTCTAGTCACCGGCTCGGCAATCCTTGAAAAATCTTGCACAAACTTCATGTAGTAGCCTGCCAAACCCAAGAAACTTTTGATCTCTGCCACTGAACTCGGGGTCTTCCAAGACTCCACTACAGCGATCTTCTTTGGATCCACTGAAATTCTATCACCAGTCACAATATGTCCTAAGAACTCCACATTGTCCAGAAAGAACTCACACTTGGACAGTTTTCCATACATCTTCTCCTTCCTCAGCACATCCAACACAATATGTAAATGCTCCTCGTGCTCTTCCGGTATCTTCGAGTATATGAGTATGTCATCGATGAACACCACCATAAACTTGTCAAGGTACTGGTGGAACACATTGTTCATCAAATTTACAAATACCGCTGGGGCATTAGTCAACCCAAACGGTATCACCATAAACTCATACTGTCTATACTGAGTCCTAAAAGCAGTCTTCGGAATGTCCTTAGGCTTCACTTTCACCTGATAGTAGCCTAATCTCAAGTCTATCTTGGAAAATACCTTGGCATCACTCAACTGATCGAACAGGTCATAAATTCATGGCGACGGGTATTTATTTTTTATAGTGAGATTATTCAATGCCCTGTAATCAATGTACATACGTATCGATCCATCCTTCTTCGATACAAACAATACCGGGGCTCCCCACGGTGAATAATTGGATCTGATAAACCCCTTATCCTATAATTCATCCACTTGCTTCTTCAGCTCGACCATCTTGATGTTGTTCACTCTATAGAAATATTATAAAATTGGTTCTGCACCTGGCACTAAGTCTATAGAAAATTTAACATCTTGATCTGGCGGCAATCCTGGCAATTCCTCAGGAAATACATCCAAGAACTCTGCTATCAAAGGATGCGTCAACTCCTTGTCTTCCACCATAGCTCCACAGATAATGCCTTCTCTCTGCTCTACAGCTCCTCTAGCAATCTTAAACTTCAGCTCTCCTGGTAGGCTAAACAAAACTCTACCTCCTCTACAATCTATATTAGCATGGTGCCTACTCAACCAATCCATCCTGAGTATAATGTCATAGCTCGAAAGTAGCATTACAAGTAGCCTCCCTGATGCTGGTACTGGGCATAATGCTCGTCCCTGACACTGGTGCTGGGCATTACAAGTAGCATTACGAGTATAATATCATAGCAAAGCTCATCCTTGACGTGCACCTCCCTGATGCTGGTGCTGGGCATAATGCTGCTGCTGGGTCAGAAGCGGTGGTCCCCTCGACTGTACTGCATGTGGCCTCGCCTGTGTCCTCGGAGCTGGAGCTGCTCCCTGAATTGTACGACAGGGGTTGGAAGGATACTCTCTCAGCTGATGCCCCCATAATACAGACAAACTTTTAACCTCTTCCTGCAAACTTTCCAGATATGGCCAGGCTTCTTGCAGTAGTGGCAGAAAGCTTGCTGTGACTGTCTCTGCTGCTGTAGTACCTGATAAAATGGTGCCCTAGCTGGAGTCTGGAGTTGTTGCGGCTGCTGAAAAGGCCTGGACTGGAAATGAGGATGCTTAGCAGTCACTGTGCTGCTATTAGCCCCTAGAAAAGAATTACGATCTCTCTTGGGTTTCAAACCCAACTCCCGCTCAACTTTGTGTGCCTCCGCAAGTATCTCTGAATAGGTCTCATAGAAAGACGGAATAAGGATCTTCACTTCCCAGTTCAGACCCTCACAGAAACGGATAGCTCGAACCTCAGTCTCCCTCACCAAATACTCCGTAAATTAGCTCAGCCTACTGAACTCTGCGGCGTACTCCTCCACGGACATGCTCCCCTGAGTAAGTCTCTCAAACTGTCTCTCTAAGTCTAACATGTCCGTCCGAGCAAAGAACTTTCTCTTTAAGAGGTCCTTGAATAACTTCCAAGACTACTCTGCATCATCAAGAACTGGCTCATTCCTGAACCAAGTGCGGGCGATGTTTTACACCTGAAGTCCTACTGCCTCAACCTTCAAATCCTCAGCAAGATGAGATACCCTCATGAGATGCTCAATATCCTTGAGCCAATCAGTAGCGTAGATGATACCCTCAGTCCCCTTGAAGACCCGAGGTTCCAACTTCTTGAAGTCCTGGATATTACCCGGTCGAAGCTGGGCAACCTGCGGAACAACCTACTGCTGGGCCAAAACTCCTTTCTCTACTGCAACAAGGGAAAGCTGATGAGCACTCTCAATGCCCTGCCATAATACGTTGGTCTGCCTATGATGTGCCTCGGACTGGGCCCTCAACCTCCATCATCTCGCAAAATAATTTGAACACCTGAGTCACATATGTCGGTACAGGAGATGGAGGTGGAGGTGGAAGTCCCTCAGTTACAGCCGAAACAGTCCTCTGAGATGGAGGTGGACCCCCGAACGCAGTTGATACGCCAAATAATGGATAAGTGACTGGTGTAGGCCCTCGAGAAGTCGCAGATCTCTCAGAAACTGCCCCCCTCAGCTGTAATCTATTCTTAGGCGGTATCCTGAGACAAAGCGAAAGAAAAGAATCAATATGTCACATGATGTAATACATTCAAAGAATGAGAGTTTAAGATCAAATATCAATATCAAGGAAGAACAGTTAAAATAAATCAAAAGAGTTTTTCCTAGATATGATTGAGTATTCTCAGCCTATAGCCTATAGCGTATATCCCATATCTTGAAACAGGCTCGTAATAGTACTCAAATAAGAGCACCACTATGAATCACACTAATTGCGACCTCGAAGACCTGTATGGGCCACCACTAAAAATGTGTCACAACCCGCACCCGATGTAGGGGCACGAGTAGTGAATAACGCCCAGCCTACGCCGTAGCATCGACGGTAGAACATTGTTTTGGTACTATCTATCTAGCAATAAAGATATAAATATGCCACCAATATAATATGAATACTCAATCACAGATATATAAGATGGAACAATCACACGAAGATGATAAAAGAATAAAAGAGTCACAATACAGCTCACGAGACAAATAATATCCAATGAGTCAAAGAAATACTAATAACAATGCTGGAGACAAATCCAGTACAAAAGATACTAACTACTGTGCTACAAGTCTTGGGTCATTTGTCTCAGTCGGGATGAGACCCTCCTGAGCCAAGGTCTCTGGCTCTAAGCCTACGACATCCTGAGGCCCATAGTAAGTCGGGTACCACTCCTCAGTGTCATCTGGGAAAAATATATCCAGTCTGGAATGGAGCAAAGTACATCTCTAACAACAGTTCTAATAAATGATATAAACTATGTAACAGTAAATAGAGCGAATATACAAGATACAATATAAAGGTACAAGAGATATGCAATAAAGGAATACTGGAAATAAATACAATAATGAGCATCATAGGAATGAGCACAAAAAACTACAACTAAGTGAGTGAGAACCAGCTTTAACATGTGATCGGCTTGGGAATTTGCCCAAGGATTATGGCCTGGTTAATCATACGTGTGGTGTATGATTAACACTATTCAATGAACAAGACATGCACAAGGAGGGTATGATCACATATCTACACTACATACTCTTCGCCCCCGACTGGTATAGTAGATCCAACCATGGTACATTATGACACATGATTCCACAAGAATGGCGCTACTCTTCTCATGAACCAATGTCTGTATTTGTGCAAGAAGAATAAGAAAATAAGGCTTGCACAAGATACACCATAAATACCAAGGAATAATATCTCATGACGAGATCCGGATATACCAATCCGTATAACCATCGTGTCAAAAAATTAGGGATATCTACAATAAATACAAGAGACAGAGGATATCATAAATGAGAAACTATCAAAAAATGTACTTGCCTGGAATCCGGCAAATAATATCAAAGATGTCCTGTATGGTACCTCGAAGACCTAAATATATAATATTATATCAATACAAGGTTTCAGAATAAAAATAAGTTAAACTAGTCAACTTCTAGGTAAAAAAGCCATTTCTAAGTCAAATAGTCAAACTAGGTAAACTCTAGGTCAAATTGGTCAAACTTAGTCAAACTAGCTATTTCTAGGTTGTATGAGTCTATCTCTAGGATATTGGGTCCATACAGTATGTAACTAGACCATACTAGCTATACTAGGAAACCAACAAGATACCGTATCCTACGATACGCAATTTATTAGATATAAAAATATTATAATATATATACAAAACAACAATATATAATACTCCTAGCTAAACTAATGCTAAGTGGATATCTTGGCTTTGAACCAAAAGCGGTATCACACCCCTACTCTCCCATCTTGATGTGCAAACACAATACCTTGAGTAAAACCCAATACCTTGACATTACCTTGGTATCACAAGGTAATTCAATATCCAATATATTACTAATACTCATACACCTCACTATACATTAATATGTATTTAAACTTATAACAATACAATACTAACTATATACTAACATATCCCTTCGGATATTCAATACCAGTACCCAAGATATCTCACTCTCATTACCTTGGTATCTCAGGGTAATGTAGGAATAATACTAACTAGTACTTATGTATATATAAATCTCATATATATTATATACCAACTTATTTACAATATATATGTAAACTACTAGCTTATTAATATAAACTAATTAATATATATATATTATTAAATAAATTAACTAGCTTATATATATATATATATATATATTATTAAATAAATTAATATATATATATAAGCTAGTTAATTTATTTAATAATATATATATATATATATATATATATATATATATATATATATATATATATATTACTTACTAACTTACCAGCTAATCGAATAAGTTGCAGCTTATTGGAACCGCTGCTTACTGTTGTCGCTGCTTCTTACTGTCGCTGCTTCTGCTGCTTTCTGCTTCTGCTGCTTTCTGCTTCTGCTTCTGCTGCTTACTGCTGTTGCTGCTTTTCAGCTGCTTCTCTCAGCTTCTCACTGATTTTCTCTCACTGCTTTCCATTGCTTTTTCTCACTGTTTTTCTTATTTTATTCACTGGTTTCCATAGTTTCTTCTTCCCTCAAGCTCACACACATAAATACACATCTCATATACACACACACACACATACACACACACACACACACATATATATATATATATATATATTACCATATTAGAGAAGCACATGAACTTCTACTCTCCCATGATCACCAACACATCAACATAAATTCTAGATCAAACATATAAATATAAATATACATATACATATATCTCAAATAATAATTATAATTACAATATTTATAATATCTATAATTGAATTAAAATGTAAAGAACAAACACGTGAAGTGCATCGCACCCGTATTACACTAGATCTTTGATACGCTTGCGATACGACTCCACCACACAACCAAACGTATCACAATGGACACGAGCAAGTCTAAAATCATAATTATGAATAATACGAAGAGCAAACTACTCATCTACGTGTCCGTGTTAAAATATGACATGCTCAAACCCCATGTCGGAAGAAAACTCTCAAATCAACCCGTATCTCCAAATTATCGGGTTACGGCCTACATGTATTCAATTATGCACACGATACTAGCCACACACAATCAAACATATATCAATTTGGTCTAATTAACCAATTGACAAACACAAGTTTTGTCAATCTCAGAATTCTTCCAAAATTGACACAAAATACCACTTAACTTTCTCCATAGGCCTCCTATGAACCTAATTCCAAATTCTATGGGTAGCTTTAGCATATGGGGTGATTCCTAATAATTAAAATATAGATTTATAGTCTAATTAGAGTGGAAAAACTGAATTGTACCTATTGGGAGATGGATTCCCAATAAAATCTCTAAATTGAGTGAAAAAAGCTTCCAACTTGTAGATCCTTGCTCCTCCTTATAGTTCATTGCTTTCTCCTTATAGATCCTTGTTTCCTTCTTGTTTTAATGGCCTCTAATGATTATTTGGGAAGGAATTGGAAAAAAAATTTAGGTAGCATTTGTGAGAAAATGAAGAAATTTGGAAGAGAAAATTCTAGATCTAGATTTGAAATAAAAATAAAGAGAAAATTTTTTCTCCATTATAAATATGGCCGGCCCCTTTTCCCTCTCTCCAAGCTACCATAAAATGTCTAGAATACCTCTTGGGGTCTCTCATGAAGAAAATAATTAAGGAGGGAAGGTTATAGTCTAATTGGTTTAACTTAATTAATCATTCTCCTGATGATTGAGCTTATTATTGGACTCAATTCTAACTAGAAATAAATGTTGGTCCTTGGGTCTAATCTAAACTAATTAGGTCCACTAATACAAGTCCAAAATAATAAACTAATATCTAACAATAAATAAATAATACAATAAATAAATTTACAACATGCACAATATTTAATTAATTATAAAATGACCAAAATACTCTTTCCTAAAAAATGTGGTAGTGACAGGTTATTTACAAATCCCCGTTACTAACAAATACAATATAGAGAATTTCCTATGGTTGCATGTCATGCAGTCTATCCTAGCTATCCGAACCACAAATATTGAGTAAATATAAAAATCAAGTACTGGTGCCCCACTCAACGGTGTGCTAGAAATGTGCCCCACTCGACGACGTGCTACAAATCCATTCTGGCTGACTTTAAGATAACGAGACTTCATGCAACCTAAAGATTCTCCCCTCCCGATGCTCTAATCATTAAAGCTAGTTATTAATCCTTCGCAGTTTATTTCAGGATTTATGGTGTGGCATTCCGCAGAATCTATCCTAGAAATGATGCTTTCCTCAGGGATAGACAAGGTTAGACAATGATTTGGCAAGCAAAAGAACTAGGCTAGACTAGAAAACAACCACACGGTTATAGGTATCACGAGCATATGTGATAACAAGCCACAACAGGTAATATACATGTCAGGTATCGAAACTGCACTACTACGAGTCAATGCCAGGCATGTACGAGATAATAAGCAGGAGTGCACCTCGACGGATCACTATCAGGCATGTACGAGATAATAGTTATGATTGCACTATGACGAGTTACTATCAGACATGTACTAGACAAGTGTATAATGGGCAGGGGTCCCCAAACTATACCATGTAACACGTACCAGACAGATGTATAAAGGGTAGGTGTCCCCTAACTATACTAGGAAGCAGGTCTGGACAAATACATAAAGGGTTGGATTCCCCCAACTATACACAATGTTAAGTCTAACAGGTGTATAAAGGGTAGGCATCCCCTAACTATACATATGTCTGGTCTATGCAGTAAAGAATAAATAAATATGTAAGGCAATATGCGCACAAGCGCCAGGCAAGAAGAACAAGAAAATACAACAAAAAATATGGCATATGAAAAAGGGTACAAAACCGGTATACCATCGATATGTCATCCAAGACACAGCAAGAAAGATAGGCTAATCGAGTCAGGCAAATCGGTATACTGTCGGTATACACCAGTACACCATCGATATGCCGGTCAAGAACACAACAGGTTTTTATTTCCAATAAATTGGTATATCGTCAAGTATGCCAATATAGGTCACAGCAGGTTTTTTCGATTCGAAGTCGGGCAAAAATTGGTATACCATCAGTATACACCAGTATACCGTCGGTATGCTGGTTCCCATAGGCAATTCTTTGGAAAGTCCAAGGAAAGTCTGGTTTTCGGGACCGAAATCACGTCCCGTAACTCAGCGAAAACTGGTCTAGCAAGATATGAAGGCTAATGGTAAGTCTCATATAACATATAGACTACATCTCATGGAAATCACTCTGTTTATCGTTTCCGACACCGAGTTTCCAAACGGGTAAATACCAGGATTTCTACAGGAAAAGTCAAAACCAAGCTTAAACCAATTTTTAAAACATGCTCGTAGTTGGAAATCACTAGAGAAAAATATTTAATAAAATAAGTTCCATGAAATTCTAAGTATAAAATATCAAGGAAAACAAAAACTATAATAAAATACTTTTGTTCCAAAGTTCGGCAAGATGTACTTGCCTCAAGCCAAGTTCCTAGTATAAACCTTCAACTCCACCACCAAAAGGGTTCAGAAACCACACTCTTAGGCCTCATGACCAAGCTCCAAGCTCTCACGATAAATGGAGAGAAAATGAAGAAGTAAAGAAATAAAGAAATAAAAGAGAGAGGAGACAGAAAATTAATTCATATATATATATATATATATATATATATATATATATATAAGGTAATTTAATCGTGATCGTCAAATTTACCTCATCATAGATCCAAGTCACGAGATTAAATCAATCTTGTCTATTCAATAGAAAACCAAGAAACCATTGGATAATAGAAAATATCAAACACAATTCGCAAAATTATTTAATAAAAATATCTTAATTTTTTTCCAAAATATCTTTAAAATATCTCAAAAGCAAAACAATATATGTCGGACGGTATGCCGTAGTATACCGGCGGAATGCCGATCCATGAGTAAAGTTTTAATTTTGAAAATTTTCAAGACTACGAGATTCAATAAAATACAGTAAACAATATAAAATATGTATCCATATACCAATACAGATACTCTGCGATGAATCTCACAACTCTCCCCTCCTCAGAAAATTATGTCCTCAGAATTTTAATAAGGCTCTAAACCAAACAAGAAAATCTAGGAAATTATGATATCAAGAACTAAACAGGAAACTCATGCAAATACGAAATCCAGTCAAGTGGAACAAGGAATTTAAAAGTAACTACATGTTGGCCCAATATTTAAGTTGAGTTTTTGAATATGGCTAATCGATTAAGTTTAACATTTTGATAATCGTGCAGTCACTACAGTAACTTGTAACTTCAACTTAAACTCCGCACTGTCCATATATGATCTTATATGTTATCATATTTTTTTTGTATATTGCTTTGTTCGTCTAACATGTATTTACAGAAAAGCAATAGATATATGCAGTAAAGAAAAGATGATGAGCCGGAGACGGCATTATACCAGAAAATTTTGTCCAACCGCCTACGACTTATTCGGAGCCTCGCACTAGGGGATTCTAATGCACGGTCAACAGACGAGGGCTGAGAGGGCAGCGCCCCTCGTTGGGGTTAGGCGGCGAAGCCCCTAAAAGGTATTCATATATTCAAATATGGCTATCTTTGGACAACTGCCGTCAAGAAAAAAGACGTCTTCAAGTCAACGGATGCTTCAGAAGATTGGCATCATCAAGTGCTCTTAGTCTTTTATCTTTTATTCTGTATTTTATATTTTGTTTATAGGACCAAATGTACATCAAATTTGAAGTTGGTACTAGGAAGCTCAAAGACATATTAAACCAGAACATAGTCCACTAAAAATAGCCTGAACAAAACCAAACCTGGACCCAATATTCTGGAAATAGACCAACAAAGTTCGGGCCAAACTCGGTCACCCTAAGGCCTAGTTTGCATTGTTACTCTGTGAGACCAGGATTCTAACGTCCGAATTTTTGAACGTTGGGCATCTGAACTCGGCCTGAACTTGGCTTAAAAAAAATCCTATAAATAGATACGAATTTCCATATTTCAACACAACTCATTCACTCACTTTCATATCTCTATCTTCCTGAGATATAAACCTTTTTCATTCCCAAGATCAACTCCCGGCCTTCTAGTTCCAACGCAGTTCTGATTTAGAAGTCTGATCGAGTCATAAAAAGCTTGGTTTGTCAAGTTCTCTAGTGTTTGAAGTCGGCGTGCCCTTCGGATCAAACGCACGTGTGAATTCTTTCGAGCCTTTGGATCAAAGCTCAATGTTGTAAGAAGTTTGTAAGCCTTCAGATCAAAGCTTGTGATTCACTATTAGTGATTATAGTGGATACAAGTCGGAGAAAGAGTTCTCGAGCCTGGACTAGTCCTCTCAGAGGAAAATAAGGATAAAATTGTGGTGTTTGCATTTGCTCTTCTAAACTTTACTTATATTCTTCCTATACTTTATTTATTATCTGTTACAGCAGTTTATAAGTTAGCTTTGACTTAGAATTTTTAATTGGTGATTAATTTCTGCTGCATATACACGAACCCTTTTTAGCCCCCCTCTAGAGTTGCCACACCACCCTACACTATAAACTACAGCAGATAAATAATAACACACAAGCTAGTATAAGATATGGAGGACACGAATGATACGTCATGAGTTGAACAAATGCAGGTAATGAGCACAGATATCGTCCTCGTGCTCCCACGTCTACTCATCCGGTAAGTGATGACCCCAAGAAACACGAACTAGTCAGATAGTACGGTTCTTGAGAACCTTCTCCCTCCGGTACAAAATAGACACGGACCTCTCCTCATACGATAGGTCGGTACCAACGACCAACTCGGATTGATCTAGGGTATGGCTCGGATCCAAAATATTTTGATGCAACTGAGATACATAAAACATATCATGTAACTCGCGAAGTGACGGTGGAAGAGCTAATATATAGAAGACATCTCCTACGTGCTTGAGAATATCGAATGGACCAATAAACCTAGGACTAATCTTTCTGCGTACTCCAAATCTGATAACTCCACTGGTAGGCAAAATTCTAAGTCGCAGACAGAGAACTCAAGATATCGCCGATGTGAATCTGTCCAATGATGTTGACGATCCTAGGCTACTCTGAGATGCTCTATTATTTGCATGATAGCACCATCTGACTGAGCAATCATCTTGGGTCTAAGCATCCGCCTCTCGCTAATATCATCTCAAGCCAAAGATTATCTACATCTCCAACCATATAATGCCTCGAAGGGTTCCATCTTAATGCTCGTGTCATGCCCCAGTCCCAAAATACGTAGGACTAGGACTACGTAATATGCCAGCTACGCATTCGACCAGACTCTGATCAGACTCGAATACGTATAAGTTGTATTATAATGGTCACTATCAAAATAATCAAGTAAATATAAATATCTATTCCTCAATCCACAATGAACAAAGTACAGAAGAATGAGCTACATATGCTATAGTCGGCCACCTAGTAACACACAAACTCAAATAGACTCAAGAAAGAAACATAAGTCTATAAAACTAGGCTACATCAGCAGATGAATAAACAATATGAATAAATAACCATAAATCCGGTAGATATGATATAAGTACATGGTACTAATGCCTGCAAGACAAGTAACTCCATCAGCAATTCCAAAGGCTCAATAACCATCTATGCGACAAAAAAATGGCAGGGGACCAGGTCCTCGGAGGGACATAACAAGGTACAAGAAATAACATGCCAAAAGTAAAACAGTATAATGCCACATACTCAAGGGTAAACTACTGTAACCAACTATGTGATATGCAAATGAGAGTATGGTATCGTACCCCGAGCTGGTACTCACATAAGATCCCAATAGACACTTCTGTAATCTAGCAGTATACTCAAGGCTCCGTGTGGGGGAACCATGAGGAAGATGTATATTGATAGATATAATACTTTAGATTTCGCATAGGGAACCTAAAGCCCAATACACATAAATAGTAATAGTAAAATATACCTAGAGCACGATGAAGACTCTTCCCACCCAATGTAACCTCACATCTCATGTCCACGATGTCTCATATCCATAACACTCAAGGTCATGACCTCTAGCTAGTACAATGAGTCATAATGATATATGATATAATATGCAAGTCTCATGTCTCGAATCCTGTAAGCCTATATAGAATACCCATGAATACTCAAGAAAGATTCTATTACATAAAATAGTGTCAAGTGTGCTAGGGTATGGCGTACTTGGTAAAGCAAGCACATAAAAATTGGATCATGGAATCAACTCTCTAAGTGACGTTGCACGACTCCGCGTACGGCGTCGACACCCGAATCTTGTTCGGATGCTAAGTAACGTCTCACGGTCCTAGGATAAACACACACATCACATATCTCAAATAACTATAATAACTAAATAAGATAATCAAGTCAAGGAACTGTGATACATCATGGCAAGGTATACTTGTCTGGGTTCTGAACTCTGTCAACTGCTCTTGGGAAAGTAGAATCTGCACGTAAAACTTCGGATGCTGAAACAAACATCACCATTGTTCTCAGAATATTATAAATACCTAGGATTGACTACGCATAAGTCCAATTTGGATACAGGGGCAAAATTGACAGTTTTGGGTCAAACCGGGGTCCACATGTGGCCCACTTCGCACCAAAAAATGTGTCGAAGACAAAGTTCTCAAAATTCGCCCAACTTAGTATCTATGAGTCCAGAATAATGGCACAAACTTAACGGAATGTCCGAAATTGGATTCCGGTGAGGCGATCACAAAATTGCCCATTATATGGAATCGTGGGGCCCACAAAATAATGTTTCATCAACGTTCTCAGAAACGAACCAAACTTGGATCACAGGACCAGTGTAACATTGCAAATCCGATGGCGTAAGTTTCGTTACGAAATGACAAGTATACACAAAGTTATGGCGAGTATCAGAACAGACTGATACGGTGATGTTCGACGGATACACGTTGATTTCGGTGTGCACGTACATCCAAATCAAGTTCTGCGAAAGCCCACATGTCCTCATTGATGATATGCGCCTTTCGGTACAACTTACACATGACAAAATTGTCTCATTTGGTGGAATGCACCACGTATCACGAGATTTTGGGTGTTTAAAAAATAATTTTTTGGTCATTTTGGAACAAGAATAATTTTACCATTAAAGTAAACTAATAAAAACTAAAATAACAGTAAAAATCTTGGTTATATTATGAAAAAAGTCCCTTCAATTATATTTTGAAAATAATTAACGAGTTGTTGGCAAATTGGGCATGAACATGGGGGTTTGGATCAAAATTCAGAACTGTTTCCGAACAGTTTTTCGGCCAACTTTTGGTCGATCTTTTGATCAAACCGGGGTGCCTAAATTCGTTCCAATTGAAGAAAATCCTAGAGGGTTAGGTTGTGAACATACCAGCGAAGACGGAGAGCAAAATGGATTAGCGAGGAGGTCAAAACCTCCATACGAAGAAGGGGGCCACACAGTTGTACGTGCGCACGGGGGGGGGAGGGGAGCGGACGGCGGCGCTGCTCCGCGCGGTGGTCGGCAGCGGTCGGCGGTGCTCCGGCGGAGGTGGTGGTGAAGGCGATGGGTTAGGGTTAGGGTTGTGGTTTGTTATATATATATATATATATATATATATATATATATATATAGAGAGAGAGAGAGGGGGGGAGGCTGTGTACGCGGGGGGGGGGGGGGTGAAAGAGAGTTGTGTTGGTTTAAGTTTCGGGTTTGGGTTAATAGGTAGGGTTAGGGTTTAATGGGTCTGGGTTTTATTTTTTTTTATTTAATCTCTTTATATATATGTATGTACATGGATATTTAAAAATAGTTTTGGACCTCAATAAATTCCAGAAAAATTATACAATTCACTATTAATAGTTGTACACCCAAAAATATTTTTTTGTTCAATATTAATAATTAATTAAATACACATAATTATAAATCCATGAATACTATATATTATAATTAGCTAAAAATAAATAAAATCTTCCCTTAATCACAAAAATTTTAGAATACCAAAAATATTATATTCTAAATATCAGGGTGCTTATAATCTACCCAACTTATAAAATTTTGTCCTCGAAATTAAAAATAAATATAGTAGAAAAAAATTTAGTTAAGAAGGTTTCACTAAGACTGGGGACGCAGTTACCAAATGGAGTCCTAGTTTGATGTCGCATTCTATGAATAAGGGTATGCTTACTCAAGGCTTTACCCAACTTATAAGAATGAAGTTGACTGCATAAATTATAGTCATGATCATATTTCTAAGAATTTTTTAGAAAGTCTAACTTCAAGGTGGGATTCGAGATGGTAAGAATTGTGTGACCGTTGTCACAACCTATTAAAAAAAATCTATGTACTAACATGGCATTAATAAGTCAATAACTCTATAAAGGAAGTTTTACCAATTCTTCTTGCTTCTAATTAGGTCATGAGTCTATAAAACTATAAGAATTACCATAGCCAAATACAACTAGGGTAAGATGGTACCGAGAAGTTGTTCATTGCATATCATGGATGCCGATGAATGGTTCAGCAATAAGCGTCAAAAGGTAATATAACTCATCAAGGTATTTTGTATTGTGTAAAGAGTACAACGAGATCCTATGGCGCCCTAGTTGCGACGCAGTTATCTAGGGCCTCCCCGACGAGTGCGCATTCCCCACAACCCTCGCAGTCATCGGCCAGAGTCCAGGAGGCCAATGACCGTCAGAATGTGTCTCTCCATGACGAGTTTCTACGAAGGATGGAGGAGCAGCCCGGGTCCCAACTGTAGGCGGATGATCCTACGCTCATTGCACGATTCGATATGCTCGACTGCAGCATCACGGAGCTCTGGAATTTGATAAATGATCTTAGAGCCTCGACAGAGCATAGCGTGACGGAGCTGCAGGCATCACAGCTATCCATGGGTGAGATGCTGACGATGATGCATGATTCAATAGTTTATAGCAGTACGAGACTGTTATATACCATGGATTCTTACAACCAGCGACTCGTAGAGTTGGAGCGGATACGTCCTCCTGGTGCGCCTATATCGATACAGACTCCACCGACGTCACTGCCTTCTCCATCGACATCAGTGTCGATTTCACAGGAGCAGTATGATCTATTCTTATCCTTCATGCGCGCCGGTGGTCATCCTCCTGTAGATCCACAGTAGTATAGATATTTGTATGGATATTTGTATTCTTTGTATTATTTAGGATGAGACTCATTGTATGGATATATATTTTCTGTATTCTTTACGACATATTTGCTGGATATTTTATTTTTTTCAAATTTTATTATATTATTTATATTAAATATATGTTAATTTATCGGTGTTGAGTGTTCAACTGAACGGGGTCGGCAAACCCAGAAAATTCAACGGAGGGTTGCTCCGGGTCTATTTGTACAGATTGTGAATTAATAAACTGCATGAATAATAGTTTGGAAATAATTCAGTATTCATTTTTTTTATTTTTTTACTGTATAATTAGCAACGTTTTTAGCGACGTTTAGCGACGTTTAGCGATGTTACTACACGTCGCTAAATACGTCGCTAAGTTGCGACGTTACTACAAGTCGCTAATGACGTCGCTAAAAATGTTGCTAAAAATATCGATGTATGTCGTAACTTATTGACATGGCAGTATTGCCAGGTCATTAAAGACGTCGTTGTAACGTCGTTATATAAGTCGCTAATTAGCAACGTTAAGCGACAGATGAGTACGTCGCTAATTAGCGACGTTGCGTCATTAAATGTCGCTAATCTAGTGACACATTTACTTCGCTAAAAACGTCGGTATAGTGACGTTTAGCGATATTTTTTCTTTCAACGACTAGCTGAGTTCCGACTTCTGTAAAACGTTGCTAATTACGTTGCTAAAAGTGATTAGCGATGTTTATTGGTCATTTAGCAACGTTTATTAAGTCGCTAATTTAACTTTTTCTGGTATTGTCGCTTCAAAGAAAGAACTATTTAAAATGCTTGAACTGTATCAGAGAGATGGTGGCCTGTCCGTATAGAGATAGAGATGGAGGCATGTCCGCATAGAGATAAGAAAAGAATAGATAGATAGTCTGCACGTTCATAACATGTGCATCATAGAGTTTTTCTGATAGAGTAACATGCATTGCATCGGCCTGACAATAGCTATTAGTGAAGAGATGAACCATGAGTCCCAGCTGCTAATTTGAGTGTATCTTAGTGTAGAGCAACCATGAGCCATAACTGTTATAGCCAAATAGAGTTAGGAATGCCCTAAGGCAAGAAGTCCTCATAATCAGATGGGTATTCCTGTCATTATTTAGCTGGATCATGTGTCAAAACAGCTAGTATGAGTATATATTAGTACAGTGTTGGGCCGTGATAACATCGCTACTAATCCTGAGGAACTCGGGGACCATCATATAAATAGGTTATCTTATATATGAAGCTGTATATCGTGCATGAACTGCTTGTCATGTATACTTGAATGAATTGACAATGAAATATGGCTTTCAAAGATGTTTTCAAAAAAGAAGTGCAATCTGACTCTTAACCTGTATTAAACCTAGGTAAAAACTAGCAAGATCACTAATAATTTAATGTTTTATCACATGCTTACTTAGTGTTGGTTTTAGAGAGTGTTGCTTCTGTTCATTATTTTTATACTAACCAGTATTTTTTCCAAAGTACTGACCCCCACCAGTCTTGTTACAGTTACTGGATTGTCCGAAGAAGCGATAACATATCATCATCATCAGGAGCCAGAGATCAAGAGTCGATGCCTTGAGATATATCGAGATATTTTGAGATATTTTTGTATAAAGGGATGTAATGTATGGAACGATGTCATTATATTCACAGAATATCCTACCTAGAGCTTCGCTTCGTATACTCTAATGGATCATTGTTTGTAACACCACCCCTCCGCTATAACTCAATTAGTTCGATGATAATCATGACGTTTAACAATGTTGCCTTGTGCGAGCGTACCTCTAGGCTCCCACGACATTACGTCCTGATGGGAACGATAGACGTCCCATGGGAGCGCTGATGTGGTGATCTCATGTCCAACTGGCATGATCGAAACTGCGGGATATTGGGACGTGGTAAAGTGGTATCAGAGTAACTCGATCCTTTGGCCATATACCCATTCACAACAGTTCGTAGATGACGCCTTGATCAAAATTTCTTGCCCATCGATATCGTTGCTCAGATAAGTGTTCCATACAATAAATTTGTAAATATTCTCAAAGATGTCGCTAAAATTTTTTTGGATTGATTTATTTCTTGATATATATGATTTCTGATTGCTATAGTTTTATCGATTGAGAATAGCGAGGGATAAGAACTATCACTGCTCTGGATATCGAAATTTTCTCCTTGAGTTTCGAGGACGAAATTTTTTTGGGTATGTAAATATGTAGTGTCCTGCTCCGTGGTGGCACTATATATAAGAGATATCGGTTTTCTGACTCAAAAAGAAAATCTTTCTGAAGAGCTTGTTGAACCAAAAGATGGCTGATCTAGGTGAGTGGGCATAACTTCACTCTCTGATTCTTTCATGCCTTAATAATGAATTCGAGTTTTATAATGCTAGTTGCTAAGAAGATTAATATTTCCTTTACATGAATGATATGAACCTGCATGCTTAACTAGAGAACTATATGCTTGTCAATAGAAGAACCTTGTCATGCTAATTCAAGAGTAGAGTAAAAGATCCCTTGCCTGTTTTTCTTATCGCTTCGAAGATAGCACTATTTGAAATACTTGAACTGTATCAGAGAGATGGTGATCTGTCTGCATAGAGATAGAGATAGAGATGATGGCTTATCTGCATAGAGAAAAGAAGAGAATAAATAGATAGTCTGCTCGTTCATAACATGTGCATCATAGAGTTTATCTGATAGAGTAACATGCATTACATTGGTCTGACAATAGATATTAGTGAAGACCTAAATCATGAGTCCCAGCTGCTAATTTGAGCGTATCTTAGTGCAAAACAACCACGAGTCACAGATATTATAGCCAGATAGAGTTAGGAACACCCTGAGACTAGAAGTCATCGTGATCAGGCGGCTGTTCCTGTCATTAGTTGGCTGGATCATATGTCAAAGCAGCTAGTATGAGCGTATATTAGTGCAGTGTTGGGACATTATAACACTGCTACTAATCTTGAGAAACTCGAGGACCATTATATAGATAGGTTATCTCATATATGAATCTGTATATCGTGCATGAATTGCTTGTCCTATATGCAAGAATAAATTGACAATGAAATGTGGCTTTCAAAGATGTTTTTTTTAAAAAGTTTAATTTGACTCTTATCCTATATAACATGAAATGAACCTAGGTAAAATGTAGTAAGATCACTAGTAATGTAATATTTTATCACATGCTTACTTAGTTTTAGTTTTAGAGAGTGTTGCTTCTGTTCATTGTTTTTATACTCATCAGTGCTTTCCCCAAAGTACTGACCCCCCACCAGTCTTGTTCGCAAGTACTGGATCATCCGAAGAAGCAATAACAGATCCTTATCCTTGGGGGGCGAAGATCAGGAGTCGATGCCTTGAGATGTATCGAGATATTTTAAGATTTTTTATATAAATGGATGTAATCTAAGGAATGATGTCATTATATTCAGAGAATATCGTGCCTAGGGCTTCGCTTCGTATACTCGGATGGATCATTGTTTGTAACACTATCCCTTCGTTGTAACTCGATCAGTCTCATACAACCGTTATTTCTCCATAATAATATCATACTTCCACAAAAGGTCGATACAATATGACTAATAATACCAAATTCTGGCAGAATGAGAATATAAACCTCTAGATGACCGAAGAACCAAAAGAGCCCTCAGGTCAAAAGAAGAGTTTGATCAATACATTAGGAACCTGGTTCAAGGCACCGCATCTCAGCCTTTCTCAATAGAATCCATGTGCCATTGCCAAACATGGATATGTGAGTCGAGAAATGCTTGAACTTGAGTACCGACTACTGGTTACCAAAATGATAACCATGATGTTAACAATGTTGTCTTGTGCAAGCGCAACTCTCGGCTCGCCCAGCATCACGTCCTGATAGGAACGATCGACGTCCTGCGGGAGCGCTGGCGTGGTGATCTCACATCCAATGGTGGAGATCAGAACCATAGGAAATTGGGGTTTAAAATATAAAGGGTGGGTGTCCCCTAACTATACATATGTTTGGTCTGTGCAGTAAATCATAAATAAACATGCAAGGCAGTATGAGCACTAGTGCCGGACAAGAAGAACAAAAAAATACGACAAAAAACAAGACGTATAGAAAAGAGTACAAAATCGGTATACTGTCGGTATACTATAGTATACCATCGGTATGCCATCCAGGACACAACAAGAAAGACAGGAAAATTGGTATACCGTCGGTATGGAAGTCAAGAACACAACATGTTTTTTATTCCAATAAATCGGCATACCGTCGGTATAGACCAATATGTCCTCGGTATGCCGATTTAGGTCACAGCAGGTTTTCTCGATTCCAAGTCAGGCAAAAATATGTATGTCGTCGGTCTACACTAGTATGTCGTCGGTATGCCGATTTTCGTAGGCAATTCAAGGAAAGTCTAAGGAAAGTCTAGTTTTCGGGACCGAAATCACATCCCAAAACTCAATAGAAACTGGTCTAGCAAGATGTCAAGGATAATGGTAAGTCTTATATAGCATATAGACTAGGTCTTATAGAAATTACTCTGGTTATCGTTTTTGAAACATAGTTTCCTAACGGGTAAATACCAGGGTTTCAGAAAAAAAAAGTCAAAACCAAGCTCAAACTAATTTCTGAAATATGCTCATGGTTGGAAATAGAGAAACATATTTAACAAAACAAGTTCCATAAAATTATAAGTATAAAATATTAAGAAAAATAAAAACTGAAATAAAACACTTTTGTTCAAAAGTTTGGCAAGATGTACTTGCCTCAAGTCAAGCTCCCAGCCTAAACCTTCAACTCCACCGCCAAAGAGGGGTTCAGAAACAACACTCTTAGGTCTCAAGACCAAGCTCCAAGCTCTTACGAAAAATTGAGGAAAAATAAAGAACTAAAGAAAGAAAGAAAAGTGAGAGGAGAGAAAATTAATTCATATATATGGAAAATATAATTTAATCGTGACCGTCCGATCCGCTTCGTCAGCGATCCAAGTCACGAGATCAAATCAATCTCGTCCATTCAATAAAAAATCAAGAAACCATTAGATAATAGAAAGTATCCAACATTATTCATGAAAATATATCAAAAATATCTCAAAAGAAATACAATATTTGTCGGACGATATACCGTCGGTATGCAGTAGTATATCGATGATATGCCGGCTAATGAGTAAAGTTTTAATTTTAAGAAATTTCAAGATTCTACGAGATTCAATAAAACACAATAATAAAGAGTATAAAATATGTATCAATATAGATACTGTGAGACGAGTCTCACAAGTCCATTCGAGTTGTTTATATAGGTGACTACGAGCCTTCCAAAAGTTTATCACGTGAACTTGTTGTTCCTAGAAGCAGATCGTCGATAGAGGGCGAATCTTGTTTTGAGCAGTAGTGGTCATTATCACTCCAGTAAGATTTTCTTATTCATCTTCTTCTCCTTCTTTTTTCTTCTTCTACTTGTAAACATTCTATCTTACCATTGCAATTGTATTTGCAAGAAAGAACGTGTTTTTTGAATAGTCTTCCATTTTGTAAGTGTTTTGTCAGTTTGTAATATGGACTTAAATGGAATTTTGTCGCAGTCTGGTTTTAAGAGGGAGAAATGTGATAGTTTTATATGGATCTCTAAACCTAAGCATCAACATCAGGTTTTATCGTGATCTCACAGCACAGAGCAAACTATGATAGTTTTTGTGTAAATCTCTGAACCTCAGGACTAACAGAATTCATATGGTGAAGGGGCTGGCCAGCAAGATGCAATTAAATATGTTGTTAACAATGGATAAACTTTGGGATTACAACCTCAATAATAAGGACGCATGCTTTGCCAAAATTCAAGAAATATTCATTCATTTACTTTTTCAATGTGATTTCTCATAGGATATTTGAAATGTACAATAAATAAAATTATATTTCCAAGCGGCTATATCAAGGGACATGCCATGCCAGATCGAGAGCATTTTTAGTTAGCGAGGCAGATGAGCATTTCACGTCCTGATTTCGTAGAATCAAAATATAGCCACTAGGCGTGAAGTTATACAAGGTTAAATTGTACTTGTACAAGACAAGAAGATAAACAATCAATGGTATATCTCAAAAAAAAATACTACAACAAAAATAAGTAGACAAATTGAAGTCACAATGAGATTTAAATAAAAGTATCTCTTTTATTTATATTCACAATGGTTACAAGACTTGCAGCGGAATACAAGGATTTTAATAGCCAACCCAAAACATGTTAGTCTAAGATTATAATGAACTTTACGGATTCGGCTTACAACATCACTAGTACAAAGAATGCTCATTTCTATACATTATGTACTTTATAGCAGAAGTCATTATCTCCAAGAGAAGAGCTTTAGCACAGTCAACAGTCCTACGATGCCTCAAGACAGATCAAGTCATGTCCTCACTCCTAAGTACCTGAAAGGTTGCCCAAAACGTGGGTCAGTACATTATTGTGTACTAGTAAGAGGACTGAACCAACTCACCTAAAATCAATAATAAGTAATCATATGATAGAAATATTATTAAGTGTGACCTTGCACTGTTGCCTTTGGGTCAATTATAGTTCATATTGATAGAATGCAAAGCATGTATCTTGATCATGTAAAGCATATAATAATAATCATATTTGAGAGAAAACATAAGCATGTAGTTATTTATGTTCAATAGAAAATGTAAAGCATACATGTTATCGTCCTTAATTATTCTTATCCACGGTCATTTAGCCTTCCCTGTAAATAACTAATAACTTAGTCTGCCTGCATAAGACATTGATATCATGCACCCTGCCAACATGAAGGTCACTGAATATGCATCAACTTGGACTAGAGTTGGGTAAATGGCTCCCCTCCCCGTTGGGTAGCGAGCCTACTTAGAGGTTTTTGAATCCCCGTACAACTAGCACATATTCTTATTCCCCCCTAGGTCGAACAGGTTCGTGGCCCCGGATTATCATCCGAGAAATTATACCTTGTGCACAGGTTGTCCTTGACTATGCATACATATGCAACTTAGCTATAAAGAAATATAGAATGCATGATAATAGAAACTTAATTAACTCCCCCAGTTCTCATTTAGCTATCGTTATCCAAATTCTGACTCGACCAATCCAGCCGCTAGCCCATACCGGCTCGACAACGGTTTCACCGTGCTCAACAACAAGATCGGGGTATTTACCTCTACCCAATTCTTGGGACTATAGTCTATGTTACTGAAATCTTCTGAAGCCATAACCCGATATACTCACAGTCCAAATTCCTAGGACTATTAGGAATAGAGATGTACGATTCCAAATCTCTTATAAAGATGTATAACATAATCCAGCATTCTAAAATATTATATGTTAATAGAAATGTGATTATTATCTTTGTTATCTTTTGTGATTTCTTTCATGGTATCATTGTTATAGTATACTACGCAGCAACAAATAATCTTTTTTATTAAGTTTAAAGTTAAAGGATTGAAGAACCAACACCACTCACATTTATCTGAAGGGAATTCCCAGGACGATCTCATAGCCTTTTGAATTGATTCCTCCGTATAAGTCCAAGTCCACCAGGCTTCTTAAAGCCAACCCAGCCATCATAGTTCACCGTGCGGAGCGGAACACTACATAATATACCACTCAGAAAAAGTTTCATCCTTGAAACTTAAAACTAAACTCATTCTATCTCTTCAACTGAATTCGTCAACCAACATTCCCTTTGGATCAAGTTCCATGCCCCACATTAACGGTGCTTGCACAATTCTATTGCTCGTCCCAGTATACCAATTGATTCAATCTTTCATCTTCTTTCTTTTGTCCCAACTTCGTGTATATTTTATTAGTCCCATATTGCTTCTCACTGCAGCTCCATTTCAATTAAACTCACCCCTTAGCTTGGATCATACACACATTTCAAACGTTCCCAAAATATGGTGTACTTAGCCAATGCCAGGGTTAGAGATATCAAACGGCCACATATGCAACTTTATTCAAATATACGGGTCATTTAATACGCTAGACCAACTATTCCTTAGTAATTATTCTCATTGCTCTTTTAAGTTCTCATGACATCTCCTCGGTCAATCTCTTTGGTATCTTTCTAAAACAAATCTTTCCATCACGCAACTTGTATAACCAAGTATCCGTTTAACCATTTCCAATATTAGTTTTTATCCTCTTAAACTCACATATGGAAAATCCTTTGAATTTTTCTTATGGTCTGTCTCAAATGATACAAATTCCCCATAATCATGATCCTTCCAGCTGCAACTATATAGGAAACAAGGACCACCAACTATTCACCCTAGTACTGAACTAATTTTCTTCCAAACTTATTGGACATCTTTCTACACCAATGAAACTAGTATTTCCAACAAAAAATTGAAACGCAACTTCCTATCCTTTCTAACTCTCAAAATTAATTCGAGATGCCATCTCATCGTTTTATTCCATACGGCCATCATCGAGAAAAATCTTGAATAAACATAGTTGTTATATATATATATATATATATATATATATATATATATTCTGACTCAATGTAATATTTTACTAATCTGACTATCCTTCAAAATATATTTTAATTTATCCAATGAATCCAGAGTTCCCTTCGGACCGTATTCCGGTCCATATTTACAAACTCGATGAAGCATATTAGTAACCAGCCCACCAACACAAAATTTCTCTTATACTTTTAATCTGAGGGTCACACCATCATCTATAATGTTATGCCAACATACCATCTTACACGTTATTCAGTTTTTTCATCGCAAGTTTGATTCCTTCATTCTAATTCGATATTCCCATATTCCAATGTAATTCTAACAAACCGAGCAAATTCCTAATTCGTCATTCTGTCAAAGGCAACCAATCCTTTTTTTCGAAATCGTCAATTCCAAACTTGTTCCTAAATCAAGTTAATCATCCCAACATAATTCATCTTTAGGACAACACTCATTCTCGATTCCCAAACTAACTATCTATTATAGGCTGACTCGCAACATATACTAAATAACTCACCGACGCTATATAACTCAAGCAATATCAATAGGGTCATCCTATGGGTCTCCAACAGTCAACTTAATTCTCGATCATCATCTATACAGGTAGTTAAACCTATGCATTTGGGTAATTCACCTAACACAGATGGCTGCTAAGGGCATTACTGTAGTGACCTGCTTCCAACGGTCCACTATGTAATATATGTCGGCTTGTGACTCAATTTTGAAATAAGTATCGGGGAAACCTTATGACCCAATCGATCACGAATGAAGTGCAATGAACCTTTCTAACTCATGGATCGGCTTCTATTTAAATTAGTACAAGCGCTTCCGTTAGATGTGTTGCTGCTTGGTTTTGTTGATTTGTGTTTTTGTGTTATTTTTGATGATTTGGTTTTCATAGTTCGCTTTCCTCGCTTACGCATTCATTTCGAATCATAAAAGAAAAAGAATGAAGGATGCTAACCAAGTATTATTGTAATTTTAGGACGCATAACCAAGGAGTCATCATTGCGTGAGGCTTTCCCATTCTTCCATGTTGATTCAATCGTTGAGTGGCTTCGGCCCTTCGATGAATCTTTTGTCTGTATGCTTAATAAAAAGAATCTCTAGTCCACTTAGTTGCAAGTCCATAAATTCAATGATACCTCACTAACAAGATAAGCTAAAGAAAATGAACTGCATGCTTGAATTATATAGAATTATTGATTTACTTTCAAGTTAATATGACATGTCCCTTACTCATATGCTGCGCAACAAGAATGTGTATAGAAAACCTCTTATGGCTTGACAAGTAATTAGTGCTAAAATAAAATAGACTAATAGTGCACCCTGAGGTCGGTCCTTGCGATTAAGTGGGGTGTAGCTATTAGATAAGAAAAAAGAATATGAAAATGTGTGCTTGTATTCAGAACTGTGCATAGTAATATTTTATCTGATAGAAGTTCATATCTTGCATTGGTCTCGGAGTGCACAAGGTAATAGTCTCTCGAGCAGATCCTGGGGCACTGGAAATCAGTAGGTTCCGAAGATATTGTGAGAGCACCCTGAGGGACGGTCCTTAAGATCTAGTTGTCACGCCCCAGTCCCAAAATATCGAGGGACCGGACGCGTGGCAATGGCCAGCAGCACACACTGATGGACAAACCCAATTTAATGGATCCATCAGAGCATACTTAAGCTGTCTAATGTGAACTAAGTCCAAGAATCTACGAATATACATATAAATGTCAGGTATCTAGATCTCATCCATAAGAACAGTATATGAACTAAATAACAAACTAGAATAAATGCTGGAAGTAAAGATACTGTCGAATATCCAACAAGAAATAATACTAAGTCGGGTGGAGACAAATCCACTGCTGATAAATGGAAAAATAGAGACAAGGAAATATAACTAAAATATGCTAGAAAGTAACTAAGTGTAAGCAGGACCATCAACTGCTATCGTACCCTCGTCTGGTGTCGATCCGTAAAGCTGCGGGTACTCCTCGTCTGCTAAATCTGGAGAACAAAACCAGGTCCTCAGAGGGACGTAACAAGATACAAAAGAATATGAGCCAAATGTACAGTAAATGAACATGAAAGATAGACAAGAAGGTAAACACAAGAAAGCAAATAAGACACGAGAACTCACTGCATCTAAGATGGTGGCGTACCGATGGTGCTATCAAACATGACTACAAAATAGGGATAACCGTAACTCAACGGGAGATCACGGTCCTATAGAAAGTAGGCCAACGGGGACTCCCAATCTATAATATAGCTCTTTCGTAGCCCAATGGGAGCATCACGAAAGGGGGTAGTCAAATGAACAAGTCTCTATCGCAGCACAATGGGTACTCACAATCGAGAATGCTCAAGTGTAGTCAGTGCCTAATAACGATCATCTAGGAACTAAAGTAACCAACCGAGTCAACTCAAGAAAGCGTAGAGTAAACATATACCATCACAATATGTCTATGGAATAAATAGTAATCCATGGAAAAGAGCAAATAATGTACATGCACGTAAAACGAGAAAATAAGACTAGAGCAGCAGTAATAAATCAATATGAACAACGCATCAAGAACTATATATGACAAAAAAATAACAACTGAAAAGTAAAGCATGCAAATAATGTGCAAGAGTCTTGCACGATAATGTATAAATATGTCAAGGAAATAAGTAGCAAAACTGCAGGATTTGGCAAGGTATACTTGCCTGGGGTTCTGGCTCCAACTGTAGCCCTGTGTCAGTGAATCCTGCAGGTACTCCTCCAAAAGTTATAATAAACATCACCAACAGTCTCAAAAGATATCAAATAGCTAGAAACGCCTGTCCTTACGTCCAATTTGGATACAGGGACAAAAATGACATTTCCGGGCCAAAGCGGGGTCCACATGTGGGCCACTTTGCACCGAAAACCGTGTCAGGATCAAAGGTCTCCAAATTCGTTAAACTTAGTGTCAACAAGTCAGGAACGATGATGCGAACTCAACGGAACTTTCAGAATTGGATTGCGATGAGCCGATCACAAAATCGCTCGTCAAGTGGAGCCGGTGGGGCCCACGATACGCGATTTTGTCAACATTCTCAGAATCGAACCAAACTTGGGTCACAGGACCAGCATATTGCTACGAGTCCGATGGCGCAAGTTTCGTCTCGATCCGACGTGTGTACACTAAGTTACAGCGAGATCCAGAATCGACGGATACGGGACGGTGTCGGCGGATACGCGTTGATTCCGGTGTGCACGCACATCCAAATCAACTTCTGCAAAATCCTACATGTCCGTATCAACGTCGCGCACGTTTTGGCAAAGATCGCGTGCGACCAAGTCGTCCCGTTATGCGGGGAGCACCCAGTTCCTGGGTGAAACGGGGCATTGGTTTTCCTGTTTTTGGATCGCGGTTCACGATCGCCAAAGGACGCGATGCACCGAGCGGGTTGCACGGGCACCGAGAGGGTCACGCAGGGTTCGCGATGCAACAGACGGAATCGAAAACGGGAAAACGAGCAGAGAGAAACGGGTACCTGAACAGAGCTCCGAAAAACCAAGTTTTTGTGTCCGTGTCAAAGCTAGGGCAGCGGAGACTCGCCGTAGCTGCTGTGTCGGGTTGCGCGGCGAGCTGGGCGGCGCTCGCGGGCGGCAGCGGCGAGGTCAGGGGCTGCTCAGGTGGCCGTGGGGCGGCGCTCGGAGGCCGGGCTAGGTCGGGGCAGCGGCTGGCTGGCTGCTGCGGGCCAGAGTCGGGCGGTTTGAGGCTCGGTGAGGGGCGTCGAGGGCTAGGGCGGCCGGGTGCGGCAGAGTCTGGGTGGCGCGGTGGCGGTGAGGAGTTGGGGGAGGAAACCGGGCAGCGGCGGAAAGGGGCTCACGGAGGCGGAGGTCGCGGGGAGTAGGAGGAAGGATGAGGAGGAGGTAGATCGGGGAGGTCGACGGGCGGTGGCTGGGCACGGCGAGGGGAGGCGGCTTGGCCGGAGCTCGCCGGAGGGGTTAGGGTTTCGACTGGGGCGGCTTGCGGCTAGTGTTAGGGAAAGGAATTAGGGATTTTTTTATTAGTTCTTTTTTTTTGTGTGGAGAAAATAGGAAATTATGTATTTATAAATACAAAAATTGGAGTAGGGTTTGACCTAGGATTTGGGCTGGGTCAACGCTCCTTGGGCTTGGCTTCGGCTCTCATGGGAATGTCGGGCGTTGGCACGGGTTTAATTCGGTTTAATTCTACATCGGTTTTCAGGGCTTTAAAAATGATTCCGGGATCCAATAAATTTACAGAAAATTACCCTATGTCCGATTTTCTATTTTGCACCATAAAATATTATTTTCATAATATTTTAATAGTAATTAACATCAAATAAAAATTATTTAATTACCAAGAGCCTAGGTTTGAATTACAGAAAAAATTCTGGAAAATTCCAGAAAAATTATGAAAAACCAAATTAGAAATTCATGAAAATCAGGGGGCTTACACTAGTGGGGTGTTGTGTCCATTAGTGCAGAGCAAAATCCTGCATCACAGTTGCTAGTATTCGTGTATATTAAGGTAGAGCTACGACAAAGTCACATCTCCTAACATTCGTGTGTACTAGTACAGAGATAAACCTTGAGTCACCGCTGCTAATTCATGAGGAAGAACACTCATGGGCCATCATGTAGTTAGGTAGCATTCTAGGTGCAACCTTCTTGCAAGCCTAACCGATAGATGCAAAGTCCTAGAATTAGTTGGTTGTATGTTGGTTGTAATTATACCATCGTAATAATTATGACAAAGTTATATAATTAATTTATAATTTGATTACATCGTATCTCTCAATCAATTGTTATCCATGTAACTAATTTCCACTTGACAATATCTATCCCAACCTGCTATACCTCAAATTTTATTGTATCTATCGTTCGAAGTCTCGTACAAACTTTCTTATAAATTTATATACCTAAGGTTCAACATTCCTTATTTCGTAACATATTCTGATCTTTTGAGCCTACATGCACTTACACAATTATCTATTCCTTTAAGCATAATTTCCACATCGTTGGTGCTATCCTTGAACTAGGCATGTATTTCTGTTACACACCTGAGTTCAAGGGCACCATTTTCCAAAATTGTCGGTTCATCTATACATATTCTATATATTTCTCATATACCCCAACATATTTTTTCCAATATGAAGTTTATATCCGCCCACTTACAAAACTCCAGTCACTATACGGCCCATATTATTTTCTCCACAAGTCCTCGACAGTGTACCTAACTATCGATATCGAACCCAACTTTTTACCCAACTATTTCAAGCCACCAATCGAATCTATTAATTTCTATTCTGTTATTCCCAACCGAGGCATTCACTCATACTTTTTATCGTCCAACATAGAGATTTTCATTCCTTACCGATAGGCTCATCACTATCATTATGACAAGGGTTTGGGCACTCGCATCACTAAAGGGTAGAGACATATACCACTCAGGAACTAAACCATTTCTAATAAGATTATGCTCCTTGTACCGATCCAGCATCTATACTGAATTATCCTTCCCTCAGTGGAACTGTCTACCACAAATATCATACCAACTACCCCATTCTGAAACATACCCAAGCCTACGCACTGATTAACGTAATCGTTGTTGAACCCATCACTGATGTTAATGCCCACTTCTTCTTAGCGTACCATACCGGTTCCCACTATCGATTGCCATCCATCAATCATTTCCTATTAATTCCACAGATAGCATCAATCACAGATTACTAGTTTATTATTGCATCGTTACATTGTTGGTACTTCTTGGTATCATTACTATCAATAAATTCTTTTATGACATCGCAATATATTTAGACTTATTGTATGGAACATCCAGTGAGTGTAAGGGAGAGTCAAGTAAACTTTTTACCGAAGCAACTCAAAATACATGCAGAAGCACTTAGAACAATCATGGAGGAAATTAGATTAATCGTGGAAGCGACTTTGAATACTTATGGAAGCAAACTTCGGATACATATCGAGGCGACCGTAACTAATCGCGGAAGAACTTTGAATAGTCACTAAAGCAACTTTGAGTAATCGCGGAAGCAAATCTTGAGTAATCACGAAAGCAAATTTGATTTGCAATAAGTCAAATCCAGGGACGTAAAGTCGGACTCTGATACCAATTTTTCGCGCCTCCATTCTGTATAATCGAAATATATCCATTGGGCGTGATGTCGTACAAGTCTATATTATACTTGTATATGACAAAAAGATAAACAATCAACGTATATCTCAAAATTAATAAAATTATAGAGAAAGTAAGCAGACAAATTGAAGTCACAATGAGATGTAAAGAAAAATCTCTCTTTTATTGATATTCACAATGGTTACAAGAATTACAACGGAATACAAGGATTTTAATAGCCGACTCGAAAGATGCCAGTCTAGGCTTACAATAAACTTTGTCGATTCGGCTTACAACATCACTAGTACAACAGATGCTTAGTTCCATATATTATGCCCTTTATGGAAGAAGTCATTATCTCCAAGAGAAGAGCTTCTACATACTTAACAGTCCTACGATGCCTCAAGACTGATCAAGTTGAGTCCTCACTCCTAAGTACCTGAAAGGTTGCCCACAACGTGGGTCAGTACATTGTTGTGTACTAGTGAGAGGGCTGACCCAACTCACCTAAAATAAACGCTAAGTAATCATGTGATAGGAACGTCATTAAGTATGATCTTGCTATATTGCCTTAGGGTCAATTACAGTTCATATGGATAGAATGTAAAGCATGTATCTTGATCTTGTAAAGTATGTAATAATGATCATATTTGAGAGAAAAGTAAGCATGTAGTTATTCATGTTCAATAGAAAATCTAAAGCATACATGTTATCACCCTTAGTGATTCTTACCAATGGTCTTTTAGTCATCCCTGTAAATAAGTAATAATTAACTCTGCCTGCATAAGACATTGTTAGCATGCACCATGCCTTTAAAGGTCACTGACTACGCATCAACTTGGACTAAAGTTGGGTAGACGGCTCTCCTCTCCGTTGGGTAGAGAGCCCACTTGGAGGTTTTTAAATCCTCGTACAGCTAGCATATGCTCTTATTCCCCTATGTCAAACGGGTCCGTGGCTCCGAATTATCGTTCGAGGAATTATACCTTATGCACAGGTTGTCCACGACTATGCATACATATACAACTTAGCTATAAAGAAATATAGAATGCATGATAATAGAAACTTAACTAACTCCCCCAAGTTCTTATTAGCTATTATTATTCGAATTCTAACTCGGCCAATCCAGATGCTAGCCTATACCGTGCTCGACAACTGTTTCACCACGCTTAGCAACTGGATTGGGGCATTTACCTCTGCCCAATTCTTGGGACTATACTCCGTGTTACTGAAATCTTCTCAAGACGTAGCTCAATATACTTAATGCCCAAATTCCTGGGACTATTAGGAATAGAGACGTACGATTCCAAATCTCTTATATAGACGTACAATATAATCCAACATTCTAAAGCATCACATGTTAACGAAAATGTGATTATTATCTTTGTTATCTTTTGTTATTTCTTTCATGGTATCATTGTTATAGTATACTACACAGCAACAAATAATCCTTTTTATTAACCTTGAAGATACAGGATTGAAGAACCAACACCACTCATATTTATCTGAAGGGACTTCTCAGCACGATCTCATAGCCTCCTAAATTGATTCCTCTACATAAGTCCAAGTCTACTAAGCTTCTTCGAGTCAACTCAGCCATTATAGTGCATCGTGGGGAGTGGGACACCATAGCACAGTGCTTCAGAAAGGCTCGTATCAGGCTTTCAGCATCCGTATGGCACATCTGAAGAAAGAAAAAGACACATATATGAGGGTTTGAGTATAACACAAGTAAAATCCTACACAATATAGAGTTTGATGTAAATTGCATAATTTTAGATGTAAAAGACTTGTAATAGTTAACAATCAATAAAATTATAATTTTCTAATATATATATATATATATATATATATATATATATATATATATAGGCTTAAAAATGGCTATTCGTTTAAGCCGTATGTATATTCTCACATAATTAATAAATAAATAAATTATTTAACTACCTAAGATTATCTAACTATAGCCAAACACCTCTAAATCATGTGGTTAAGGCGGGAGGCATTCTCTTTGGCTGGAAAAGTTATTGATTCTACTGGACATCATTATCTATAAAAAAAATTAATTTTTATTTATTTCTCAACAATCTTTTTTACGTGTGTGTAATGCATGTGCACGTTACTAGTATATATAAAGCTAAAAACTAAAAGGTAAATTGTTGAGGTATAATTAACTTTAGATCTATATTAGAGTTAGATTATTAATCCATAATATACATGCTTAAAAAATTTAGAACAAAATTTACATATGCAAGCGTATTATTCCTATGTGATTGTAACTACATACATGTAACTAAATAGGATGCGAGTGGTGATGAATCTAGCAAACACGTGATGTATTGTAAAGATTTCATGAATAAACCGACATATGCTAAGAAATTCATCATTCATTCTAGATTATTCTAGAATCATTTAGCAAGCACCGCTCATTTTGACACATGAAGAGTTTATGTCTCAAGTAACTTAGTGTACATATCAAAAGATATTTTAAATTCCACTGCCTATTTGTATGTTATTTAATGAAAGGTGGCATTGTCAAAATAAAGCTGTCAAAACAAAATCTTATATTTGTTCAAATCCACATACGAGTTTCCAGAACGTATTGGGCTTTTAATTCATGAGAGTATTCAAATCCACGAACTATTGAAATCCACCAATTGAAAGACTGTATTCTCAAATAGTTGTATTATCAAAACCTTTATGTTGGTTGCTTTTATATAGGCTGAGTGTCACGCCCCAGTCCCAAAATACGTAGGGCCAAGACACGTAAGCATGCCAGCCGCATGTATATGGCAACTCCAATATATGGAAACCATAACACATGCGTACGCTGTATCATGAACAATAATTCATACGTATATATTTATCACAAGTCACTAGGCATAACTAAGTCTCATCCACAGAAATCAAATAGACATAAATAACCAATATTTATGAAACTAGATCTCAATATAAAGTATCTAATGATGGTAGTCGGATGAAAACAAATCCACTACCGAACTAGAATATAGAATAAACAAGATAAATATAATATAAGAATATCAACTAACAATCACGGGCTCGAAGAGAAGACCTCCTCGGAATATACGTAGCAAGTCCGGATCTGCGCTCCTGCGAATACTCATGAATGTCTACACCTGAAAAGGGACCAGGTCCTCAGAGGGACATAACAAGATACATAGAAGCATGCCATAAAGTAAATACTGAAAAACTCAAGGGTGATCTAACCATCTAAGTGAAATACACTTTGAAGATAACCTTGGTACGTATGGGTAGATGAAAGGTATAAAGCGTAGCATCGAGCCAGAGGCTAAGTATCTGGCATTAGCTGTAAACTGGATGCCAGGAGTATATGCTGACTACATCACCGATCATGATAGCGCGCAGCTAGTAACCTCTGTCGGATGTATCGAAAACAAATACGCCCATTATCGGGTAACATAGGCACATAACCGGGTAACACTGAGGCTCACGGCCCTGCAATTTACTCTGAAACTACGGCAACCAATTGTCTGTCCCATACGCCTACTAATTATCTTCCCCGCCCAATGTCAATTTACAAGTCGCGAACACGATGTGGACATCTCATACTATAATGCAAGTCTCCAAAGAAATACACAACTAAACTAAATACCAGCACACGTGCTGCTCACACCGATGGCCAGTCGAGAATAAGGCACGCGTCCCTACATGAACTCACTCTGGCACGTATAATAATACGTGTCAAGGCCTGGAAAGTCATATTGATAACTCCTCAACTTTAGGTGGGTCCACTAGATACTAGGTCAGACACAAGTCCTAACGTCAACGCCTTCGTTGACTGCACCCGAGTCTTCTCGGATGCGCACAGTTAATATTGAAACAATAAAACATGCAACTAACATAATAACTGAATTTAAACAGTACAACAAGGCAAGATATACTTGCCTGGCAAGAAAGCTGTACAATATCAATAACCTGCTCCTGAAGTCATACAGATAATCCAATCAGTCCTCTCGGGGTACGCGTACGGGGATGACGGTGACGACGATGTTGACGATGATAACTACGATGATGGCGATGATTATGACTACGGCGACGATGATGATGGTGATGCTCATGGTGAAGATGATGGTGATGATGAAGAGATGAGGATGATGATGATGGGTGTTGATAATGATGATGCTGACCGGAGTCCGGCTAGGGGAGGGGAAGGGAGGTCCGGCCAGGGAGTGTTGGTGACAGTGAGGAGAGGAGGCTTTGGTTCATGGAAGGGAGAGGTGGTGATGGGTGGAGGTTCTCAGGGAGGTGGTGTTTCACCGGAGAAGGAGGTGGAGGAGATGGAGGTGTCGTAGGTGCACCGAAGTCGCAGAGGCGAGGGGAGGCTGAAAGAAGAGGATGAACAGGGAGGGTTGGGTATTGTCGGCTAGGAATTAGATTTAGGTTTAGGTTTTTTTTAGGAAAAATAAAGGAAGGGAGATATTTATACATGTAGGATTTTTTAGGTTTGGGGTTGACCTAGGATTAGGGCTTGGTCAACACTCCTTGGGATTGGGCCTTGGGCTTACATGAGGATGTTTGGAGGGCTAAAATTTACATTATTTAAATGCAAAACTAGAATTAAATGGGGGCGATGTTGCATGTTGCACACTCCAAAAATTTATGAGAAAAATCCACATAAACGAAAAATAGGTTTCTTCATCTGTCATGTCCAATGTTATGGACACCTTAATTTATTTTTGCATAAAAGCGTCCAACAATTGGAAAATTACACAAAAATGGAAATTGGTTTAAATTAATTAAAATTATTGCGCAAGGTGTTCTGAAATTAATTGGAAGTACATGGGAATAAAATTAGGTGGGACACAAGTGTCATGGACATAGAGGGCTCAGAGTAGAATATTATCATAAATTGGTTTGTACGAAATGGGTCAAGATTGTGTCTCCAATTTTGATTGGAACGCACAAGGATACAAAGTTAGAATTTATTTAGAATTAAATATAAACGTCCACGACGAATATTGTGCGACTAAAATGTAGCACAAGGGAGCATAATTATAAGTTACACCGAGGTCAAAATAAAAGGCGGCCACGACTAGGACAAGGTTGTAAAATTTGCAAGAAGGCAATGACTAGTGAAGTGCTCCAATTATCAAAGCAACGGTAAGGTGCACTAGTGATATAAATATTGTATAATTAAATAAAATATCGTGTTCTATTTCTAATTGGATTCAACTAGCCCTAATTTCACTATTTAAGCCAAGTAGGCCAAATTTTGGGTGAGGGGGTTTACACTTAGGCCTCGAGAAAAAGAGCTCCTAAAATAAAGAACCATAATTTATCATAAAAAAATATTTATGACAAGATTTTTCAAAGTGTTAACCAAACTGTCATACTTAGTGGCATACAAAATTATAAAAACGTAGAAAAAACAAAAATAAAATAGTGAGATTTTGTGTACATTGCCTTGGTCAATCAACTGGTTGACATCCGAGTAGTCGATTGAATGATTTGGTCAGGTTTCAGATAGTTTGTTACATGAACTCACTAATAAGAAGCTATGATTAATAAGTATTCTTGGATGAGAAATATTTTACTCAATTCTATGTTCCTTTTTTTGTAAGAGACGGGCCATGTGCATAACAAACAAAGGTTAGAGGCTTCTCTTGTTCCTTAACACATAGTTAAGGAAACTATAAAGTGACCGAAGATCAAGTAAGTATTTGCATTTGATAAAAAAGTGAATCGTTTGGCACGACAATCAGACTTGCTACTTACACTAAAGAGGATGTAGGTTTGATGACAAAAATAACCTCTTCATATATATATACTAGTCACGTTCACGTGGGTTGCACGCACAAAAGTATATATGATATTGTTAAAAAATATATAAAAATTTAAATTATATTAAATTTTTTAAATAGGATTTAAATATATTTTTATTAAGATTTGTTATTGATATATTTTTAGAATTTTGGATATACGTTTAGTTACCATGTACTTAGTTTAAAAATAATTTGAATATTGAATATATTTTAGGATTTGTTATGTGTTCATAAAGTTAGAAGAATTTTAAAATTTTTATTTATTTTCTTAACTACGTGAGAAGTATATACGCGATAGTTTTTTTATATTTTTTTAAATTTTATTATTATTATTATTATTATTATTATTATTATTATTATTATTATTATTATTATTATTATTTATTTATTAATGATATAAATATGATATGGATGACTTATGTTTAAGTCGTGTGTGTGTGTGAATGTTATATATATATATATATATATATATATATATATATATATATATATATATATATATATATATATATATATATATATATATTCTTTTTTTGAGAAGGTAAATTTTATTTAAACAAGAAGATTAAAATTATGATCCATCCCCTATTACAAAATAGGTCATATGGGTCGAAAATATGTATGTTAGCTTGTATACTTTTTTGTACAATAAAATTACTAAGAGAAAGACTCTCAAAGATGCATCGAATTCGTTCCCTCCATATATGCCAAACCATCGCCCCTGCCAAACCATCGCCCCAAAGCAAAGTTGTATATTGCGATATCCACTCGCTTTGCTACCTTTCTTAGCTTTAACTTCATCCATAATGGAGGAAGGGCCTCTACTTTGTGTGGTAATGAGCCCAAACCTAGATCTATGGACGCTCCATATGTCCTAAACAAAGTCACAAGAAAAAACATATGATCCCAAGACTCATCCTCCTTACCACAAGGGCAGCACTTTGTATCCTTGCAGGGGATCCCAAACATAGCAAGTATGTCCCCCGTAAGGAGTTTATTCCTGATCATTTTGTAGAGGCACAGGAAAAACTTTACCTTCGTTCCTTTCGTCCACACCACCTTTGTCCAATCAACTTCCTCATGATAGGTCCTGGTCTGCTTCACAGTCATCCAGAACTTGAAGGTGCCTCTCTCAATTTTCTTCTAGACCCAATAGTCCTCCATTCATTGCCTATCAATCTCTACCACATAAATATTTTTCGCATGGGAAGCCTTGATGAATCATCCATTTAGCTTCTACTCCCCATTATTAGTAAGTCTACTCACCGTGTCAGTAGAGCTCATCAGCTTATAAACATGACAGCCCTCCCTCTTAATCAAGATAGAATGATTGATATACAGGTCATGCAAAATAGTAGTTTGATCCCTAGAGCAAATCACCCTGGTGAGCTTGTCCTTGGCTCTATGTCTCGTAGCCAATAACGATTTAACCATGATCGAGTACTTGTTGTTGCTACTGGATGACCAAAAATATTCTTTCAAAAAATATCTTTCCTTAACCCAGTCTGCCCAAAGAGACTTCCCATTAATGAATCTTCAGAAAAGTTTAAGGAAGGTCATTTCTCTGAGTAGGGATAGAGATCTCAAGCCAACTCCTCCCTCCTTTTTCGGCTGGCATAATTTCTTCTTGTAGAAGCATAAAATGTACGCCTACAAAAGAAGAGAAAGAGTTGTGCACTCTCTTACAAAATAAATATAAGAGAGAGATAGAGTACTTTCTCACAAAACAGGCTCAGCAGAAGATGATGTATTCTCTTAAAGACTGGAGCAGAGGTGCACTTTCTTATCATCCAACCAACTTAATATAAGAAAGGCGTACAATCGTCACATCTTCGCCTAATATTTAATGCAATGAACTGATAGCTGATAGACGTGGAAAGCGAGGAAATTAGAGTCATTAATATAGAAGATCTCTAGCATGTAAACCTAGGTTGTCATTTAGTGGACAGTCTGACCAAACTTTAATAGAGTGCGCCAGTGTGCCAAATCTCTATTAGAGTGCACCAGTTGCCAAAACTCTATTAGAGTGCGCCAGTGTGCCAAAACTCTATTTAGAGTGCGCCAGTGTGCTAAATGCTATCAGAGTGTGCCAGTGAACTATCCCTACCATAGTACGCCAATATGGTTACTTCATCAAAGTCCAGATTGTATAATAGTACTCCTATGATCCTAACTGACAGTGAGTGGTTAGGATTACGTGTCTTAAATGCCATGATCCTTGCAGAACATGTGTATGCAGTTGCCATCACTACTCGAGATTTTCTCGGATAAGAAGCTACGTGTCAAGCTGATAGTGAATTATGCACCCACTCAGCAAAATATGGGTTGTGTATTCTCAAAATTGCGCGCACAAAATATCAAATTCAGTACTAATTGCTTAGTTTGTGCGCCTAACTTCTAATAACCATTGCAGTATTGAATGGTTATAAATATGTGACCAGTGATGTCTCACACACAGACACACAGATAGAAAGACAAGGACAGGAGCTCTATGTGCCAGTGCTGCCAAGGCTTTCTTGCTACCAAGTTCTCTAAGTATTTGAGTGTTCTTGCATTTCTTATTTGTGTCGAATAATCCAAGGAGTAAAGTGATCGACTGCAGATCAGATCTCCATAACTATACTTTCCTAGAATCATTGTTCTTTAGATTCTTGTATAGGATTTATTGTACTTTTTTTCTTTTTAAAGTTTGTAGCACAAACATTTGTATAACTTTTTGTTCATGGCAAACAATATGGAGACTCTGCTGGGGACGACATTTTCCTCTGAAGAGAAGGTGATAGCTCAACATGAAAATGCGTTAGTTAGAACAATACAAAAGATATGGGCCGTTAAATTCAACCAGCAAGCCTACAAAGAGATGCTCTCTGGGGGCAGTACTAGTTCCTCAACTGTGGAAGATCCGCAAGACTTGGCTACCCAAGCCTCGCGCCTCTTATCCTGAACTTGCGACGAACAAAGGGAAGAGTGTGATGACTGCTGCCAACGAGGATTCCTTCGTTATGAACTCTATTTCTCTGTCCCCAGTCTGTGACTCGATAGATATCCCCCTTAGCCCTGCCAGTGTGCTAACTAAGAAAAATAAATCGTGAAGCTCTGGTAATAACAAGTGGGGGTGAACCAATCTATCCTTAGCAAATGAATTTAAGACAATGACAAGGGGATTGTTCATCCTCGTGATGCCAAATCTTTGCACGTTCAGTGCTACGTGCAAAGCAAATCCAGCAAGGGCTCTGCTATCCCAAATACCTTACAGGCAAAAAAAAAGTTTAGATGCACTTTTTGCCTCGTTTAGAGCTCGTAGCAAGGATGATATTCAACAACCATGCCACTAGAAGAAAGATGTCTTACCCGTATAAAAGAAGTCATCAGAGAAGAATGTTCTCCAGTATATCCAGATTATGCGCATGACAGAGGGGAAATTATGCGTATCTCGATCTGAAGTTGCTGATAATACGCGTAGTGTGCCGGACTTGCGTGCAAAGTTATGTGCACAAATACAGGGTGTGCCTGCTTCCTCTTTAACTCCTCAAAATATGCCTGAAGTGAATGATGCCAAATTCAGTGCTCTGCTTTATACACAGGGTACCCGAAAACTATGCACAAAACAACGTGCACACAATATAAAAAGGCAGAGTCTACCTCCTTCTTCTTCTACTTTCCTTGCTATTTCTAACTTAATTAAAATTCTTGTACGGAAGCGTAAAGCGAGGAAACCCATCGTGCCTGCAATAGTGCTCCCAAATGAGCATATTTGTAGTTGTCACAATATTATAATAAAATGTGTGCTAAAATAGTTGAATTATCTACTAAACGGTCTGTGTTCGACCGGTTGAGTTATACTTTGTCTACTAGAAAGAGATCTGGAACACAAACAGACAGTAAGAAAAGTGATGATGAGTTATTTCTACTTCCAATATACATGGCCTCACGGCTTCCTCGTGGTGGAAAACGTTCAAGACAAAGTACTTCGAGGACACCTAGTCAGAGGAGGTTCGACCAGCTCGTCGAGTCCTTTGAAGGAGTATACCAGAACACTCGTTCTCGGAGACAGAAACTTTATCTCACAAGGAATTTCTATTTCTCAGAGTCTGAAGATGACTTTCCTGGGGGTAGCAATCCCCCTGAATCTGAAACAGACAGTATGGACTCCAACTACACAATGCAATCCACTAGCTCTTTTATCGTCTACAAAGAGGTTAGTATATACGATATTGGTAATGATCAGGACACTTTCCCGTCAGGAAGTACTGACCAGTGCCTTAATTTGTTAGAAGCCACATTCAAAGATATGCATACTATAATGCAGAATATGCATCAGATGATGATGGCACAACATGCTACCACAGCAACACCTGTGCAGGTTGCTGTATCTATTCCTGTGTAGCTGTCTCCAGGTGTAATAATACCTCTTGCGAATGCAAATCCATATGTCAGTCCCAATCAAAAGTCAGCAACTTCAACTCTTAACCCCCTCAGTAGTGGGGGTGGACCTACACCGGTAGTCCTACAAGTTCAACCGACATATCTCCAGTCAGCTGCACTACCTCAGACAGAAGATACACAAGAGGCTATTCGTGAGTTGCGTGCTCGGTTTGATGCTATGAATAACCAAAATAAACTCCAGAATCTTGGTATAAGACAACCATATCGTCCTCACTGGAATAATGTCGTCTTTTAACCCAAGTATAAGCCCCAAGTAATGAACCTGTTTGAAGGAAAAATACCACCTTGTCAATATATGAACTATTTTAACATGACGACAGCACATCGGCCATGACATGACGCTCTCCTCACTAAGCTATTTGTCGGAGCTTTAGCTGGTGTAGCTTATGATTGGTTTTGCAGTCTTCCTGACAACTATATATCGTCATTTAATGACCTACAAAACCTCTTCCTTTCCTGATTCTATGATGGAGGGATGGATATGACTATGGCTTCACTTATAGACATCAAGCAAAAAAAGAAAAAGCACATTCGTGAATTCATAGAGCGCATCAAGCAAGCAACTCTGAAGATGCCCCCCCCCCCCCCCGGTATTCCTGAGACCATACTTAAGGAAACTTGTAGGAAAATTTTATTACCGGGAATGAAGTTCTGCATTGGCACCACTCAATTTGAAGATTGGACTTCGTTCATTATAAATGTTAATACTGCTTAGCAGAATACGAAATATGTCAACTTGAGCCTATTGGGGCTAAAGATAGCTGGCACGGAAGATAAAGGTAAGCGCCCTTTCAACAACAACAATAATAATAACACTCGTAATAAGAAAGGAGAAAGCTCTTGCCATAAATGTGTCCAAGCGGCCTACCTCTCCACCAGCACAGAGGCCTCTAGAATCTTCAAAGCCCAAGGAGGAGTACTCTTTTGATGAAACTGATATCATCAGTATCTTTGATTGCCTGATAAAAAGCAACAAACTGCAGTTTCCTAATATCAAACGACCAGATGAGGTCGACAAAACAGATAATCCAAAATATTGTTTGTATCACCGATATGTGCACCACCCCACAAGGGTGTGTTATGTATTAAAAAGGAAGATATAACAGCTGATAGACTCCAAGGCAATCACTCTCCTCAACGATGAGAAGATGGTCGCCGCTAACTTGGTGTCTCTTTAGTTCGGTGATTTCCCAATGCAGGAAGTCCTAGATGATATAGTAACGATACCTAAAGCTACAATGGAGATTGTCAATCTCCTACCAGCTCACAATCAAGCCGAAGGACTGCTTCCTCTTACTACTCAATGGGGCAAAGTCATGTGGATTCATCCTGAATTATTATTTAACTTGGAACAAGGAACATCGTCTTCAAGTTCTAAATCCAAAAAGAAGGGCGAAAAGAGCAAATCTTGCCATATGATTTACCTAGAGCATAAATCAGACGAAGATCAAGATCAAATTAGAGATATTACTCTCCGTGAATCTAGAGTCCAAAATCTAAATCTATCACCAGGAGTTTCTACAGACAAGCCACGCATGACTCACCAACAGTGTTGTTGGTTAGGTAGAGTTCCGTTGTACAGGGCACAATACATCTTTAATAAAAGCCACAACAGAGATGACGGACCTCTTATATACAAGTCTTCATAAGATAGCACATCAGTAGTACCTGATGATGAGAAGCCTCAGTTCCATCATTACAGCCAACAATCTATCTGTCTTATGCAAAAGATGGGATATGATGTCTAGAAGGCCGAAGGTCTGAACTTTGGTCAAGGACGGTACATTCTATTAAAATCCTAAGGTTGTCCTGGCAAGTCTTATTGCGGGCTGGGATACGAAAATTGCAGCCCAACAAGGCTAAAAGAAGTTGTACAAGGAGAACGATAAAATTATGTCGCATGGTTCTTCTTTCTCCAGTACCTGAAGAAGTTATGGCCGACACTAGGTCTAGAAAAGAGTATCTCAAAACTTATGAACCTACTCAAGAAGATGCTCCTCCTGCTCCACCTAATGCTCCAACAGCTACTGAACCTGGTCCGTCAAAACCCATAGTAGTAGAAAAAGGGAACCAAAAAGAGGTTCAGTTTGACAAATCTCTGAAGAAGAACCCACCCAAGGGACTTGAAAAGTCATACAACTTTGACATATTAGCGCAGCTTGCCAATACTTCAGCCTGACTTTTTATCTTCGAGTTACTTTGTTTGTCAAAGGAGATTCGTGATTCCTTAAGAGAAGCACTGATCCATGCAGATTCATGTCTCGCTCAACTTAAAACTCCAATAAAAGAACCAGTGGCATGCCCTTTTTGCCATAGTGTGATGGAGTAAATCCCTAATATCACCTTCATACAAAATGATATGTTATTGAAGGACAACCGTCATAACAGGTCATTGTATTACACTGGTTATGTCGGTTCTATCAAAGTGAGATGGATGCAAAAGATCCAGGCTCATCACTCAGCATTATCTCCAATAGTTTACTTTGGGCTCTGAAGGTACCGGTGCACAGTCTGTCAACCACCAACACCACTATCTTAGGTTTCAATGTTGGAAGAAGTGGACTGTTAGGGAAGATACACCTAAAAATTCAGATAGGCGATCTTCGAACTGAAGTCACATGTTAAGTGATTGACTCAGATGTATCCTATAATGTCTTGATGGGACGTCCATTGATACATGAGAAAATTTTTGTACCTTCCATCCTGCACCAATGCTTTAAGTATGTGGACAGTCAGGAGAAAGTCAAAACAGAGTTTGCCAAAATTAATCTGTTCAAATGTGTTGAAGCCTATTACTTGGACTCTTTTCTCTACAAACCAGAGTATCTGGAATAAGAAACCAATGAAGCTGAAGATGATGCTGTAACTACTCCAAGCAAGGAACCTTGCATGATCCAAGTCAAAGGGCATATTACTCGCCAAAGTCTTCTAGAGGAACCTCTCATGATCTAAGTCAAAGGATGTGTCACTCGTCAGAGTCTGCCGTAGCCTCTTGTTATTCACCTCCATAAATCAACGCGTGAGAAAAAAATGAAGCCACCCCTGGTGATAGATGTTACTAAAAAGATGGAGCATTCACTTGTCATTAACTTGGCCAGCAATAAGCACTCTGGTTCAGTAAGTCAGCCCTTGGTCATTAATCTCACCAAGCCTTCTATTAAAGCTGAACCTTCTATTAATTTTGTAGAGGAGGAAGAAATTATGTACTTTATGAATAAAGATGACACTTATTTGCATTATATTGATGTTGATCCTATTGCTAAAGAATTTTTAGAAGCCATGTATGCTTATAAGCCTTTATCCATACCAGTGGCATCACCATTCCGAATAGGTACATCATATAGTTCAAGTAATGGCGCCGGCTTCGTGGTCCCAACAAGGCAAAATGGAGAACATCAAATACTGTTCGACAAAGCTAGGATTAAGAGAATCACATATACTGATGAATCAGATGAAGATACGGGGAAAATGAAAATCTATCGATATAGTTAGCCTGATAAAAATATTATCCAGAAAATGGGCTAAAATTTGAAGTCAAACAAAGGTCTCAATTACGGGAGAGGTCAGTGTACTCCTATACATCACTTTTCTCCAAAAGGCAGACCTAAAATCTACTACCAGCGGACTCAGAGTGGTCTAGGTTATGTCACTCCTCTGAAAACTCCTGAAAGCTCAGAGTCAGGTGAAGAAATACTCTCTCACTCCTCCGAATCATCATTCTGGTATTATGATGGAAGCCTAGGTGATGTATTCAAGCATGCTTTGTTTGTCAACATGGTGTCAGCTGATCCAGACAACGAAGATGATTAATCATTAGAACCCTTTAAAAATAATCCGTGGGCACTATAGATGAATTCACAATAGGAGCTACGGTTTGAGCAGCACGAACTTCCTACAAAGAATGAAATTATTCATATCGATGTAGGAGAGGAGTCGTCCCCAGAATCAATCTTCATCAGCAAAAATCTCCCTGATAAAGATAAACAAACACTTTTACAGCTTATAAAGGAGTATATTGATGTCTTTGCCTGGAGCTATGAGAATATGCCTGATATGGATCACAAGATAGCTACGCACAAGCTCAATATCCTTCCTAATGTAAAACCAGTGAAGCAACAATAATGATGATTCCACCCAGATATAATGGATGCGATTGAAGCTAAAGTCAAGAAGAGCTTACAATTTTGTTCAAAAAGAACAAAATCCTGACTAGGTAGCTAATGTAGTCCCAATCATGAAAAAGTGGAAAGATCTGCATCTGCATAGATTATCGGAATCTAAATTCAGCTTTTCCAAAAGATGAATTCCCTCTCACTATTACAGATGTCAGGATCGACTACACCTGCGGCTTCGAGCATATATCATTTATGGATGGGTTCTCATGATACAATCAAATCAAGATATTTCCTGATAATAAGAAGCATACATCATTCTGGACACTATTAGGAGTGTACTGCTAGACAGTAATGCCTTTTGGTTTGAAGAACGCAGGTGCAACATACCAATAGGCCATAAGTACAAAATTTTGTAAGCACTTATGGAAGACAGTCGAATGCTATAGGGACGATATTGCAGTCAAGAGTCATCTCAAAGATGGTCATCTCCAAGGCTTAAAGACGGTTTTTGATTTGATGCGTCAACACCAACTTAAGATGAATTCGACCAAGTCTTTTCTGGGAGTCTCCAGTGGCAAGTTCCTCAACTTCATAATAACTTTCAAGGTTATCCTTCTTGACCCTGATAAAGTTAAATCTATTCTCGAAATGTGGCCTCCACGTAACCTGAAAGAGCTTCGGGGACTGCAAGGACGATTGGCATATATTAGAAGGTTTATCTCAAACCTCTTAGGTCGATGACGTCCATTCACTCAACTGATAAAGAAAGGTGTTCCGTTTGTCTGGAATGAAGCATGCCAGCAGGCGTTCGACTATATCAAACGGTATATCACCAATCCTCCAGTTCTTATGGCTCTGATTGTGGGAAGACCTTTCTTGTTATATATTCGAGCAATGGATCATTCCTTAGGAGCTTTTCTTACACAGAAGAGTGATTATCACGCCCCAGTCCCAAAATACGTAGGACTAGGAGTACGTAACACGCCCAGCCGTATGTACATGAACTCCAATATATGGAAACCATATACACACGTACGCTGTTTATGAATATCCAATCTACTAGTGGTAATATACTGTCACAACAAGTCACATGCAATCTATATCTCATCCACGGCACAAATAGTTAGTAGAAAATAACGAGCTGGATAATAACTGGATATCAAAGATAGTATCAAGTCTGATAGTCGGGTGAAAATAAATCCACTACAAAACGACTATACTAAAGTAGCAAAAGATCTCTAAACAGCGGTAATAAAATCATAGATACTCCGAGGGTAAGATCTCCTCAGTCTGGTAAGTGGAGTCAGGTCCCGGTCCGTACTCCTGTGGGTACTCCTGCTCGTCCATATCTGGAAAGGGACCAGGTCCTCAGAGGGACGTAACAAGATACATAAAAATATGCCAATAAGTATTAAAATATAAACATCCAATGGTTTGCCTAACCGTCTAAGTGAATGCAGTTTGAGAACAACTTTCCACCAAGTGGGCTATCTGGCTAAAATATGGTATTGGCGTGACCCTCTTGGAGGATCAGGAGCCTCAAAGCATGTCGTCTTTTGAACGGCAGAGGCCGCCAGTAATATATAGTGGTCATCATCACCCGTTTCTCCGGTGGAGAAGCCGGGCGTACAAAAAAAAGTGCAAAGGAGCCCAAATGTTTTACTTATTGTTCTCCCCACCCCATGCTCTAAGCAGGCCATATCCATGACATGATAAATCCTCTAATAACTGCCAGGACTACTAGCATACAAATTTTCTATCAGCAGTTACCCCTAACGCACGGCACTTACATACAGGAAGCCAACCCGATACGTAGTTCGAGGTCTATATGAGACTCACAAATCGTGTAGCAACTGTGTCACAGTCAAGGAACCTACTGATGCTCCCTAAAAATGGGTGGTCTCATAAATAGGTCCAGAATCTACAAAATAAATATCTATATAGGCATAATTAAACATGCATGTATCAACTGGAATGTAAATAATTTGTACAGTGGCAAGGTATACTTGCCGAGCAAGTTCTGTGTAGTGCGTTAGTCCACAACAGTGATTAAACTTTAGTGTAAGAAAGTGGAATTAGATTTTTAGGAGTGTTGCGATATATATATAGGAATAAGGAGGCGGTGGAATTTACTTAATGAGTAAGAAACTGTTGCCACTATTGTTTTCCTTTTATTGGTTTAGGGGTGCGGTTGGGGGTATTTAGTAATAACAGTGTTAAGGAGCGGTAGAATGAGAAGCTTGCACGTATAGGAAAACAAAGCAAAGTTGAGTTTTGCTTCTGCTGCTGATATTTTCTTCTCCTAATGGTTATGGTTTGGGTTTTACGCGTAGAGAAAGGAAAAGTTTACGCGGTGTAAAAATAAGTGGTGGTTTGAGACTGCTGCTGCTGCGGTTTATGCACGGTGGTTTTGTTATTGCTGTTGATATTTACGCGCGGAGAAGTATACGCAATGATGAGCGGTTTGCTGCTATTTCCTTAATTTATGCGCGAAGAAAATATATGTGATGTGGTGAGCTGCTTCTGATTAACCCTTTACTTTACGCGGGATTATGGTTTAATGGTTTGCGGGTTTTGGGTTTGATCCAATAGGAAATTCTATTTTCTCCTTTTAACTCATAACTAATAATAAATAATTTACATAAATAATATAGAATATGATTTTCAGAATTAGGGTTCTTACATTCTACCCAACTTATAAAAATTTTGTCCTCGAAATTAAAACTAAGCCACGGTAGAAGTTAAGGATGGTATAGAACAAAGTTAAACTTATACCGTGATCAGTAAATAGGTTCAAAAAATATTGGCGCATGTCGTCCTTGCGCTCCCAAGTAGATTCTCCTGGCGAACCATGCTTTCATGCTACGCGGACCAAGGGAATAGACTGGTTCCTTAATACTTTCTCTCGACGATCAAGGATTCCCATGGGTTGCTCTTGATATGACAATCTTGGCCCAATGGTGATCTCTGAATGGTCATGAATATGACTGCTATCTGCCACATATCGCCTGAGTTACGACACATGGAATACGTCATGTATTACCTCAAGTGAAGGTGGTAGTGCAAGTCGATATGCTACTTCTCCCACTCTCTCTAGTACGTCAAATAGTCCAATATACCTTGGACTCAACTTGCCTCGTCCTCCAAATCGAATAGTACCTCTAGTGGGTGATATCCTAAAGAAGACATGATCGCCCTCTTTAAACTTCAAAGGACGACGATGAAGGTCTGCTCACTGCTTCTGCCTGTCTTGCGCTGCTCGCAGGTGTCCTTGTATCTTTTTAACTGTCTCAATGGTGTTGACCACTAACTCTGGTCCTAAAATCTGACGTTCTCCTATATCACTCCAACACAAAGAAGATCTACACTTCCTTCCATACAATGCTTCAAATGGAGCCATTTGGATGCTCGCCTGATAGCTATTGTTGTAAGAAAACTCCACAAGATGTAGGTGGTCCTCCCACGATCCTCCAAAGTCCAACATACAAGCCCTCAACATATCCTCTAATGTCTGAATAGTACGTTCTGACTGCCCATCTGTTTGCGGGTGATAAGATGTACTGAATTTTAAACGAGTTCCAAGGCTTTCTTGCATGCTTCTCCAAAAATGTGATATAAAACGTGAATCTCTGTCTGACACAATGCTGACTGGTACGCCGTGCAATCTTACGATCTATCTCATATATAAGTTAGCTAAAGCTTCTGTAGGTTGGCCAACTCTGAAAGGTAAGAAATGGGCTGATTTGGTGAGTCGGTCCACTATTACCCATACCGCATCTCTTCCACTGGGACTCTTGGGAAAACCCGTAACAAAGTCCATAGTGATATGTTCCCACTTCTACTCTGGAATCGGGAGTGGTTGCAATAACCCTACTGTTCTCTGGTGCTCTGCCTTTACTTGCTCACATATTAAATATTTAGCTACAAAGCGAGCTATCTCTCTTTTCATTCCATGCCACCAAAAATGTTGTCTTAAGTCACGATATATTTTAGTGCCCCCATGATGAATAGAATATATCGAACTATGAGCTTCTGTCATTAGCTCCTGTCGAATTTCTCCATTTGGAACATAAAGACGATCACCACATCGTAATGTCCCATCGTCATGGATGTGCAGTCCTGTCTGCTCCCCGGCCTCTGTTCTTTTTTTTATTCTTCTAAATATGGCATCTATAGGCAATGCTGCTACTAGTGATATTTGTACTTGCAAATTGGCTAGTGTTCCGTCTGCTCCGGGTAATATCACTTCAATGCCAAGATATTGTAAGTCTTTCAATAATTCTTTTTGTGTTGTCAAGAAGTAAGCTACTGGTTTCCGGCTTAACGCGTCTGCTACAACGTTAGCCTTACCTGGGTGATAATGTAGCTCTATCTCGAAATCTTTTATTAACTCGAGCCATAGACGTTGCCTCATATTTAACTCCATCTGTGTGAAGACATACTTAAGAATTTTGTGGTCTGTATAAATCTTCACTCGTTCCCCATATAAGTAATGTCTCCATAACTTTAGAGAAAATACCACGGCTGCAAGTTCCAAGTCATGTGTTGGATAATTCTTCCCATGTACTCGTAATTGCCTAGATGCATATGCAATTACCTTGTCATGCTGCATCAATACGCATCCCAAACCTTTTTCCTGATGTGTCATTGTAGATCACATAGCCTCCTGATCCTGATGGGATAGTTAATACTGGTGCTGTAGTCAGTCGCTTCTTCAATTCCTCGAAAGCGGCTTGATACTCATCGGTCCATATGAACTCTTGATCTTTGCATGTCAACCGAGTCATAGGTGTTGCTATTCTTGAGAAGTTCTCCACGAACCGTCGGTAATATCCCACAAGTCCAAGGAAACTTCTCATTTCCGCTGCTGATTTAGGAACAGGCCATGTCTCAACTGCCAAGATCTTTTCTAGATCAACAGAAATACCATCTCCTGTAATGACATGTCCAAGAAATAAAACCTTGTCCAAGAAGAACTCATATTTACTGAGTTTCGCATATAACTGCTCTCTTCTCAAGGTCTCTAGAATAATTCGTAAATGCTTCTCATGTTCCTCGTGGCTTTTTGAAAAGATAAGTATGTCATCTATGAAGACAACCACGAACTGGTCTAAATACTGATGGAAGACTCGATTCATTAAGTCCATAAAGATAGCTGGAGCATTGGTTAATCCAAATGGCATGACCAAAAACTCGTAGTGCCCATGTCTTGTTCGGAATGCGGTCTTCGGGATGTCCTCCTTCCGTACTTTCACCTGGTGATATCCCGATCTCAAATCTATCTTTGAGAATATCTTGGCTCCACTAAGCTGGTCAAATAGGTCATCAATGCGTGGCATTGGATATTTATTCTTCACTGTCACTGCATTTAATGCTCTATAGTCAATGCACATACGTACTGACCCATCCTTCTTAGGTACAAACAATACTGGTGCTCCCCAGGGTGATGCACTTGGTCGGATGAAACCTTTATCTTCTAGTTCCTTTAATTGTGTCTTTAGTTCATCCATCTCCTTCTTTGTCAATCTGTAAACATGTGATGCTATGGGTGCTGCTCCTGATATCAATTCAATTGAGAATTCTACGTCTCTATTTGGGGGTAGGCCTGGTAATTCCTCTGGAAAAACGTCTGGGAATTCTGAAATAATGGGATGATAGACAATATCGTCCATCGCGAGCTATATTCCATCAAGGATTTCTGTGGATCCTCGTACAAACTCAAATTCAGGCTGGCCTGGTACCTTAAAAAGAATGCTTCCTCCAAAGCAATTGAAGAAAGCGGGGTACTTGCTTAGCCAGTCCATTCCAAGCACAATATCAAAAGTTGGCATAGGAAGGACTAAGAGTCGGACATTCATTTCTCTGCCACGCACTATTATAGGACACGATCTACAAATTCTACTAATAGGTACAACTCCTCCCCCGGTAAGAATTCTAATACAACTAGGTAAAGGTGTAGAGGTAATATTGTGTTTGGTAATAAAACTAGATGATATGAATGAGTGGGTGGCTCCCGTATCAAACAATATCATAGCGGAAAAAGTAAAAGCAAGAGTGATACCTGCTATGACATCAATCTCCTGATTTATGTCATCCACTTCCATTGCAAAAGCTTGTCCATTCTTCGGGGGTTGTCCCTGTCTAGCCCTCGTAAATTGATCCTCCTGTGTAGGTAGTGGTGGTCCTCGCTGAAATCTTCCTGCTGCTGGAGGTCGAGGTGCTCCTGGTCTCACCATTTGCTGAGTTGGCTTGGGTGCTGGAAGTGCTAGTCTCTGTGCTGGTGGAAGTGTCAATGCTTGTTGCATAGGAAAGTCCTTCAATATATATTGTCCTGAACCACATCTCATACTTTGTCCCAAGTGGACTCGACAGTCCCTTGAGATGTGACCGCGTCTCCCACAATAATTGTATTGGGGTTTCTCTGTGATCTGGTACGGTCCTGCTCTGTGTTGGTACTGTTGTTGTTGAGCTAAAAGACGTCTAATAGGTCCCCCTTGTTGTGTCCTTATCGGTCCTTGTTGCGTCCTCAGTTGGCCTCCTTTTCTTTGGCTAATAGTTTCTTGCAATCTGTCCTCTGTTAGTAACTCAGCATAAGAGATTCGGGACTGTGAGCTTGTATAATATTGGAGCTCCTGAGTCAGTCCACGATGAAATCTCTTAGCCTTGGCCAAGTCATCTGGTATTAAAACAGCGCCATATTTACTAAGGCGACTAAACTCAGCATCATACTCGTCCACTATTCGGTTTCCCTGCTCCAGGTGGAGAAACTGATCGTACAATGCATCTCTAACGGTGTCCGAGAAGTACTTCCTTTCAAAGCACTCCAGGAACTATTCCCAAGTCTGGTATGTGCCTAACTAGCGCTCCATGGATTCCCACCAGTGATGAGCATTACCATCTAGAAGCATCCTCACACCTGTCATCCACAGCTCTGTAGGTAGCTGTGATGCTTCTAATAACTTCCGAATGTGAGTGATCCAGTTGGTAGTTTCTTCTGGACTATCGATGCCTTTGTACGGCCTTGGACCCATTTGTACAAAGTCTTTTACTGAACCAACTCTAGCTCGAGGTTCTAGAGCTAGTGCTTGAGCTGGCACAGTAGTCTTTGCAGCCATCCTTTCAAGTGCTGATAGGAACTCTTGTCTTTGTTCTGCTGCTTGTTGTCTCTGCTCTGCAGCTAGTGTGGCGGCCTGTTGTTGCTGTTCCTTTATTATCATCTGGAAGAATTGGAACAGTTGAGTCTGACCATCTTGCGATGTTGATGAGGCTGGGAGGTTCCCATTTGGTGGAACAGGAAGGTCAGATGGAACTGGATTGTGAATCTGTCCATCTAGTCCTGAAAGTCTAGGATTCGTTGAGGTCTCTCCTTGAGTCTGACAATTGACTCCAGGAGTTGTGTCACCATCGACAACAGTACATCCCTTCTGCATATCCATCTTTCTGCAGGTGATGTACACCACGTTTAGAAGAAGTACAGGATTCAAAATAGAGAGATAAAATTTGTCGGCGTAAAACATGGGTTCAGAAATATCCGCATAAAGTAGAGAAGCGTAAGGTAAGGTTTTAGATTTGTCTGCGTAAAACAGAGACTCAAAGAAGTCAGCAAAATAGAGCTTCAAAATTGTTCGGGTAAAATATGGCTTCAGAACTGTCTGGAAAAAAAATTTGCATAAAAGTTTACGTGCGTAAAGTCTGCGCATAAAAATCTAACATACGTTATAGCGCAAAGTCGCTTCGAGGAACTTTTTGTTTTTCCTCTGACGAATTTTGTCAGTCAAATCAGTAATCCTGACATCTGACAAAAGTACTGCACAATGATCGAGATGACGGTTGTGATGATAATTTTGCACAGAGACCTAGGTCGTCGTTTAGTAATATATTTAATACAAAATCATTTTTATGCTTCCAATGAGGAAGAAAAGTTGGGGCTTCTGCATACGCTATCTACAGAAATGAGTTTTACGCTCAAGATAAGACAAAATCAGACACTAAGTCAAAAACTATTTCTGCACAGGGCTCGAGGCATATCTCTGCATTTAATGCACGAGATTTGGTTCTTAATTGGTTATGTCTGAGAAAGTTAAAGCTAAGACTTATCAAGCTATTTACGCTGGTTATTTATCTATGTGGCTTATATGTCGTGTCCTATGCAGGATTAAGAACACTATTGGAACGTGGTTAACAGTTATTATAACTGCAGCGTAAAATAGGCAGTCTTTTACATAGTTTGGCCTTTATGCCAGCAAAATAGTCATTTGGCTCTTACGCCAACTTAGGGTAAACAGGTTTTGGCGTAAACTTTGGTTTTATCCAAACAGGGAATGGTTGATAGGAAGAATAAAGTTTTAATCAAGTGTGGATGAGATCCTTATACTCTATTCCTATAGACAGGCTTGTTTGGTACAGTTACGTAACCAAGACAATATATTCTGGACCTGCATGGGCCACCACCAAAAATATGTCATGCCCCAGTCCCAAAATACGTAGGACTAGGAGTATGTAACACGCCCAGCCGTATGTACATAAACTCCAATATATGGAAACCATATACACACGTACGTTGTTTATGAATATCCAATCCACTAGTGGTAATATACTGTCACAACAAGTCACATGCAATCTATATCTCATCTACAGTACAAATAGTCAGTAGAAAATAAAGAGCTGGATAATAACTGGATATCAAAGATAGTATCAAGTCTGATAGTCGGGTAGAAACAAATCTACTACAAAATGACTATACTGAAGTAGCAAAAGATCTCTAAACAGCGGTAATAAAATCATAGATACTCCGAGGGTAAGATCTCCTCAGTCTGGTAAGTGGAGTCAGGTCCCGGTCCGTACTCCTGTGGGTACTCCTGCTCGTCCATATCTGAAAAGGGACCAGGTCCTCAGAGGGACGTAACAAGATACATAAAAACATGCCAATAAGTACTGAAATATAAACATCCAATGGTTTGCCTAACCGTCTAAGTGAATGCAGTTTGAGAACAACTTTCGACCAAGTAGGCTATCTGGCTAAAATATGGGATTGGCGTGACCCTCTCGGAGAATCAGGAGCCTCAAAGCATGTCGTCTTTTGAACGGAAGAGGCCACCAGTAATATATAGTGGTCATTATCATCCGTTTCTCCGGTGGAGAAGTCGGGCGTACAGGAAAAAGTGCAAAGGAGCCCAAATGTTTTACTTGTTGTTCTCCCCACCCCATGCTCTAAGTAGGCCATATCCATGACATGATAAATCCTCTAATAACTGCCAGGTCTACTAGCATACAAAGTTTCTATCAGCAGTTACCCCTAACGTACGGCACTTACGTACAGGAAGCCAACCCGATACGTAGTCCGAGGTCTATATGAGACTCATAAATCGTGTAGCAACTGTGCCACAGTCAAGAAACCTATTGATGCTCCCTAAAACTGGGTGGTCTCATAAATAGGTCCAGAATCTACAAAATAAACATCTATATAGGCAGAATTAAACATGCATGTATCAACTGGAATGTAAATAATTCATGCAGTGGCAAGGTATACTTGCCGAGCAAGTTCTGTATAGTGCGTTTGTCCACAACAGTGATTAAACTTTGGTGTAAGAAAGTGGAATTAGATTTTTAGGAGTGTTGTGATATATATATAGGAATAAGGAGGCGGTGGAATTTACTTAATGAGTAAGAAACTGTTGCCACTGTTGTTTTCCTTTTATTGGTTTAGGGGTGCGGTTGGGGGTATTTAGTAATAACAGTGTTAAGGAGCGGTGGAATGAGAAGCTTGCACGTATAGAAAAACAAAGCAAAGTTGAGTTTTGCTTCTGCTGCTGATATTTTCTTCTCCTAATGGTTATGGTTTGGGTTTTACGCGTAGAGAAAGGAAAAGCTTACACGGTGTAAAAATAAGCGGTGGTTTGAGACTGCTGCTGCTGCGGTTTACGTGCGGTAGTTTTGTTATTGCTGTTAATATTTACGTGCAGAGAAGTATACACGATGATGAGCGATTTGCTGCTATTTCCTTAATTTATGCGCGGAGAAAATATATGTGATATGGTGAGCTGCTTCTGATTAACCCTTTACTTTACGCGGGATTGTGGTTTAATGGTTTGCGGGTTTTGGGTTTGATCCAATAGAAAATTCTATTTTCTCCTTTTAACTCATAACTAATAATAAATAATTTACATAAATAATATAGAATATGATTTTCAGAATTAGGGTTCTTATAGTGATAAAGTCCATGAACATGATATTTACTATATTAGGCACACGATGGTGGGTGTCGAGCATAGGTACAACCCCGTGGAGAAAGAATGCTTGTATTACCCTTCGCCATCCAAAAGATATATCATTGGTCAAATAATCTATTTTATATCTAGAGTGAATCCCCTTCGGGTGCTGATGATTAATCCCAGTACGCTTAAATCTCGTTTGGCTACATGAGCAATGCTACTATCGTCGTATGGCATGGTATATGTTCCACAAAAAGCAGTCAAGGGACAATCGTTAGCTAATTTCTTAGCATCTCACCCAGTACCTGAAACCTCAAAGCTATATAACAACATCCCATATGACGTATTATAGTCTAATATGGCAATGGAAGATGACACTTGACAACTAATCTTTGATGGTGCATTAAGAATAGGGACTAAAGGCAATATCATTACTGGAGTAGGGATAGTCCTCGTCTCTCTGGGCAAGCTATTGATACATCATGCATACTCCCTCATAGAACCATGATCTAACAATGTAGCATAATATAATGCGCTACTGATTGGTCTCCAGTTAGCCAAACAGTTAGATGTGCAATATCTCGAAGCCTATGTGGACTCCAAATTGATAGTTAATCAAGTTAGAGGGGAGTATGAAGTTCAGCATGAAGATCTTATTCCCTATCATCAAGCTACAATTGAGCTATCTTTGACTTTTATTGGTTTCTTTATCGAGCATGTGCCTCAGTTATAAAACATGGAAGCAAATGCCCTCGCTAGTTTAGCGGCCTCACTGGCCATTCCTCTGAAAAGATAACATTTAGTCACATTAACAGGCCGAGAGTTGTTTTGTGCTAAGAACAATATGTAAATTGAACACATATTTGTCGTAAAATCAACTCCTAATAATGAAGATTGGAGATACCCTTTCATAGACTATGCAGTTTACAAAATTCTTCCAGATGATCCAAAAAAAGCTACCTCTATTAAGAGATGCTCGCTTTGGTTCTATTATAATGCCATATCTAAGACATTATATCATCGTTCATACGATAGACTCTTATTGTAATGTCTCTCCAACATTGAGGCAAGACAAGCACTTCGTGAAGCTAACGATGGTACTTTTGGGCACATCAGCTAGGTCCTAAGTTACAAGACTACCTAAGGAGGATGGGTTATTATTGGCCTACCATGGTGGCAGATGCCATGGATTATGCTCGTAAGTGCAGGGCCTGTCAAATTCATGTCAACTTAATACACCAGCCATCGGAGTTCCTCCATCCTACAGTTGCATCTTGGCCTTTCGAAGCTTGGGGGATGAACATCATTGGTCCTATCATCCCACCTAATTATTTTAGAGGTCATCGGTTTATCCTCGCCATAATCGATTATTTCTCTAAATGGGCGGAGGTAATACTAGTCACCGAAGTGAAGACATCCAATATGATTAGCTTTGTCAAACACCAAATTATTTATCATTTTGGTATTCCTCGAAGGATAATTCATGACAATTATCACGCCCCAGTCCCAAAATACGTAGGACTAGGAGTACGTAACACGTCCAGCCGTATGTACTTGAACTCCAATATATGGAAACTATATACACACGTACGCTGTTTATGAATATTCAATCCACTAGTGGTAATATACTTTCACAACAAGTCACATGCAATCTATATCTCATCCACAGCACAAATAGTCAGTAGAAAATAAAGAGCTGGATAATAACTGGATATAAAATATAGTATCAAGTCTGATAGTCGGGTGAAAAAAAATCCACTACAAAATGACTATACTGAAGTAGCAAAAGATCTCTAAACAACGGTAATAAAATCATAGATACTCCGAGGGTATGATCTCCTCAGTCTGGTAAGTGGAGTCAGGTCCCGGTCCGTACTCCTGTGGGTACTCCTGCTCGTCCATATCTGAAAAGGGACCAGGTCCTCAGAGGGACGTAACAAGATACATAAAAATATGCCAATAAGTACTGAAATATAAACATCCAATGGTTCGCCTAACCATCTAAGTGAATGCAGTTTGAGAACAACTTTCCACCAAGTGGGCTATCTGGCTAAAATATGGGATTGGCGTGACCCTCTCGGAGAATCAGGAGCCTCAAAGCATGTTGTCTTTTGAACGGCAGAGGCCGACAGTAATATATAGTGGTCATCATCACCCGTTTCTCCAGTGGAGAAGCCGGGCGTACAAGAAAAAGTGCAAAGGAGCCCAAATATTTTACTTATTGTTCTCTCCACCCCATGCTCTAAGCAGGCCATATCCATGACATGATAAATCCTCTAATAACTGCCAGGTCTACTAGTATACAAAGTTTCTATCAGTAGTTACCCCTAACGCACGGCACTTACATACAGGAAGCCAACCTGATACGTAGTCTGAGGTCTATATGAGACTCACAAATAGTGTAGCAACTGTGTCACAATCAAGGAACCTACTGATGCTCCCTAAAACTAGGTGGTCTCATAAATAGATCCAGAATCTACAAAATAAACATCTATATAGGCAGAATTAAACATGCATGTATCAACTGGAATATAAATAATTTGTACAGTGGCAAGGTATACTTGCCGAGCAAGTTCTGTATAGTGCGTTTGTCCACAACAGTGATTAAACTTTGGTGTAAGAAAGTGGAATTAGATTTTTAGGAGTGTTGCGATATATATATAGGAATAAGGAGGCGGTGGAATTTACTTAATGAGTAAGAAACTGTTGCCACTGTTGTTTTCCTTTTATTGGTTTAGGGGTGCGGTTGGGGGTATTTAGTAATAACAGTGTTAAGGAGCAGTGGAATGAGAAGCTTACACGTATAGGAAAACAAAGCAAAGTTGAGTTTTGCTTCTGCTGCTGATATTTTCTTCTCCTAATGATTATGGTTTTTTTGGGTTTTACGCGTGGTTGGTTTTACGCATAGTGAAAGAAAAAATTTACCCGGTGTAAAAATAAGCGGTAGTTTGATACTGCTGCTGCTGTGGTTTACACGCGGAGGAGTATACGCAGTATGGTGATCGGTTTGCTGTTGACTACTTTACGCGAAATAAGCTGCTGCTGCTATTTTCTTATTTTACGCGTGGTAAAATATACGCGATGTGGTGAACTGCTTCTGATTTACTTTACGCGGGAAGGGTGGTTTAATGGTTTACGGTTTTGTATTGGATCCAATAGGAAATTCTATTTTCAATAATTAGCTCATAATTACTAATAATAAATAATATAGAATACGATTTTCAGAATTAGGGTTCTTACATTCTACCCAACTTATAAAAATTTTGTCCTCGAAATTAAAACTAAGCCACGGTAGAAGTTAAGGATGGTATAGAACAAAGTTAAACTTATACCGTGATCAGTAAATAGGTTCGAAAAACGTTGGCGCATGTCGTCCTCGTGCTCCCAAGTAGATTCTCTTGGCGAACCATGCTTCCATGCTACGCGGACCAAGAGAATAGACTGGTTCCTTAATACTTTCTCTCGACGATCAAGGATTCCCACGGGTTGCTCTTGATATGACAAGCTTGGCCCAATGGTGATCTCTGAATGGTCAAGAATATGACTGCTATCTGCCATATATCGCCTGAGTTATGACACATGGAATACGTCATGTATTACCTCAAGTGAAGGTGGTAGTGCAAGTCGATATGCTACTTCTCCCACTCTCTCTAGTACGTCAAATGGTCCAATATACCTTAGACTCAACTTGCCTCATCCTCCAAATCGAATAGTACCTCTAGTGGATGATATCCTCAAGAAGACATGATCGCCCTCTTTAAACTTTAAAGGACGACGATGAAGGTCTGCTCACTGCTTATGCCTGTCTTGCGCTGCTCGCAGGTGTCCTTGTATCTTTTTAACTGTCTCAATGGTGTTGACCACTAACTCTGGTCCCAGAATCTGACGTTCTCCTACATCACTCCAACACAAAGGAGATCTACACTTTCTTCCATACAATGCTTTAAATGGAGCCATTTGGATGCTCGCCTGATAGCTATTATTGTAAGAAAACTCCACAAGATGTAGGTGGTCCTACCATGATCCTCCAAAGTCCAACATACAAGCCCTCAACATATCCTCTAATATCTGAATAGTACGTTCTGACTGCCCATCTGTTTGCGGGTGATAAGATGTACTGAATTTCAGACGAGTTCCAAGGCTTTCTTGCATGCTTCTCCAAAAATATGATATAAAACGTGAATCTCTGTCTGACACAATGCTGACTGGTACGCCGTGCAATCTTACGATCTGTCTCATATATAAGTCAGCTAAAACTTCTGTAGATTGGCCAACTCTGAAAGGTAAGAAATGGGTTGATTTGGTGAGTCGGTCCACTATTACCCATACCGCATTTCTTCCACTGGGACTCTTGGGAAAACCCGTAACGAAGTCCATAGTGATATGTTCCCACTTCCACTCTGGAATCGGGAGTGGTTGCAATAACCCTGCTGTTCTCTGGTGCTCCGCCTTTACTTGCTGACATATTAAACATTTAGCTACAAAGCGAGCTATCTCTCTTTTTATTCCATGCCACCAAAAATGCTGTCTTAAGTCACGATACATTTTAGAGCTCCCAGGATGAATAGAATATATCGAACTATGAGCTTCTGTCATTAGCTCATGTCGAATTTCTCCATTTGGAACATAAAGATGATCACCATATCGTAATGTCCCATCGTCATGGATGCGCAGTCCTGTCTGCTCCCCGGCCTTTGTTCTTTCCTTTATTCTTCTAAATCTGGCGTCTGTAGGTAATGTTGTCTTGATTCTTTCTACTAGTGATGATTATACTTGTAAATTGGCTAGTGTTCCGTCTGCTCTGGGTAATATCACTTCAATGCCAAGACATTGAAAGTCTTTCAATAATTCTTTTTGTGTTGTCAAGAAGTAAGCTACTGGTTTCTGGCTTAACGCGTCTGCTACAATGTTAGCCTTACCTGGGTGATAATGTAGCTTTATCTCAAAATCTTTTATCAACTCGAGCCATCTACGTTGCCTTATATTTAACTCCTCTTGTGTGAAGACATACTTGAGACTTTTGTGGTCTGTATATATTTCCACTCGTTCTCCATATATTTAATGTCTCCATAACTTTAGAGAAAATACCACGGCTGCAAGTTCCAAGTCATGAGTTGGATAATTCTTCTCATGTACTCGTAATTGCCTAGATGCATATGTAATTACCTTGCCATGCTGCATCAATACGCATCCCAAACCTTTTCCTGATGCGTCACTGTAGATCACATAGCCACCTGATCCTGATGGGATAGTTAATACTTGTGCTGTAGTCAGTCGCTTCTTTAATTCCTCGAAAGCGACTTGACATTCGTCGGTCCATATGAACTCTTGATCTTTGCATGTCAACCGAGTCATAGGTGTTGCTATTCTTGAGAAGTTCTCCATGAACCGTCGGTAATATCCCGCAAGTCCAAGAAAACTTCTCACTTCCGCTGCTGATTTAGGAACAGGCCATGTCTCAACTGCCGAGATCTTTTCTGGATCAACAGAAATACCATCTCCTGTAATGACATATCCAAGAAATGAAATCTTGTCCAAGAAGAACTCATATTTACTGAGTTTCGCATATAACTGCTCTCTTCTCAAGGTCTCTAGAATAATTCGTAAGTGCTTCTCATGTTCCTCGTGGCTCTTTGAATAGATAAGTATATCATCTATGAAGACAACCATGAACTGGTCTAAATACTGATGGAAGACTCGATTCATTAAGTCCATAAAGATAGCTGGAGCATTGGTTAATCCAAATGGCATGACCAAAAACTCGTAGTGCCCATATCTTGTTCGGAATGCGATCTTCGGGATGTTCTCCTTCCGTACTTTCACTTGGTGATGTCCCGATCTCAAATCTATCTTTGAGAACATCTTGGCTTGTAACCTCCGTATCCTGAAATTCGTGCTTAAATATTTTTATTAGGTTAATTTGGGACTATTGGGATTTTTCCATAATTTTTAGTTAATTAAAAACTATTAACACTAATTTTCTAGGACTTTCAAGAATTTATTTTATATCCAAACTTAATTAAAAATATCCCAAAATTTTATTTTAGGTTCTAAATAATAAAATATATTTTCTAGAATTTTCTGGGAATTTTCTGAATAATTTTAGTATTTATTGGGAGTAATTAGGCTAATAACTAATTTTTAGGACTTATAGAATTTATTGTGCAATCCTAGGAATATAGAATGGACCCACGTTATTTCCTAGGGTTTATAATATTATTATATATATTTTGGAATTATTTCAGAATTTTTGGAATAATTTTAGTATTTATTTTTAGTTATATGGGTAAAACTAATGTTTAGAGCTTCTCCTAATTATAGTAGGAAAACTATGAATATAAAATAATCCCAAATATTTTTCTAGAGTTTTTAAATTCAAAATATATTTTCTGTAATTTTTCCAGATTTTTATGATTATTTTTAATATTTATTTTGAGTTATTTAGATTTAAAATGACTTAAATAATGTTTTGATAAAGACAAATCAAAAACAAATAATATAACAAAAACCATCCAATCAGATTCTGACACGTATTAGCCTATAATATCCATTCAGCCGCAGGTACATCCCTATATATATATAATTATAACCCTAATTATCCCATTATTTTAGAGAGAGAGATTTTGGAGAATTGCCATCTAGGGTTCCTTCATCTTCCACAAGCCATTGTGCATAGCTCCAGACTCCAAACGAGACCTAGTTTTTTGTGTTAGAATGATATTGAGGTTAGCTTTCTGATTATATAAATTGTTTTACGAAATTATTAGTATTAAATTTTGAAAAATTTGTAGAGCACAGCATGTCCGAAAATAGACGTGTTTTAATGTTTTCATAATTTCGGGAGAACCAGGGATCAAAATCATGAACCGTTTAAATTTCGGAAAGTTAATGTCGAGATAATTGACATATATTTTTCCCAAATTTTAATTCGAAGTATTTATATACTGTTAATTCTGTAGAACTTCTAGGTTAGAATTTAACCATCGGTGCACGATACGAAATTTGTATGTGCCATAATTCCCAAACGAATTTGAATTCGGATGAGCCGTAAATTCTAGAATATTTTTGATGATTAAATCTACAGGGAATCATGCATGAAAGTCAAGTTTGTGTTGGTTGACATTTCGGTCAACAGATCGCCTCGATTTGCGTGTCATGAGTCTCGAGTAGATAAATTTTAGGTTCTTTTGGGCAAAATTAGGTTTTGACCTAAAAATCAGAATAATAAGATTAAAATAGGATTTTAGAGTAATTATTCCAGAGTTAAATAAATTAAAATAAATTATATTTTGACATGGTAAAATTGTAATACATAGGTTGTTTGGACTGTGACTTGGACTCTGATTCATACCAGCAAAGGACCACAGGCGAGTACATTCTCTGATAGTTTCTTATTTATGATATCCTCTATGTTCATTGTATTTAGTGTAAATATCCATATTTCTTGACACGATGGTTACACGGATTGGTATATCCGGATCTCGTTATGAGATGTTATTCCTTGTATATGGTGTATCGTGTACAAGTCTTGTTTCATTGGTTATCTTGTGCATGTACAGACACTGATTCTCGAGGAGACTTGCTACCTTCTTAGAGAATCCCGTTCCATAGCGTACCATGGTTGGATCTACTATACCAGTCGGGGTGGGGAATATTTTAGTGTAGATATGTGATCATACCCTTCATGTACAAGTCTTGTTCTCATGTTAGTGTTGGTCATATACCGCACGTATGACTAGCCAGGCCCGCACTCGTGTACAAGTTCCCAAGCCGATCACATGTTAAAGCTAGTACTCTCACACTTAGTCATAGTATTCTTCTTCATTGACATATTGTTCCTTCCCGCATTTATTTACAGTATTTTCAGTATTTCCTTTATTGTATATCTCTCGTACATGTATATGCATCTTGTATATTTCTATCTATTTACTGCTACATAGTTTATATCATTGATGTAGAACTGCTGTTAGAGATGTACTTTGCTCCATCCTGACTGGAAATATTTTTTCAGACTACGCCTTAGAGGACGGCTGTCCGACATTTTATGGACCACAGGGAGAGTAGCTGCTGACTTGGACCTTATAGCCAGGTGTGATTCCGGGAGGTCTGTTTGTGGTATTAAACGAAAGAATAAAAATGTATTCAGGATAGGGTTTATACGAGACCCGCCTTCTTTGGTTTACAAACAAACTTGTACAATTTGATCCTATACGAGGATATGGGAGTATAATTTATTTAATCTGGGTAGATGATTGCTATAGGTGTCTGATCTGCAGTCGATCACTTTAGCCCTTGGACTACACGATGTTGAAAAAGTGCCATAGAAGACAGGAAGCGGCTTCGAAGGTTGCAGAAGAGGGTGGATGCACGATGCCAAAGTCGTCGATCCCTACTCTTTGCCTGAGCTCCGGATTCTTCTCTCTCTCTCTCTCTCTCTCTCTTGACCTTGGATCTGATATTGGTTTCTTGACCAATTTTCCGACCTTCCAATTTGTCGACCTTGTTCCTCATTGATAGAGGTCTCTATTTATAGAGTTTTAGTGACAGTGACCACTCCGTCGGTGTAGAAACCGAGGAGTGGAAAGTACAGCACCCTTTTACACAACGGTTAAAATAACCAATGCCTGCGTATAGATGATCCTTTGAATGAGCGTGTGACGCGGGTCCAACTAAGGGACAAAACGCGTATAATCGCTACGAAGATCACGACGTAGAAGCCACGTAGGTAGGTATCCATTGTGTAGAAGAGGTTGGAATAGAAGCCAAATGTCTGTCACCATGGCATAGAAGCCAAATAGTTATCAAACCGGCATAGAAGCCGAATCGGCGTAGAAGCCGAATAGGCGTAGAAGCCGAGTGGTCATAGAGGTCGAGCAGGCGTAGAAGCCGAGTAGGCGTTGAAGCCGAGCGGTCATAGAGGCCGAGCAGGCGTAGAAGCCGAATAGGCGTTGAAGCCGAGCGGTCATAGAGGCCGAGTAAGCACAGGAGCTGGATGGGCGTAGAAGCCGCTGCGTACCGTGCCAGAGTGCTGATGTGGACGTTTTAGCCAGAATTACGGCTTTTGAAGATATAATCAAATATTTTGCATTAAATGCCGAGATTTGCCACCATCCTGCGCATTAAATATGGAGGCATATTTTTTGAACGTCTACAACCCCTTCTGCGCGTCAGTCGCAGAGACGTGCCTTAAGAAACTGTCACCGCTCTGTGCATTAGACGTAGAGATGTGCCTCGAGCAGCTGTCATCGCTCTGTGCATTGGACGCAGAGACGTGCCTCGAACCCCGTACGGAGTGCAGCTTTTGATATGGCAGGCGGTTTGTCTACTGCAGAACGTAAACAGCTCATGTCTGCCTATGTAAAATAGGGCAGCGTATCCCTTCGTGCTTTGTAAAAACAGTTTACGCAAAGGGGATGGCGGTAAATGACACCCTGGGTTGCAGTGCTGTGCCATCATTTTAGCCGTCGTCTTGGTAGTCGAGCCATATCCCTTTGTCAGAAGTCCAGACGTCAGGTTCATTGCAGGATCTTCATTGCAGGGTCTGACAGGTTCACTTCAGAGAATACGAAGCGTCTCTTGCATACCTCAATGCTGCGTCTGAAAGAGGATAAGTTTTACGCCCTGGAGGCGATGAAGCACCCCGTTTACGCTGAAGTGGTTTTGGACGTACTGCCTTACGCGGATGGCCTTTTGAGCTTTTAATATTTCACGCTGGGTTTAGCGGAAAAAGCTCTGTTGCACGCTTGGTGGCTTTGAAGGCCTCTGCTTACGCTGCTCTGCACCAATATGCTGCGTATAGCCATCCGGCGTATTTTTTATACTTCTACAAGACCCCCTTCAAAGCTTTCAAATTCCTCAGAATTTGGAACGCTTTGAATGAAGCATGAACCGCTCCTCGTAACTCGAAACATTTCTGAATGGGGCGTTAAAACGGTCGATGCTGACTTTATGGCGGATTTATTGGGGACCGGTGTGACCTCTTTCGCCTATAAAAAGGCTGGGGGAGTTAACCTGTTCTCCCCACATTTCCATCACCATGCAGAGATTATCACCGGAGTTCGTCGGGTCGATCTGAGGAAGAAGGAGATCATGTTCTTCCAGCGTGTAAGGAGCCGAAAAAGACGGCGTCTTCGAGCAAGTGTCCACTCCAACGATGGATCGTGGAAGGATATCTTAGCCTCCCTTGCTCGGGATAATCAACAACTTTATATGGTGGTTCTTCGGGAGAAGGGAAGGGTCGTATTAGACCACACAGCTTGCAAGCTGTATATTTTCCCCTGAGACCTCCGCGGACAAGAGCAGACAAACTGTAACTGCTGTCCTCGATCGAGTTGGGTTTTAAAGAAGCCTCAACTGGATCGGTCATGGCGTACGGAGCATGGGATCTGCATCATTTATGCAGGCCCAGTTCTGTATCCTTCCGCCATCGATCTTCTTGTTCATGACTGTGGTGGTCGATGAACTGCCATGGAAGAAGAGGAAGACCTGCACCGATACGAGAACCCGGTAGAACAGATTCTAGGGCGACCTTCCAATGAAGACGAGGAAATCCTTTGTAGACGGGATTTCCCTCATATGGTAACCATGAAAAATGAAGAAAAACCCCTGATAGACAGGATTTCCCTCATATGTAATCATGATTTTGATTTTAATAAAATCGTCTTTCTTCTCCGCATATGATCGTTTTGCCATACATTGCTGTGAAGTCTGAATATGTGTAGCTTCGACACGTCTGATTCTTTACACCGACTCTGTATAGAAAGAGTGCTAGGTCCTGTCCTTTATGCATAGCGAATAGTCCATAGAACGTTGTTGAGCATTTTGAACATTTAGAAGAACTGTTCTGCTGCTAAGACTGAGGAACCGCGTAGAGTTTTTACTTCTGATGAACAGAATTTTTGTTCAGACTTCGTCTTCAAGAATGACTTCTCGAAAATCCCTTGGAACAGGGTCGAGGAATGGCTGTCGAGCTGAGTTTGCTATTTTGATAGACGAGATATTCAGACTGGAGCCTAGATGAATCTCCAATTGACCCGAAAGAGTAATTTCTCAATGTTTGAACTCTGTATGCTTCGGGTACTTGGGATATTTTGAGGTCAAGAAGGAGTATCTTCTGTGTGAACTCCTGTAATCGATCGTCTTGAGAACTGTTCAGACATGCGGAAAGTCAGAGATCCGTAGTGTAGATGAGCTGAAAATCCTGAGTTCGTAGTCTATTGAGCGTAGAAAACCACCGAGCGTGAGATCGTAGATTCGTAGCTGCTGAGCATGAAGTCGTAGGTTTGTAGCCTCTCGAGCGTAAAAGCTACTGAGCACAAAGGCATCCGGGCATAAAACCATAGACTGATAGCTTGCGAGCGTAAAACCGTAGATCTGTTGCTGTCGAGCGTAGAAAGCTCCTTAGCGTAGAACTGTAGATTTGTAGCCTGTGAATAAAAGAAATCTTCCGAGCGTAAGGTTACGGATCTGTTGCCTCCGAGCGTAAACTAAACGCCATCGAGCGTGAGATCATTGATTTGGTATCTGCTGAGCGTAAAGTCGTAGGTTTGTAGCCTCTCGAGCATAAAAGCTATCGAGCACAAAGGCATCCGGGCATAAAACCATAGACTTATAGCTTGCGAGCGTAAAACCATATATCTGTTGCTGTCGAGCATAGAAAGCTCCTTAGCATAGGAACCGCTGACCTGCTTTTGCACGAAAAACTCTTCGAATTTGCTGATTGTTCGTCTTTTGAGAGTAGTGGGCTGACGTAGTACCCAATCATAACCAAATATTTAATTTGTGAGATTTGGTTGGTGTTTCGAGGAGCCCGTCCGAGGGTTCGAGGAGTCGGCCCGAACTCTATATATATCCCAAACTTTTGAGAGAAAAAAAACTTTTTATCCGTCTTCTACGAAAGAGAGCCTTCGATCGTTTGAGTTTTTCCCCTCGTTCTTTCTCCGAGCACTCTGAGTTTTCAGAAATGGCGCCGAAACAAACCCCCTCTGCTAAGGGAAAGAGCACAGGCTCTTCTTCTCGTTCTTTTGCCCCGGCGAGAGAGTCTTCGGTCGGACAAGGTGAACTTCTTTCTGAGCGAAGCATCCTGCCGACTAGTAGCACACCCGGCCTTAGAGGTATAGCCTTTGGGATGACAAAGAACGACGAAAAATCCTTCGCACACGTTGAACGTGACCGTGCTAGGTCGTCTTCTGTGCTGATAGCCTCTTTGAGGAAGATGACGCACGGAGATATTTTCATCTTTTACGCCCACATTTCTAATGTGCCAGCGTAAAAACTCCATGTTTTCGCAGTTTTGAGCGTTAAAGCTCTGACTGCCGAAAACTTGGTGTATAGTATATAAAGTTTTAGTTTTATGCTTGTGGATGGGACCTCCAGCGTAATGACTAGAATTTTGGCAGTCTGTCGTAAAGCACGGACTGTATACCGCCAATTACGCTTCTAGATGTGACTTCCGGCGTAAAATGACCAAATTTTGTACAGTCTTGGCGTAAAGCACAGACTGTCGTCTCTTGGTCTTTATGTTACAAGATTTGTAATGACATATTTTTCTTGCACTTTCGCAGTTAACTTGCATGAGTCTCCACTGGCCGAGGTGATGGGTTCCGCTGCCGGGATACTGCACTCGAACTATCTGGAGGATCTGTCGCACGTGACATTTCCTATCTCCGGACCCCAATATCCCAAAGGACGAGGATCTTGATATCGGCTCAGGGCGAGCGGACATTGCTGAACATGATTAACGGAGAGCCCCTGACGTACATAGACGGGGACCAGTACATCAAGCCGGTCTTTCTCTTTGGGGACATGATTGACAAACAGTCCCAGACGAAGCCCAAGAGAGAATCCTGGGTTTTCCCCGCCGAGAGTGTGGTCTTGTATCTGCCCACGATGCCGAGAGATTATCCCATCTCGGCTTTCTTCCATGCCACACACTCCAGGAGGATGTCGTGGACGCTGACTCCCGATCTTCACGGCAAGCCGAGGAAGATCTTTCATCTGAAAGGAGCTGACCAGGGGTCGTTTGTCAGCCGTCCCTCTGGCGTCGTGACGTTGTTCAGGGGACTGTGCCCGGGCAACGTCCCGAGTGAAGACAGTTCAGTGATCCAGCCGGTCCAATTGCCGACTTTCTGCAACGACTTTATGGTGCGAGGGGGGGTATACCCCAAGGAGAATCCTCGGTGCAATGGGTGGATTACCCCAACAAACCTCCGATGGACTTGCCTAGTTGACTGGGCCTTGAAACATTTTCGGAGAGAGCTGGAGGTCATCGGACTGTATGCTGCTGTGAGTGCGACGAGTGTTGGGTTGCCTCCCAACCCTAACCTATTTCTGACACGGATGGAGCGATACATTTCGCTCACCGGGACCTTCGCCACTCCACTGGGGGAGTTGGGGTTGGCCCTCCACGAAATGGCAGTGATCTCGAGACTGCCGATGGGGGACACCCCATATGAAGAGTATGTTCCCACCAACCGGGAGTTGGAGGACTCGGACCCTCGGGTTATGGAGGTGTATCAGGAGCTGATGTGCCACTACTTTGCGTGCACTGCTTTTTATAATGAGCCTTCTGATTTGGCTCACACCACTAAGTGGATGTCCTACCTCTTCTTCCACCTGGCCAGGGCCGTCAAGTCGGAGAAAGTTTCGGGGGGCAAGAATGAGCCTGTGAACTGTTTGGGCGTGCTCAGTGCCCAGGTCGTCGAGGATCTTATGGAGGAGGCTAAAGCTCCAGATCAGATTCTCAATGACGGGGTAGGAAAGTACCCTGAAGGCACCAAGGCCTATAGTTACTTGAGGCGCTGTCGCAGGCCTTTGTCTGAGGAAGCCCGGCTGGCGGGCTTTCTCTCCCTATGGCTGCGTCGAGTAGTGGTGCCCGGCATCGCATTCGCGGACCGCATTCACCGGAACATCCTGTGGCCCGTCGTTCGTCTGGTGTTCGGAGCAAGACTGGGCTTGCTCCCTGCCATGGTGTGCCGTATACAGGCTGGCCTGAGGGCCATGACTGACGGACTGCTCGTTGATGAAGCTCGGCGTGATAGCTTTCCCCGGGTAGAGTTACCATACCTGTACTTGATGGGATGGTTAATTCTCCACAACCCCCGGGTGATGTCTCCCGGCCCTGGCAGTAGTTCGGGGGGTAGTTTCTTGCTGAACTACAAGGACTCCCTCTGGAACGTGAATACAGTCTTAGACTGTCGGCTGGTGCTGAGCCTCGGTCATTGCTGGAAGCTCCTCTGCACTGTCCCCTCTGTGCATCGCAATCAGTCGGGGATTAGGATTGAGGATTTAGGTGGAGAGAAGACCAATCTTTCTCCGGAAGCTTTTAATTGGTTGGCCTGCATCAGACCCTCCCATTTGCTGTACAGAAGCGAAGATCATTACTTCTTCGAGCCTTACTTGTCCAGTCGGTTCGCCAGGCAGTTTGGGTACGATCAGCTACACGTGGGCAATGCCGTCACCAGCTTCAGGTCCAGGGGTGGACTCATTGATGGAGCCAGAGGATGGCGGTATTTTATCATGGGCTGTACGGGAGCAATCTTTATCGTGCCGGTCGTCACACTCTCCACGGAGCTGCGTATCCTCCATTCGTATGCCCAATTCTACGTGGCGATCAACACCTTCCATCGTGATTTTGACATGCGTGGAAGCTTTAGGGTGCCTTCTCCCAAGTCTGGGGGAAGAGTCGAAGTCCCCTCGGTTTCATCCGACGAGGGTGAGGGGTCCGTCACTCCGGATGAGCCCCTGGTGTCGGTGCCGAGGTGTAAAGTGCCTCCGCCTGCGGGGGCTTTGGCAGTCTCCGGGAAGCGAAGGGCTCCTGCCTTGAAGCAGACTTCCCCTCGCAAGAGGAAGAAGAAGACGGTTGCTCGTTCTCTCCGGATTCCTGGCATCGAGGCTCCTAGAGAGGAACTTGCTGTTTCTCTTATTGGGGATGTCTCTTTGATTGGAGGTTCCCCGCCTTTTGGAGAGGGACCCTCAGTTTCGGCTGGTGGTGCCGGAGAACTCCCGCTTGAGGCTGCCGTTGCTGCCACTGCCTCTGGCAGTGGAATGAAATCGCCTGCGTGGCCGAGGAAAATGGGAGAATCTTTCCCTAGACCAGCAACGGATGAAACTCCTGTCGCGTCCGTATGCATGACTAGCGAGATTCCAGCTAACAAACCTCGACTGCGTCTTGGTGAAGGCTTGGTAGAGCTCCTGGCGATGTCGGTTGGCCCATCTCCTTCTCCAGGTATGACAGTTCGTATCGCGTCATTAAGGCGTGATATAGCTACATCGGCTGCAGATACGGCATATATACCATTGGCTACGGGTAAAGGTCATCTTTATGTCTCCTCTTAGAAAGATTACTATCATATTGATATCAACTTTCTTGTCCTCTTCTCAGGGGATGGCGTCCACGGGAAGTATAGCGTTGAAGCACCTTCTGGCTCTGCTCGGGCTCCTGGCGATGATACGGAGGCGTTTGACTTCGAGGAGGAAATACCTTCGGGGGCCAGCTTGCCCGGAGTAGTTTCGTCACCTCAAGAGGAGGACGAACCCGTTATCGTGACCTCGCCTCTTGCGAGTATGCCGATGACTTCGACCGTCGTTGTCGCACCTTCTTCGGTCGTACTACCCGTCGAGGCGGCGGCTGTGGCCACCTCGTTTGCAATCATTCCTGGAGGGGAACTCGCCAATATCACGGCCACTCCTGGCGTTCAACCAGATCTGGTTGCGCTGACTGAGCTGTATACCAGCCTCTTTTACACCAGTTTGAAAATGCTGATATCAATGGTGTTGGCGAAGAATCTGGATTTTGAGCGTCTGAAGAAGGCTTTCCAGTTTTCGATTGGGGCGGTCAGGGAGTTCGGCGATTCTGGGGTAGCTGACGCCCTGGAGGCGATGGTTAATGGGTTGGAGCAACCCATTAACGAATACTTGCAGCTGACTCGGGAAAGTTTTGAAGTTGAGGTCCAGGCCAGATACGACTTCATGACTGCGCGGCTTACCAAACAGCTGGAGATCCTAGATAACTCCATCAAAGCACATAAGCTGGAGATGGATAAAAGAAAAGCTGTCGTGGAGGAGGCTCTTGCTCTTCAGACGAAGTGTCAATCCGAGCATGAAGGGAATGTAGCGAGGGCCCGCAAGTTGAAAGAAAAACTCGCTCAGGCAGAGGAGTGGGCTTCTCAGTCGTTGGCAGGTCTAGATGTAGCGACTGGTCGACTGAGCATATCACGACAGGATCTGGAGCGTGCAGAAGCTGCCCGAGCTGGCTCTCTTCGGGCAAGGGCCGAACTGTCCTTTATGAACAATCCTGAGGCACGGCTGGAACAGGCCCGTGCTGATGCCTTGGTTTCCAGGGATGAGAGGGTAGCTGCACTGGCAAAGCTGATTCGCGATCTGACCGCTCCCCCACAATGATGTACCCTTTCTTCTTTTTGCTTCTCCGATATAATTCTGCTCTTTTTGGGAATAAATAAAGCGAATCTTTTCTGACTTTGTGGACCCATCATTTCGGAATATAAATGACAGGTTTGGGCGAGAGTGATATCAGAGGTAGTATGGACGTGATAGACTCTCGATAAACTTCTAGCAGGATATACCTATTCAGACGTCATACGGACATGATAGAATATAACCTAACTAGTTTCGTTTTGGAAGTAGTTTTGTCAGAATTGAGATTCTCGCTATATTCCACTTGAGTAGAGGAGGTTTAAGCATAGTACCTCTTCAGGAATTTACCGTTGATAGGAGCCATGAACAGGTCTCCATTAGGCTGGGCTAACCTGTAAGCGCCGTTCGAGAACGTTGTCTCGATCACATAAGGTCCTTCCCACTTGGGCTGAAATTTCCTTTTACTCCTGTGAGTAAGAATCATCGGCCTTCTTACAGCTAAAACTAGCTCGCCGACTTTGAACACTCTTTCCTTTACTTTATGATTGAAAGCTCCGGAAATACGTGCTTGGTAGAGCGCGATGCGCTGTTGAGCTTGGAGGCGTTTCTCGTCTAATCCCTCTAGCTCTTGAAGGCTTAACAGGTTATTCTTTTCTTGAGTCAGCTTATTAGTCACGGCTATCCTGAGTGACGGGATCTGGATTTCAATGGGGACAACTGCTTCGCTCCCGTAGACCAGTAAAAATAGGGTACAACCTGTTGGTGTTCGTACCGTTGTGTGGTATGCCCAGAGACATTCGCCCAGCTTCTTATCCCAATCTCTTTTGTTTGAAGAGACGAACTTCTTCAAGAGTTTGATAATGGTTTTGTTGAAAGCTTCAGCCAAACCATTAGCAGCTGGATAATATGCCGTAGAGACAATATTATGTATCCAATTTTTATCGCAAAATCGATGAAACGCTTGGCTGATGAACTGAGGTCCATTGTCATGGATTATCCTTCGGGGAATCCCAAAGCGATAAATGACGTGATGCTTGACGAAGCTGATTACATTAGATGCCTTTACCTCAGCAAGAGGGATCGCCTCTGCCCATTTGGAGAAGTAATCTGTGATGGCCAGTATGAACCGGTGACCTCTGGAAGAAGACGGGTGAATAGGACCAATGATATCCATACCCCATGCTTCGAAAGGCCAGGAAGCAACCGTAGGATGTAGATATTCAGACGGTTGGTGTATGAAGTCTGCATGAACCTGACAAGCTCTGCATTGTCTTGCATAGTTGATCGCGTCCGTGATCATAGTGGGCCAGTAATAGCCCATTCTCCTGATACGATCCTGTAGCTTAGGACCGGGCTGGTGCGCTCCGCATATGCCATCGTGAGCCTCCCGGATAATCTGCCGTGCTTCGTCGTTAGAGAGACATCTCAATAGTAGTCCGTCGTAGGTCCGGCGATATAGGCACTGTGAAGATGCATCGAAGTAGAAGCGTAATGATCGTCTTTTGACGGATACTGCTTCTTTGGGGTCCTCCGGCAAGATTCCGTATGCGACGAAATCTATGAAGGGACTTCTCCAGTCTCTTTTAGGGGGATCTGTGTTCACAGCGTAGCTGTATTTTATATGAAAGTTATTCTTCACACAGAATAAATCTCTGTTAAGAAGGATTACCGAATCCTGCCTTCTTATAGGAGTGGCTAAATCCGCAGCTAGACTGGCTAGGGCATCAGCTTCCAGATTCTGAGATCGAGGTACATGCTCTAGGAAGAACCCTTTAAATGTCATGGCTATCTCGACCGTTGCTTGGTGATAGGGGATGAGGTCTGGATTCTGGACTTCATATATTCCTCTGACTTGATTGACGATAAGCAGAGAATCACCGAAAGCTTCCAGGGAGATGACCCCCAGCTCTTTGGTGACTTGGAGCCCGATTAGCAGAGCGTTGTACTCTGTCACATTGTTGGAGCATGGCTCGCTAAGAGAATATGCTCGGTAGATGACGAGTTTATCAGGAGTGACCAGGACGATTCCTACCCCTGAAACCATGTTTCCCTGGGGACCAGTCCTGGAGGTGCCATCGAAGAACAGTTGCCATGCGTCACTTTCCATTACGGAATTACATTCTGCAACTTCGTCGGGAATGTCCTCGTATAATTTGGAGGCCTCCGGGATCGGATGAGCAGTTAGGAAGTCAGCCAGCGCTTGGCCTTTGATGGACTTCTGCGGGACGTATACCATGTCATATGGTGTTAACAGCATCGCCCAAGTCGCGAGTCGGGAATTAAGAGCACTTGGCTTGCTCATCAGTACTCAAAAAGGGTTGATCCTGGAGATGATATGAATAGTCTGGTCGGTGACATAGTGCCGCGTCTTCTGGATATCGAACATCAGAGCCAAGCATTCTTTCTGCACTGGGTTGTACCGGTATTCGGCTCCGACCATCATCCTACTGAGGTAGTAGATAGCCTGTTCATGACCCATATCGTTCTTCTGTGCGAGAAGAGCTCCTAGCGAATGATCCATTGCTCGAACGTACAGCAAGAATGGTCTTCCCATGACGGGAGGCACCAGAACTGGCGGACTAGTGAGATAGCGCTTGATATCTCCGAACGCTTGTTGACAGGTTTCGTCCCATACGAAGGATACACCTTTCTTCATGAGATGCGAAAAGGGCTGACATCTTTCCGAGAGGTTGGATATGAACCTCCGGATATAAGCCAGACGGCCTTGAAATCCTCGGAGTTCCCTCAGATTATGGAGCGGTCGCATTTCTACGATGGCCTGGATTTTGTCAGGGTCCACTTGGATGCTTTTGGCGGTGATGACAAATCCCAGGAATTTGCCACTAGATACACCCAGAAAGGACTTCGTAGGGTTCATCTTGAGTTGATGTTGGCGCATTAACCCGAATAACGTCCTCAAGTCTTGAATGTGATCATCTTTGAGGTGGCTCTTGACGGCTATGTCGTCCACGTAACATTCTACTATTTTGTGTAAATGCTCATGGAATATGTTACTCATAGCCCGTTGGTATGTAGCCCCGGCGTTCTTCAATCCGAAGGGCATGACCGTATAGCAATATACTCCTAACGGGGTCTGAAAGGCAGTGTGCTTCTCGTCTCCAGGATGCATCTTGATCTGATTGTATCCTGAGAATCCGTCCATGAAAGACATACGTTCAAAATCGCAGGTGTTGTCGATCATGATGTCCGTGATGGGAAGAGGGAACTCATCCTTGGGGCAGGCTGCATTCAAATCTCGGTAATCGATGCAGATACGTATTTTCCTATTTTTCTTCATGACTGGGACAACGTTGGCGACCCAGTCGGGATGTTGTTCTTCCCGGATGAAACCGCAGTCTATCAACTTCTTGACTTCAGCTTCGATGGCGTCCATCATATCCGGGCGGAACCGGCGTTGGTGCTGCTTCATAGGCTTCGAGTCGATCAATATATTGAGTTTATGAGTAGCCACCTTCGGGTCAAGGTCCGGCATGTCCTCATAATTTCACGCAAAGACGTCGATATATTCTTTTATCAGCTGGATAACTTCTTCTCTTTCGGCTGGGAAAAGATTGTTACTGATGAATATCGGCTTTGGCGAAAGTTCACCCCCAACATCAACCTGGATAACTTCGTCTTTGGTGGGAGGTTCCTTCTGCTCGAAGCGGAATTTCTACTGCGTATCCATTTGTTGAGCCCAAGAGTCATTCTCAAACGGCTCAGAATCCTGTTCGTCTACTTCAAAGGGATCTGCCACCACCATATTTGCTGATAATGCTTTCTCTAGAGCATCAGGTGAGTCGGAGGGCGACGAGTTTGAGATAAAAACCGATGTGATAATCGATAGCCAAAACCAAGAAGGTCTGTTCAGAGGTAATATGAACATGACAAACTTCTGGGATGCAATTCTATCGGGGATGGAAGTGCATATCTGCTCAGAGGTAATATGGACATGGCAGTCTTTGTGGACCTAACACTACTGGCGTACTTAGAGTTAAGTACGGGCGCTAAGTTGAGATGACAACCGATGTGATAATCGATAGCCAAAACCAAGAAGGTTTGTTCAGAGGTAATATGAACATGACAAACTTCTGGGATGCAATTCTATCGGGGATGGAAGTGCATATCTGCTCAGAGGTAATATGGACATGGCAGTCTTTGTGGACCTAACACCACTGGCGTACTTAGAGTTAAGTACGGGCGCTAAGTTGAGATGACAACCGATGTGATAATCGATAGCCAAAACCAAGAAGGTTTGTTCAGAGGTAATATGAACATGACAAACTTCTGGGATGCAATTCTATCGGGGATGGAAGTGCATATCTGCTCAGAGGTAATATGGACATGGCAGTCTTTGTCTAGAGAGACTTTTTAAGGACTCTTCCTCGAGTACACATTTTTTTTTTAAAAAGAGTAAATTGTTATGTAAGAAAAGAATGGAAATCCAATTGGTAAGGACCGTCCCCTTGTTTATATATTCAAAGTGATGACCTTGGCCTCGATCATCTCCTAAATTTTCCTTTTTAGCACATAGCACGCCTTTGTGGGGTGATGAGTGTACCGGTGGAAGAGACAATAATCTGGGTCATTCACGTTGCCAGCCCTCTCAGGATGTCTGATGTTGGGTAGTTGAAGCTTGCGCTCTTTCATTAACATATCGAAGATTTCAATGATGTCGTCTTCGTTGAAGGAGAAAGTTCCTTTTGGTCTTCAGGCTCTTGATGCCTGAATTTTACGGTCTTGCGGGGAGATCGTCGTTGTTGCATCATCTTCGGATCTTGAGGGAATTCTACCCCCGGCCCTGGATATCACTTTGTTCTGTCGAGGTAAGTTACTCCTAGACATGCCGTGGCCTCTGGCCACAAAAACTGATTTATCAGGAACTGCCTCTGGTTGTACAGATTGGATTTTGAAATTTTGGGTCTCGTGAGAGACGCAGTATATCCCAACCCGAAACGAGCTTTTTGATGGTGAGAATTACTACGCATCGGCGTTCGTCTACCTTTCCCATAGTTGAGACCTTGTTTCAGTTTCAAGTCGTAACCCATGTTTTGCATAATATTTAATGCTTGTGGGCTATATCTGTGGGTTTGTATCCTGCCAGTTTCAGACTCGCGCGATTCCTCCTGTACGATTGGGGTGTTCCGCCTGCTACCGAAGATTATCGGACGCTGATCGTCATGGATTGGTGGAATAATAAAGATGGAGTCTTTCTGTGGTCTACCTGTTATGACAACATTAGACGTTGACGTATCTTCCAATATGATCTCTCCGCTTTGACTGTTAGGGGAACTGAAGTCCGTTTATGACTCTTGTTTTTGCATTTCTAGATTAGATAATCTCGCAGGTCAGGAGGAGTAGAGGAAAAAGACGACGGCTTGTTCCTTCTGTTCCCATCAGTGGGCATGCGGAGATTGGACACCATGGTTTTCCCTGTGCCACCTGTGTACAACAGATTGGCCATCTGGGTGGCAGATAATCCCCGGGGAGGGTGTCTTTCTGCAACCTGAGCTTGCTTTGCACCGTGAGACTTCGCCTGGCGTAATTTGGAGATTTGCTCAGACTGACGTAAAGCTGAAGAGGTCCTCAGTCGGCCGTCGGATTCCCACGTAATCCGGAGGGTAAGCAGATTGCTCCCTTGCTGGCGTAAAGGCCGAGAAGTTGAGTACTCTGCCGCTTGCTTTTCCTTGCGGAAATCACAGCGCTCATCTGGTTCCCCGTAGAGGCCAGATGTTGTCTTGCGCACGGAGCGTGATTTGTACTTCCGATTTGGCGCTGAGGCATCATCGAAAGTTTGGTCTGTACCGCGCGTAGCGGGAGACTGGTTTCTGCGCGTAGAGCGTAGTGGATACTTCTGGGTTAGCGCTGAGGCTTTGCCAGAAGTTTTGTCTGTACCGTGCGTAGCGGTAGACTGGTTTCTACGCGTAGAGCGCAGTGGATACTTCTGGGTTAGCGCTGAGGCTTTGCCCGAAGTTTCGTCTGTACCGCGCGTAGCAGGAGACTGGATTTTACGTGCAGGGCACGGAGGAAGCAAGGCTACAACCTCATTGGTCGGAGAGATCGGAGAGATCAGAGAGTCCACAGGAATGGTAGAGGATGTCTTGGGCATCCAGACCTTGCGCAGCTTCCTGTTGTCTTGGACGAAGAGAGGGTGAGAGCTACCCCCGGTTCGAAGCATGTCTTCGTAGGCAGACTGGTTGAATTGGATGACCAGTGTCTTCTTCACGGTTCCTATAGATACCGCATCGTGTTGAGCAATCGCTTCCTTGTCAGAAGAGAAAGATGTCCCCAGCAGAGTCGCCATCTTGTTTGTGGTATTAAACGAAAGAATGAAAATGTATTCAGGATAGGGTTTATACGAGACCCGACTTCTTTGGTTTACAAACAAACTTGTACAATTTGATCCTATACGAGGATATGGGAGTACAATTTATTTAATCTGGGTAGATGAATGCTATAGGTGTCTGATCTGCAGTCGATCACTTTAGCCCTTGGACTACACGATGTTGAAGAAGTGCCATAGAAGACAGGAAGCAGCTTCGAAGGTTGCAGAAGAGGGTGGATGCATGATGCCAAAGTCGTCGATCCCTACACTTTGCCTGAGCTCCGGATTCTTCTCTCTCTCTCTCTCTCTCTCTTGACCTTGGATCTGATATTGGTTTCTTGACCAATTTTTTGACCTTCCAATTTGTCGACCATGTTCCTCATTGATAGAGGTCTCTATTTATAGAGTTTTAGTGACAGTGACCACTCCGTCGGTGTAGAAACCGAGGAGTGGAAAGTACAGCACCCTTTTACACAACGGTTAAAATAACCAATGCCTGCGTATAGATGATCCTTTGAATGAGCGTGTGACGCGGGTCCAACTAAGGGACAAAATGCGTATAATCGCTACGAAGATCACGGCGTAGAAGCCACGTAGGTAGGTATCCATTGTGTAGAAGAGGTTGGCATAGAAGCAAAATGTCTATCACCATGGCATAGAAGCCAAATAGTTATCAAACCGGCATAGAAGCCGAATCGGCGTAGAAGCCGAATAGGCGTAGAAGCCGAGTGGTCATAGAGGCCGAGCATGCGTAGAAGCCGAGTGGTCATAGAGGCCGAGCAGGCGTAGAAGTCGAGTAGGCGTTGAAGCCGAGCGGTCATAGAGGCCGAGCAGGCGTAGAAGCCGAATAGGCGTTGAAGCCGAGCGGTCATAGAGGCCGAGTAAGCACAGGAGTTGGATGGGCGTAGAAGCCGCTGCGTACCGTGCCAGAGTGCTGATGTGGACATTTTAGCCGGAATTACGGCTTTTGAAGATATAATCAAATCTCTTGCATTAAATGCCGAGATTTGCCACCATCCTGCGCATTAAATATGGAGGCGTATTTTTTGAAGGTCTGCAACCCCTTCTGCGCGTCAGTCGCAGAGACGTGCCTCGAACCCCGTACGGAGTGCAGCTTTTGATGTGGCAGGCGATTTGGCTACTGCAGAACGTAAACATCTCATGTCTGCCTGTGTAAAACAGGGCAGCGTATCCCTTCGTGCTTTGTTAAAGCATTTTACGCAAAGGGGATGGCGGTAAATGACAGCCTGGGTCGCAGTGTTGTGCCATCATTTTAGCCGTCGTCTGGGTAGTCGAGCCGTATCCCTTTGTCAAAAGTCCAGACGTTAGGTTCATTGTAGGATCTTCATTGCAGGGTCTAACAGGTTCACTTCAGAGAATACGAAGCGCCTCTTGCATACCTCAATGCTGCGTCTGAAAGAGGATGAGTTTTACGCCCTGGAGGCGATGAAGCACCCCGTTTACGCTGAAGTAGTTTTGGACGTACTGCCTTACGCGGATGGCCTTTTGAGCTTTTAATATTTCACGCTAGGTTTAGCGGAAAAAGCTCTGTTGCACGCTTGGTGGCTTTGAAGGCCTCTGCTTACGCTGCTCTGCACCAATATGCTGCGTATAGCCATCCGGCGTATTTTTCATGCTTCTACAAGGTCTAGCCGGGATCAATAGTTATTTAGTTAGTTTTTATTAGCAGTTTGTGGTACCAGATTTGTCTCCGGCATACTTTGTTGAAACTTGGATATTATTGTTGAGTTAGATTATTCTATTTAGAATTGTGTTACAATTTGGTTTATTTATTACTTCGATATCTTATCGTGCTTTAGCTATGTGATTGAGTATTGTTCATATTATATTGTGCTATCTGTGACTCCTTATGGAGTTGGATGCTCGTGTGAGAATGATTAGATAGATTATTGACATAGACAGCGTTCTACCGCCGATGCTGCAGCATAGGCTGGACGTACCCACGCACTCGTGCCCCTATACCGGGTGTGGGTCGTGACATGGCTCCACTAAGCTGGTTAAATAGGTCATTAATGCGTGGCAATGTATATTTATTCTTCACTGTCACTGCATTTAATGCTCTATAGTCAATGCACATACGTACTGACCCATCCTTCTTAGGTACAAACAATACTGGTGCTCCCCAGGGTGATGCACTTGGTCGGATGAAACCTTTATCTTCTAGTTCCTTTAATTGTGTCTTTAGTTCATCCATCTCATTATTTGCCAATCTGTAAATATGTGATGCTATAGGTGCTGCTCCTGGTCTCAATTCAATTGAGAATTCTACGTCTCTATTTGGGGGTAGGTCTGGTAATTCCTCTGGAAAAACGTCTGGGAATTCTGAAATAATGGGATGATAGACAACATCATCCATCGCGAGCTGCATTCCATCAAGGATTTCTGTGGATCCTCGTACAAACTCAAATTCAGGCTGGCCTGGTACCTTGAAAAGAATGCTTCCTCCAAAGCAATCGAAGAAAGCGTGGTACTTGCTTAGCCATTCCATTCCAAGCACAATATCAAAAGTTGGCATAGGAAGGACTAAGAGTCGGGCATTCATTTCTCTGCCACGCACTATTATAGGACACGATCTACAAATTCTACTAATAGGTACAACTCCTCCCCCGGTAAGAATTCTAATACAACTAGGTAAAGGTGTAGAGGTAATATTGTGTTTGGTAATAAAACTAGATCATATGAATGAGTGGGTGGCTCCCGTATCAAACAATGTCATAGCAGGAAAAGTAAAAGCAAGAGTGATACCTGCTATGACATCAATCTCCTGATTCATGTCATCCACTTCCATTGCAAAAGCTTGTCCGTTATTCTGGGGTTGTCCCTTTCTAGCCCTCGTAAATTGATCCTCCTGTATAGGTAGTGGTGGTCCTCGCTGAAATCCTCCTGCTGCTGGAGGTCGAGGTGCTCCTGGTCTCACCATTTGCTGAGCTGGCTTGGGTGTTGGAAGTGCTAGTCTCTGTGCTGGTGGAAGTGTCAATGCTTGCTGCAAAGGACAGTCCTTCAATATATGTTGTCCGGAACCATATCTCATATACTGTCCCAAGCGGACTCGACAGTCCCTTGAGATGTGCCCGCGTCTCCCATAATAATTGCATTGGGGTTTCTCTGTGATCCGGTACGGTCCTGCTCTGTGTTGGTACTGCTGTTGCTGAGCTAAAGGACGTCTAATAGGTCCCCCTTGTTGTGTCCTTGCCGGTCCTTGTTGCGTCCTCAGTTGGCCTCATTTTCCTCGGTTAATAGTTTCTTGCAATCTGGCTTCTGTCAGTAACTCGGCATAAGAGATTCGGGACTGGGAGCTTGTATAGTTTTGGAGCTCTTTAGTCAGTCCACGATGAAACCTCTTAGCCTTGGCCAAGTCATCTGGTATCAAAGCAGCGCCATATTTACTAAGGCGACTAAACTCAGCATCATACTCGTCCACTATTCGAATACCCTGCTCCAGGTGGAGAAACTGATCGTACAATGCATCTCTGACGGTGTCCAGGAAGTACTTCCTTTCAAAGTACTCCAGGAATTGCTCCCATGTCTGGTATGTGCCCAACTGGCGCTCCATGGATTTCCACCAGTGATGAGCATTACCATCTAAAAGCGTCCTCACACCTATCATCCACAGCTCTGTGGGTAGCTGTGATGCTTTTAATAACTTCCGAGTGTGAGTGATCCAGTTGGTAGTTTCTTCTGGACTCTCAATGCCTTTGTATGGCCTCGGACCCATCTGTACAAAGTCTTTTACCGAACCAACTCTAGCTCAAGGTTCTAGAGCTAGTGCTTGAGCTGGCATAGTAGTCTTTGTAGCCATCCTTTCAAGTGCTGCTAGGAACTCTTGTCTCTGTTCTGCTGCTTGCTGTCTCTGCTCTGCAGCTAGTGTGGTAGCATGTTGTTGCTGTTCCTTCATTATCATCTGGAAGAATTAGAACAGTTGAGTCTGACCATCTTGTGATGTTGATGAGGCTGGGAGGTTCCCATTTGGTGGAACAGGAAGGTCAGATGGAACTGGATTGTGAATCTGTCCATCTGGTCCTGAAAGTCTAGGATTCGTTGAGGTCTCTCCTTGAGTCTGACCATCGACTTCAGGAGTTGTGTCACCATCGACAACAGTACATCCCTTCTGCATATCTATCTCTTTGTAGGTGATGTACACCACGTTTAGAAAAACTACAGGATTCAAAATAGAGATGTAAAATTTATCGGCGTAAAATATGGGTTCAGAAATATCCGCATAAAGCAGAGAAGCGTAAGGTAAGATTTTAGAGTTGTCTGCGAAAAACAAAGACTCAAAGAAGTCAGCAAAATAGAGCTTCAAAATTGTTCGCGTAAAATAGGGCTTCAGAACTGTATGGGAAAAATCTGCGTAAAAGTTTACATACGTAAAGTCTGCACATAAACTCTGCGCATAAAAATCTAACATACGTTGTAGCGTAAAGTTGTTTCGAGAAACTTTTTGTTTTTCCTCAGACGAATTTTGTCAGTCAAATTAGTGATCCTGACATCTGACAAAAGTACTGCACGATGATCGAGAGGACGATTGTGATGATGATTTTGCACAGAGACCTAGGTCATCGTTTGGTAATATATTTAATACAAAGTCATTTACGCTTCCAATGAGGAAGAAAAGTTGGGCTTCTGCATACGCTATCTACAGAAATGAGTTTTACGCTCAAGGTAAGACAAAATCAGACGCTAAGTCAAAAAGCTATTTCTGCACAGGGCTCGAGGCATATCTCCGCATTTAATGCACGAGATTTGGCTCTTGATTAGTCATGACTGAGAAAGTTAAAGCTAAGACTTATGATAATACGCTTACTACGTCTAATCAAGTTATTTACGCTGGTTTCAGGAATCATCAGGTTTACGTTGGATATTTATCTATGTGGATTACATGTCGTCTTATATGCAAGATTTAGAAACACTATTGGAACAGGGTTAGCAGTTATTATAACTGCAGCATAAAATAGGCAGTCTTTTACATAGTTTGGCCTTTATGCCAACAAGATAGTCATTTGGCTCTTACGCCAACTTAGGGTAAACGGTTTTTGGCGTAAACTTTGGTTTTATCCAAACAGGGAATGGTTGATAGGAAGAATGAAGTTTAATCAAGTGTGGATGAGATCCTTATACTCTATTCCTAAATACAGGCTTGTTTGGTATAGTTACGTAACTATGACAATATATTCTGGACCTGCATGGGCCACCACCAAAAATATGTCACGCCCCAGTCCCAAAATACGTAGGACTAGGAGTACGTAACACGCCCAGCCGTATGTACATGAACTCCAATATATGGAAACCATATACACACGTACGCTGTTTATGAATATCCAATCCACTAGTAGTAATATACTGTCACAACAAGTCACATGCAATCTATATCTCATCCACAGCATAAATAGTCAGTAGAAAATAAAGAGCTGGATAATAACTGGATATCAAAGATAGTATCAAGTCTGATAGTCGGGTAAAACAAATCCACTACAAAACGACTATACTAAAGTAGCAAAAGATCTCTAAACAACGGTAATAAAATTATAGATACTCCGAGGGTATGATCTTCTCAGTCTGGTAAGTGGAGTCAGGTCCCGGTCCGTACTCCTGTGGGTACTCCTGCTCGTCCATATCTGGAAAGGGACCAGGTCCTCAGAGGGACGTAACAAGATACATAAAAATATGCCAATAAGTACTGAAGTATAAACATCCAATGGTTCGCCTAACCGTCTAAGTGAATGCAGTTTGAGAACAACTTTCCACCAAGTGGGCTATCTGGCTAAAATATGGGATTGGCGTGACCCTCTCGGAGAATCAGGAGCCTCAAAACATGTCGTCTTTTGAACGGCAGAGGCCGCCAATAATATATAGTAGTCATCATCACCCGTTTCTCCGGTGGAGAAGCCGGGCGTCCAGTAAAAAGTGCAAAGGAGCCCATATATTTTACTTATTGTTCTCCCCACCCCATGCTCTAAGCAGGCCTTATCCATGACATGATAAATCCTCTAATAAATGCCAGGTCTACTAGCATACAAAGTTTCTATCAGCAGTTACCCCTAACGCACGACACTTACGAACAGGAAGCCAACCCGATACGTAGTCCGAGGTCTATATGAGACTCACAAATCGTGTAGCAACTGTGTCACAGTCAAGGAACCTACTAATGCTCCCTAAAACTGGGTGGTCTCATAAATAGGTCCAGAATCTACAAAATAAATATCTATATAGGCAGAATTAAACATGCATGTATCAACTGGAATGTAAATAATTTGTACAGTGGCAAGGTATACTTGCCGAGCAAGTTCTGTATAGTGCGTTTGTCCACAACAGTGATTAAACTTTGGTGTAAGAAAGTGGAATTAGATTTTTAGGAGTGTTGCGATATATATATAGGAATAAGGAGGAGGTAGAATTTACTTAATGAGTAAGAAACTGTTGCCACTGTTATTTTTCTTTTATTGGTTTAGGGGTGCGGTTGGGGGTATTTAGTAATAACAGTGTTAAGGAGCGGTGGAATGAGAAGCTTACACGTATAGGAAAATAAAGCAAAGTTGAGTTTTGCTTCTGCTGCTGATATTTTCTTCTCCTAATGATTATGGTTTTTTTGGGTTTTATGCGTGGTTGGTTTTACGCGTAGTGAAAGGAAAATTTTATGCGGTGTAAAAATAAGCGGTGGTTTGATACTGCTGCTGCTGTGGTTTACGTGCGGAGGAGTATACGCAGTATGGTGATCGGTTTGCTGTTGACTGCTTTACGCGGAATGAGCTGCTGCTGCTATTTCCTTATTTTACGCGTGGTAAAATATACGCGATGTGGTGAACTGCTTCTGATTTACTTTACGCGGGAAGGGTGGTTTAATGGTTTGCGGGTTTTGGGTTGGATCCAATAGGAAATTCTATTTTCTATAATTAGCTCATAATTACTAATAATAAATAATATAGAATACGATTTTCAGAATTGGGGTTCTTACAACAATTAACCACAAATCTCTAGTGAAGCATTTTATCGATTCTGCGACAAGAATCAGATCCAGAATGTAGCTTCTACAGCCTACAATCTGGCAGCCAATGGCCTAGTAGAAGCCTTCAACAAAACCATAATTAAACTCCTCAAGAAGTTTATCTCGTCCAACAAGCATGATTGGAATGATAAACTTGGAGAATTCTTATGGGCCTATCGGACAACGGTACAGACTCCTAGTGGTAGTACGCCATATTTTCTGTTCTATGGGTGTGAGGCGGTCCTTCCTCTTGAGATCCAAATCCCTTTTCCTCGGGATAGCTCTCTCTAATGAGCTAACCATCGAAAATAATAATCGCTTATGACTTCAAGAGTTAGAGGCATTGGATGAAAAGCGCTTACAAGCTCAACAACGCATTGAGCTTTACCAGGCACAGATCTCTAGTGCCTTTAACAGAAAGGTCAAAGAAAGAATATTTTAAGTTGGTGATCTTGTTCAGATGGTCAGGAGACCAATGATCCTGACGCACAAAAGAAAAAGGAAATTCTAAGCCAAGTAGGAGGGTCATTTTGTAGTAGAATCTGTATATTCCAACGGTGTATATCGACTGGCAAAACCAAACAAAGATTTGCTGATGATGTCGAATAAGGGTAAATTTCTCAAAAAGTACTATGTTTAGACCAAGCTTGTATTTTTCATCTCCAACAAGTCATTTGTAAATATACATTGTTTGTATTTACTACATTCTTTCCCCAATAATGTAAATTATAAAAACTACTACCTATATCCAAGAAGTCTTACATATGTTAGGGGTAATAGGTCCACCCTAAAGTTTCTCTTTCACAGTAAGGTTAGAGAAATATCTTCATATTCCTCCCCAACTAATTTTATGTAACATTTTCTCATCTCGAACTATTACTTGTGTTCAAGATTCTTGAATACGTTATAAGTAATTGGCCCTGAAAATTTTCTAGTAGAGTAAAATCTGCTAAAGCGAACAATCATGTCCATATGCTAAAATCTCCACAAAATTCCCTAATGAACGAGGTCTAGGAACTGGATCTCTAGAGCAGTCAGAGCCACGTCCGGAAAGAACTTCTCCTTGAAAAGCTCTTTAAAAGCTTCCAAAGTCAGTCCTGGTATCACGATCCTCGGGTCTCTACGGAACCACTGTAGAAGCATAAAAAATACGCTACAGAATTATACGCAGTATGTATAAAATCCGCGTAAAGCAGAATTTTTAGTGTTGTGTGGCGTAAGATATGACTTCAGAGCTATCGGCGTACAGCAGAGCTTCATCGCTAGTACAGCGTAAAACATAGCTCCTGAACAATCCGCGTAATACAGTATTTTAGACTGCTTCAGCGTAAAAAGGTTGCTGCCTCACCTTTATGGCGTAAAACTCGTCTGCTTTTAATGCAGCATAGAAGTGTACGAGGAGCACTTCGTATTCCTCGAATGAACCTGTCAGATCATGCAGTGAACCTGACTCCTGACAAAGAGTACTGCACGACTATCCAAACGACGGCTGTAATGATGGTTCGGCACAGAGACCCAGACCATTGTTTAGTGACATTTTCCTGATACAAATTGCTTTTACGCATTCAAGGAAATACGCTGCCTAGTTTTATACAGGCAGATGTGAGCTTTTACGCTCAGCAGAAGACAAAACGAACCGCCACGTCAAAAGCTGCTCTTCGTACAGAGCTCGAGGCACGTCTCTACAGTTAATGCGCGTGATGGGGGCAGATCTCTACATTTAACGCACGAGATTTGGTTCTATTTTCAAATACTGGGTAAGCCATAATTACGGTTAATATATCCACATCATCACCTCTGTATATTACGCCATCAGGCTATTTTTAGCTATAGGAGCACGATGTACGCTATCTCCTTAAAATACGCCGTCCTGGCCATTTTCAGCTACAGGAGCATGCCGTATGCTATCTTCTCGGAATATGCCAACTCAGGCCATATTTGTATTGGTGCGTGATAAGGCTATTTGGTTCAGACTACGTTCAAGACCTCAGTCAAGGAAGGAGGATCAGCTATCTTTTACGCTAGCTATCTATCCATGCAGTACCTGGCTTCTACGCCAGTTTGACAACTATTGGGCTTCTACGCCCACCAGCCTTCTACGCCTACCTGGCTTCTACGCCAGTTTGATAATTATTTGGCTTCTACGCTATGGTGACAGTCATTGGCTTCTACGCCAACCTTTTCTACGCGAGGGGCAGTTACCTACGTGGCCTGCATGCCGTGATCTTAGTAGCAGTTATATGTGTTACCTTATCATGGGACACGCGTCATACGCGGATTCAGAAGATCATTCATACATGGGTGGTAGTTATTCTAACCGCCGCATAAAAAGTGCCACACTCTCCACTGTCCGACTTCTACGCCGACTGAACGGTTACTGTCACTAAAACCTTATAAATAGATACCTCCGTTCACAAGGGTCGAACAGGTCGGAAAAAGGTCGAAAATTAATTTTTGAGAGAGAAGAATCCAGAGCACAGACAGAGAGTAGTGATCGACGATTTTGGCATCGAGCATCCACTCCCTCTTGCAATCTTTGAAGCATCCCCTTCTTCTACAGCACTTCTTCATCATCGTGTGGTCCAAGGGACAAAGTGATCGACCGCAGATTAGACTCCTATAGCAATATTTACCCAGATTAAATTTTGTACTTAACATCCTCTTATAGAATTAATAGTACTTCTTGTTTGTAAACCTAAGAAAGGGTTTCGTATAAACCTAGTTTTATTTCTTCCGTTTATTATCAAACACAAGATGGTGACTCTGCTGGAGATCTCTTTCTCATATGACGAGAAAGCAATTGCTCAACACGATGCAGTATCAGTAGGATCAATGAAGAAGACCTTGGTCGTACAATTTGACCAATCCGCCTACGAAGATATGCTTCGAGCAGGGGGTAGCTCTCACTCCCTCTCTGTCCAAGATAACAGAAAATTACGTAAGGTATGGATGCCCCGGACATCCCCTACCATTCCTGCCAACTCTCTGGTTTCTCCGACCAACAAGGTTGTAGCTTCGCAACCTGGGCGCCTCGCGCGTAAAACCCTGTCTCCCGTCTGTGACGTGGCAGACAAAACTCCTGGCAATGCCTCAGTACTAGTCCAGAAGTCTGCTCCGCTCTCTGTGCGTAAAACTCTGTCTTCCGTCTGTGACGTGGCAGACAAAGCTTCTGGTTATGCCTCAGTGCTAGTCCAGAAGACTGCTCCGCGCTTTGCGTATAAAACTCAGTCTCCCATCTGTGACGTGGCAGACAAAATTTCTGATAATGCCTCAGCGCCAATTTAGAAATTCCCAACGCGCTCCGCGCGTAAAAATGCATCTTTCCTCCGTGGAAAAGCAGATGGGATCTGCAATCTACGCAAGAAAAAATAAGTGGCGGATCTTTTAACCTCTCGGCCTTTACGCCAGCAAGAGAAAAATCTGCCCGCTCTCCAGATTATGCGAAAAGCTGATGGCCGATTGAGGACTTCCTCAGTTTTACGCCAACCTGAGCAGAGTTCCAAATTACGCCAGGTCAAGCCCCTCAGCGTAAAGAAAGCCCGGTTTGTGGATAGATATGCTCTCCATGGATCATGTGCCACCCATATGGCTGAGCTGTTGTATATAGGTGGTAGAGAAAGGGTTGGGGTTCCCAATATCCGCATTCCAACTGATGTAAACAGAAAGAACAAGCCTTCTTCTTCTTCTTCTGTTAATCCTCCTGACTTGCGCGAATTCTTGATCCAGAAATGCAAAGACATGAGTTATTACCAGGATTTAGTTCCCCTGACTACTAATCGTGGGGAGATCATGTGGAAAGATGCATCAACATCTAATATCGTCATGACATGTGAGCCACATGAAGATTCCGTCTTTATTGTTCCACCAACTCGTGACGATCAGCATTAAATAATCTTCGGTCGAATGCGGAATAGACCAGTTATACAAGAAGAATCTCGCGAGTATGATGTTAGCAAAATACAAATCCACAGATATAGCCTACAAGCTTTAAAGATTATACAAAGCATGGGTTATGATTTGAAGTTGAAACAAGGCCTCAACTATGGAAAAGGCAGACGAACATCGTTGCATGGTAATCCTTACTGTCAACAAACTCGTTTTGGGTTAGGGTACACTGCATCTCTTGTAAACTCCAAATCTCCAGAGTCTGATCCTGTAATATCAGAGGCAGGTTCTTCTAAATCAAATCCTATGGGAAAACATCATGACATGTCTGGGGGTAGTCTACCTCGACAAAATAGGGCAGTATCCAAAGCTGGGGGTAGAATTTTCCCTGAATCCGAAGATGATGCAACGATGACGATCTTCCCGGAAGATCGTAAAACTCAGGCATCGGGAGCACGAAGGCCGAAAGGGACTTTCTCCTTCAATGAAGATGACATCATTGAAATCTTCAATATATTGATGAAGGAAAACAAACTTCAGCTACCCAACATCAAATACCCTGAGAGGGCTGGCAAAGTCGATGACCCAGATTATTGTCTCTTTCATCGGTACATTCATCGCCCCACAAGGGCGTGCTATGTACTAAAAAGGAGAATCCAGGAGTTGATCGACGCCAAAGTCATCACTTTGCATCTGTAAACGAGGGGACGATCACCGCAAATTGATTTCACTTTAAACGTGACAATTTGCTCCCTCAAGAAATTACCGGACGATGAGTCCCTAAAGTTTCCCCAGTGGATTCTTCAGGTCTATCCCCACTCAGGAAAATCACTCCACAGTAAATTCTTCGGACATGAGTTCACGTTCATATTACCTCTGAACTATTGTTCAAACATTTCTTCATTTCCCCAGTTGAGTTTGTCATGTTCATATTACCTCTGAACAAACCTTCCTGGTTTGGCTATCGATATCACGTCCACATGACCTCTGATATCAGTTGTCATCTCAACTTAACACCCGTACTTAACTCTAAGTATGCCAGTGGTGTTAAGTCTACAAAAATTGCCATGTCCATATTGCCTCTGAGCAGATATATACCTCCATCCCCAATGGAGTCACAACTCAAAAGTTTGTCATATTCATATTACCTCTGAACAAACTTTCTGAATTTTTGGCTATTGATTATCATGTCCATATTACCTCTGATATCGGTTGTCATCTCAACTTAACATCCGTACTTAAAGTACGCCAGGGGTGTTGAGTCCACAAAAAGCTGCCATGTCCATATTATCTCTGGCAGGGCTTGTCCTAAACTTATTACTTGCACTCTCGTGCACAAAAAGTAATAGGTCCACAAAAAATTCTCCTGTGGAATGCCCGTAATAGAAAATGAAATGTTCATGTCCATATTACCTCTAAACTATCCTCATTTTTCCAGCGAAGAAAGAGTCAGTCCCTATTTATCCCTACAGAGTCGTATTTTATTTCGTCTATATTACCTCGGTCAGGATTTGTCTCAAACCTATTACTTGCACTCTCGTGCGCAAAAAGTAATGGGTCCACTAAAAATCTCCAGTGGGATATCCTCAACAAATACGGTATCGTACTACGTCCATATTACCTCTAGTACAATATCCGAAGTTTATACATACAATCATAAAGAAATAGGACGGCCCTTATATGATTGTAAATGGCGCTTACAGATTAGCCAAGTCTAATGAAATTTTTTGGCTACTATCTACTGCAAATTCTCGAAGAAGTACTATACTTGATCTCCTTCGTTTAACGAAGTATGACGAAGATCTTATTCTGACGATACCATGCACAAAGGTTAGCGGGATCATATTCTATCAGGTTCATGTGACCTCCGAATAGATATCCTTAACTAATTTGTAAGACTATCATGTTCATATTACCTCTGATAGTGTTTTGTATACAAATTTAGTTGGATTATATTCTTTCAGGTTCATGTTAACTCTGAATAGATTTATATTCAGCAAAACCTTAATGAAAGAATATCATATTAATGATACCTCTGATATCACTTTCACCCTAGCCTATCACATTCTAAAATAATGGGCCCACAAAGTCAGAAAATGTGTCTTTATTATCTCCAAGAAATTACAGGAGAAATAAGAAGTACATCATTTGGGAGGAGCAGTCAAATCACAGATCTGCTGCGCCAGTGCGGCCATCTTCTCATTCCTGGAGTTCAAAAATGTAGCGCGAGCCCACTCCAACCTTGCCTCCTTATTGTTCAAGGCAGATAGTTCAGACCGAGCACGTACAAAATCTGCGTGGGTGACACCCGCACGTGCCAGGTTCTCCTGAGCCATTTCCCTTCGGTCATTCAACACATCTCAAGCTGCCGACAAAGAGAGAGCCCTCTCCTTGGCCTTAGCGAGGTCATCTTCCAATTTGCGGACCCTCGCTGCCTCTTCCTCATATTCGGCATCGCACTTAGCCAGCTGGGGAATGACATACTCCAATATGATATGCTCTTTATTCATCTCTTTTTGCTGAGCCTTGATGGACTTGCTCAGAGTTTCCATCTCCCCAACAAGCCTCGCAGTCAAAGAGTCATATTCAGCCTGAATCAGGTCATCAATGCTGCCCTGGGATAGTTGCAAATAATTGTTAATGGGTTGTTTCAAACTATTAACTATCTGCTCCAGCACATCAGCTCTCCCAACGTCGTTGAAGTCTCTGATCGGCATTATCGCAAACTGGGAGGACCTCCTCAGAGCCTCAAAGCCTAGATTCTTCTCCAGCACCATTGATATCAGCGTTCTCAAAGTGGTGTAGAAAATACTAGTATACTACTCAATCAGCATGGCGAGATCCGAATGGACGCTGGGAGTGGCTGCAATATTGGCGAATCCCCTTCCAGAAACGACTGCAGAGGGCATCATCACAGTCGTCGCTTCAGCAGATGGCGCGACAAAAGTAGAGGCGCCAACAACGGCCGAAATGGCTGGCGTACTCGAAGGAGGCATCGTCGTGATGATAGGCTCATCCTCCTCTGAATATATCGGAAATGTATTGGGTGAGCCGGCACCCGAAAATGTTTCCTCTTTAAAGTCAGGCACCTCCGTGTCATCGGCAGGAGCTGCAACAAAGCCAAAAGTTGCGTCGACGCTACCCTCCCCATAGAAGTCTTCCCCTGAAAAGAAGACAAGAGAAAGTTAATATCAACCTGATGTTAATTTTTCTAAAAAGAGGCATAAAGATGACATTTACCCATGGCCGATGGTGTATATGTCGCGTCTGCAGCCAGTACAGCAAAATTATTTCTTAATGATGTTAAGCAAGCTGTCATACCTGGAGAGGAGGGTGCACCGAATGACGACTGAGGGTAGTCATCCAAGTCTTCACCCAGATCCAATCGAGGTTCATCAGGTAGAATCTCGCTGGGGATACTTACAGATGAAGAAGGAGTTGGACCCATTCTTGGTCTGGATAAAGATATTCTTATCGGCCTCGAAGGTGATCTCGTAGCACTACCTGAAGCGGTAGCAGCAACAGCATCCTCGAGTAAAGAATCTCCGGCACTGCCAGACGGAACTGTGGAGGTTCCCTCTCTAATAGGCGAAGGACCTCTAGTCAAAAGTTCATCCCCAACAGGGGAAACAACAGGCTCACTCCTAGGAGCCTCATGGCTGGAAGTCCTGACAGGACCACTAACAGCCTTCTTTTTCTTGCAAGGGGAAGTCTCCTTCAGAACAGGTGCCCTTCGCTTACTAGGGATAACCAGAGGCTCTGTAGGCGGAGGTATTACACCTCTCGGTACTGTCAGCAAAAACTCATCTGGAGCGACAGAGTCTTCATCCTCGTCAGAGAAAACTGATGGGACTTCCTCTCTTCTCGCGGACTTAGAAGAGGGCATCCTAAAACTTCCACGCATATCAAAATTGCAATGGAAGGTGTTGGTGGCCACATAAAATTGGGCGTACGAATGGAGGATGCGCAACTCCATGGAGAGTGAAGTCGCGGGCACAGTAAAGGCTGCTCCAGTACAACCTATTATAAAGTACCGCCATCCTCTCGCTCCATCAATAAGTCCACCTCTGGAGCTAAAGCTGATGATGGCATTTCCCACATGCAATTGGTCATACCCAAACTGCTTGGCAAACCGACTAGGCAGGTAGGGCTCCAAGAAGCAGTGGTCCTCACTTCTGTATAACAAATAGGAAGGTCTAATACAGACCAACCAATAAAAAGCTTCAGGAGAAAGAATGGTCTTCCCTTCACCTGAATCCTGAACTCTCGTCCCCTGTTGATTGAGATGTACAGTGGGGACGATACAGAAGAGCTTCCAGCTATGAGCAAAATTCAATGCTCGCCGACAGTCTACTACGGTGGTCACGTTCCAGGTGGAATTCTTGTAATTCAACAAGAAATTATTCCCCAAACTACTAGCAGAGCCGGGAGACATCACCCTGGGGTTATGTAGAATTAACCATCCCATCAGATACAGAAATGGTAATTCTACCCTGGGAAAGCTGTCACGCCGTGTTTCGTCGACAAGCAGCCCATCAGTAATGGCCCTCAGGCCAGCTTGTATCCGGCATACCATGGCAGGGAGCAGGCCCAGTCTTTCCCCAAATACCAAATGCACCGCAGGCCATAAGGTGTTACGGTGAATGCGATCCGAAGATGCAATACCTGGTACTACTAGTTGGCGTAGCCATACAGAGAGAAAGCCAGCCAGTTGAGCTTCCTTGGACAGAGGCCTGCGGCAATGCCTCATATAACTGTAGGCTTTAGTACCTGCAGGATATTTCCCTATCCCTTCATCAAGAACCTGATCTGAAGCCCCAGCGTCTTCAATAAGATCATCAACTATTTGAGCATTAAGCACGCTCAGAAGGCTCAAAGGCTTATCCCTGCTATCCACGACTTTGTCTGGCTTAGCATCTCTGGCATGATGAAAGAAGAGATAGGATGCCCATTTGTTGGTATGAGCCAAATCAGAAGGCTCATTATAGAAGGCGATGCACGCAAGGTAATGGCTCATTAACTCCTGGTACACTGCCACCACCCGAGGGTTTGTATCCCCCAGTTCCCTGTTTGTGGGAACATACTCTTCATAAAGAGTATCCCCTATTGGCAGTCTTGAAATCTCTGCCATTTCATGAAGGGCCAATCCCAACTCCCCTAGCGGAGTGGCAAAAGTCCCAGTGAGCGAGATATACCGCTCCATCAAAGCCAAAAATAAGTTGGGGTTGAGAGGTAACCCAACACTGGTAGCACTCACAGTCGCGTACAGACCAATGCTCTCCAGCTCTATCTGAAAGTTCTTCAAGGCCCAGATACTTAAACGAGCCCATCGAAGATTCCCAGGGCTAATCCACCCGCTGGTCCAAGGATTAACCTTGGGGTATACTCCCCCATGCCCCATGAAGTCATTACAGAAAGTCGGTAATTGGACTGGTTGGAGCAGTAAAGTATCTTCACTCGGGACACTGCCCGAAAATAATCCCCTGAAGGGCATTACAGGGACTGAAGGGCGGCTCATAAATAATCCTTGGTCGGATCATTTCTGATGAAATATCTTCCCCGGCTGGCCGTGAAGATTAGGGGTCATTGTCCATGACATCTTCCTGGGATGCGTGGCATGGAAGAATGTCGAGATAGGATAATCTCTCGGCATCCTAGGCAAGTACATGACCATGCCCCCAGCAGTAAAAACCTAGTTTTCCTTCTTGGGCTTCGTCTGGGATTGTTTATCAATCATATCCCCGAAGAGAAAAGCTGGTTTTATATATTTGGCCCCGTCTATATACGTCAAGGGCTCTCCGTTGATCATGCTCAACAGCATTCGTTCTCCTTGAGACGATATCAGAATTCCCCTTCCTTCAGGATACTCGGTTCCAGAAATAGGAAATGTCACGTGGGACAAATCCTCCAGGTAATTGGAGTTCAGCATTCCAGCAGCAGAACCCATCACCTCAGCCAACAGAGGTATCTGCAAGTCCACTACAAAATGCAAGAAGAATAAGTCAGTCTCTATACTAGACATTACAGTCTTGCAGCTCATGCCAAAGATCAATAGTCTGTGCTTTTACGCCAAGACTATAAAAACTTGAGTTTTTACGCTAGAACCTATTTCCTAGGCATAAAATTCAAGGTTGGCAGTATATAGTCTGAGTTTTTACGCCAGACTGCCAAAATTTGAATTGTTACGCCGGAATTTTCATCCAGAGCGTAACACTCAAAGTTTATACTATACGCCAAATTTTGACAGTCAAAGCTTTTACGCCAGACTGCAAAAATATAGAGTTTTTACGCTGACACATTAGGAATGTGGGCGTAAATGATAAAACATCTCTGTGCATCATCTTCCTCAAAGAGGCCCTCAGCACAGAAGATGATCTAGCGTGTTCACGTATAACGTGTGCGAAGGGTTTTTTTTTTCTTTGTTTTTCTTCGTCCCAAAAGCTTTACCTATGACGCCCGGTGCACAACTTGACGGTGGGGCACTTCGTTCAGAGCGAGGTTCATCCAACCCAATGGGAGTCGCTCGTGCTTAAGCAGAGGAGCGATAAGATGAGGCAGCTTTCTTTCCCTTAGCGGCGGAAGGTTGTTTCGGTGCCATTGCTAAAAACTCAGAGTTCTCGAGAAAGGGACGAAGAGGAAAGGTTCTTAAAAAGCTAGGGTTTTGCAAAAGACAGATGAAGAGTTTCTTCTCTGAAGACCTTGGAGTATTTATAGAGTTCAGATAAACTCTTCGAATCCCTAACCAAATCTGATATTTAATATTCGATTATGATTGGGGAACACGTCAGCCTATCATTTAGGGAAGACGGACAGTCAGCGAATTCAAAAAGTTTTTTCGTGCAGAGCAGATTCGTGATTTTACGCTAAGGAGCTTTTACGCTCGAGAAGCTACAAATCTACGGTTTTACGCTCAGAGGCTATAAGTCTATAGTTTTACGCCCGGATGCTTTTATGCTCGGTAGCTTTTACGCTCGAGAGCCTACAAACCTATGACTTCACGCTCAGAGGCTACAAATCTATGATTTCACGCTCAGAAGCTTTTTACGCTCAGAGGTGACAAATCTACGACTTCATGCTCGGAAGTTTCTTTTCAGAGGCTATAAATCTACGGTTTTATGCCCGGATGCTCTTATGCTCAGCAGCTTTTACGCTCGAGAGGCTATAAACTTATGATTTTATGCTCATCTACACTACGGATCTATGACTTTCCGCATATCTCAAAATACGCAGGCCAGATTATGCGTATATCTGAACAATTCTCAAGACGGCAAATTATAAGGGTTCACGCAGAAGATGCTCCTTCTTGGCCTCAAAATATCCCAAGTACCCAAAATATACAGAGTTTAGCATTGAAAATAACTCTTCTTCTTGGGTCGATTGGAAGTTCATCCAAAATCCAGTCAAAATCTTTCTCTACAGTTCAAGCATGGTCAGTTTTGACAGCCATTTCTCGCCCTACTTCCAGGGATTTTCGGGAAATCATTCTTGAAGATGATGGTCTGAACAAGAATTCTTCTTATCAGAGAAGTGACAGTTCAGAACTCTACGGGACTCATCGTTCAAAACAGCAGGACAGTTTGAATAGTCGACTTAAAATGCTAAGCAGCTTTCTACGCATTTCCAGTTATGCGTAAAAGACGGGACGAGACCAGATACTCTTGTTATCAGAGTCGGCATAAAGTTATTCAGACGTGTTGAAGCTACACACATTCAGACTTCATCACAGCAAAAAATATATGGCAAATCATCAGATGCGTAAAAGAAGACAATTCTATTAATCATGATTACATATGATGGAAATCCAATCTACAAAGGATTTTTCATCTTCATGATTACATATGATGGAAATTCTTGTTCTACCAAGGGTTTCTCACTTTCACTTAGGATCACACCAAGAGTCTGTTCTGTCAGGTTCTCGTATTAGTGGAGATCTTTATCCGTCTTCTTCAGCAGTTAGTCAATTTCCGCGGCCGATTAACAAGAAAATGATTAATGGAGGGAGGATACAAAACTAGGCTTGTTTAAATTATTCAAAAGCCCACCCTTTGTATGCCATGACAGATTAATTTAGGATTCAGATCCAACTCAATATTGGAAGACAGGGTCAGTTTGTCTGCCCTCGTCCACCATGGTAACGGGAGAAAATATAGCCTGCAAGCTGTGTGGTCGAATACGACCCTTCCTCTCTCCCGGACGAATCGCCATATGAAATTGCTGATCATCCCGAGCAAAGGAAGTTATGATATCCTTCCATGATCCATCGTTGCAGAGGATATTTGCTCGAAGATGCCTTCTTTTTCGGCTCCTTATGAACGGGAAGAACATGATCTTCTTCTTCTTCCACAAGTCAGCATGACAGAACTCGGCAACCATTTCTATATGGTAAAGGAAGTGTGGGAAAAACAGGTTAACTCATCAGCCTTTATATAGGCAAAAGAAAATACACCGAATCCCAACAAACTCCCAAAAATCTGCCAAGAAATCAGCCTCGAGGAACGAGCCAGACATGACCGTTTCATGCTTTATTCAAAGTATTTCAAATTATGAGGAATTTGAAAACTTTGAAGGGGGTCTTGTAGAAGCATAAAAAATATGCTACAGAATTATACGCAGTATGTATAAAATCCGCGTAAAGCAGAGTTTTCAGTGTTGTGTGGCGTAAGATATGACTTCATAGCTATCGGCGTACAGCAGAGCTTCATCGCTAGTACAGCGTAAAACATAGCTCCTGAACAATCCACGTAATACAGTATTTCAGACTGCTTCAGCGTAAAAAGGTTGCTGCCTCGCCTTTATGGCGTAAAACTCGTCTGCTTTTAATGCAGCATGGAATTGTACGAGGAGCGCTTCATATTCCTCGAATGAACCTGTTAGATCATGCAGTGAACCTGACTCCTGACAAAGAGTACTGCACGACTATCCAGACGACGGCTGTAATGATGGTTCGGCACAGAGACCCACACCGTCGTTTAGTGACATTTCCTTGATACAAATTGCTTTTACGCATTCAAGGAAATACACTGCCTAGTTTTATACATTTAGATGTGAGCTTTTACGCTCAGCAAAAGACAAAACGAACCGCCACGTCAAAAGCTGCTCTTCGTACAGAGCTCGAGGCACGTCTCTGCAGTTAATACGCGTGATGGGGGCAGATCTCTGCATTTAATGCACGAGATTTGGTTCTATTTTCAAAGACTGGGTGAGCCATAATTACGGTTAATATGTCCACATCATTACCTCTGCATATTACGCCATCAGGCTATTTTCAGCTATAGGAGCACGCTGTACGCTATCTCTTTGAAATACGCCATCCTGGCCATTTTTAGCTACAGGAGCACATCGTATGCTATATCCTCGGAATACGCCAACTCAGGCCATATTTGTATTGGTGCGTGATAAGGCTATTTGGTTCAGACTACGTTCAAGACCTCAGTCAAGGAAGGAGGATCAGCTATCTTTTACGCTAGCTATCTATCCATGCAGTACCTGGCTTCTATGCCAGTTTGACAACTACTGGGCTTTTACGCCCACCGGGCTTCTACGCCTACCTGGCTTCTACGCCAGTTTGACAACTATTTGGCTTCTACGTCATGGTGACAGTCATTGGCTTCTACGCCAACCTTTTCTACGCGAGGGGCAGTTACCTACGTGGCCTGCATGTCGTGATCTTCGCAGCAGTTATACGCGTTACCTCATCATGGGACACGCGTCACATACGGATTCAGAAGATCATTCATACGTGGGTGGCAGTTATTCTAACTGCCGCATAAAAAATGCCACACTCTCCACTGTCCAGCTTCTACGTCGACTGGACGGTTACTGTCACTAAAACCCTATAAATAGAGACCTCCGTTCACAAGGGTCAAACAGGTCGGAAATTGATTTTTGAGAGAGAAGAATCCAGAGCACAGACAGAGAGTAGTGATCGACAATTTTGGCATCGAGCATCCACTCCCTCTTGCAATCTTTGAAGCATCCCCTTCTTCTACAGCACTTCTTCATCATCGTGTGGTCCAAGGGACAAAGTGATCGACCGCAGATCAGACTCATACAGCAATATTTACCTAGATTAAATTTTGTACTTAACATCCTCTTATAGGATTAATAGTACTTCTTGTTTGTAAACCTAAGAAAGGGTTTCGTATAAACCTGGTTTTATTTCTTCCGTTTATTATCAAACAACCACGTTAGAGAAATATCGAACATCTAGTTGCCCGCTGCCTCCACCTGTACACCCTCTAGAATCTGTGCTATCAGCAAGGTCCTCTCTACGTCCTCGATTTAATCGTCGGCGTACAAGATTCTTTTCATACCCTTGAAGTCCTTGGGCCCCATCCTCTTGAAATCAATGATGGTATATGGCCTCAACTGTTGCGGGGCGGGATGAGGTGGTACGATCTATAGCTGAACAAGCGCTACCTTCTCCACAATAGCTAGTGCTAACTGGTGAGCACTCTCGATGCCCTGACGTATAAATTTTTTATGCTTCTGCTGCGCTTCCATCATCTTCCAGAATATAGCAAACATCTGCGTCCCGTCTGCTGGCATGGGTGGCGGGGGTGGAAGGTCCTCCGTGACTGCTGGAACAACCCTCGGAACTGGTAGTAGATCACCCCAAAAGATGCTGCTGAAATCTTCACATGGACTGGTGAAAAGACCCTCTGAGCAGAAGAAGGCAGAATAGCAGCTGATATCTCTCTCTGAGGTGACAAAGTAACTGACCTCGCCAAAACTGCTCCAAAGTGTTGCGATCGGGTCTTCGGCGGCATCCTGAAGACAGATTCAAAATAAAGGTATCAATATTGCGCAAGATACGATAGCATCAAGGAAGGACAGTAATATTTTAAAGAGAGTAATTATTTTGAATGATAAAGATAGCAAAATCATTATATTGGAAATGTTTTATGGTTGTGATTGAGTATCCTCTCATCTTATATCCCTAGTCCTATATCCTATAGCAGTCTTGTAGTAATACTCCAAGTCTGAGTACTACTATTAGACCTGCATGGTCCACCACAAAAATGTGTCATGACCCGCACCCGATGTAGGGATACGAGTACGTGGGTATGTGCAGCCTACACCGCAGTATCGACAGTAGAACGTTGTCTAGGTCAATAATACTATTTAAATATCTGGCAAAATATATATAATGTACCTATCAAGATATCTCAACTCTCAAATGGAGGATAATATGATAATATGATAAAGGTAAACAATACTCAATCACAATAATAAACTAGAGGAAGATATGGCACGATATGGAATAGAAGAAAAGAAATACAGAGTCAAATACATCAAAAGTCCAATTGTATAATCGCAACACAATGATCTCAAATATAATATAATGCCAAAAGTATCTAACTGATATATACAATATCATAAATGAACTAACTAAGTCTCTTCGACTGCTGGTACTATCTCAATAGGCTCTACGGGTGTTATCTCAACTATCTTGCCATCCTGTGGCCCGTAGCGCGTAGGACACTAGTCCTTTAATAAATCATCTAAAAAATATATCCAGTTATGATTGGAGCAAAGTACAATCCAATAGCAGTTCGAATAACTGACAGAAACTATGAAACAACAATAGCAATAAAAATAAATGATGGAAGTAACTGAACTAGTAATCATCACGAGGAAGAGCATCATGGTAAATAATGGCAATAAAATTAGAATAATATGGAGAGGAACATCAATGCAATAAACTGGAATAAAGGAAACAATATAATAGATGTGCCTTGAAATATTAGTAAGATAATATGATCGGTTTGGGCCTAGCACGGGCTATATATAAAAATGTGAGCTAGCGTGATCACACGTGAGTTGCATATTCTACTAGCTATCATGGGCTATACTAAATCACGGGCTATAAGGTATGATCATATATCCACTAATACTTTCCCAACCCCCGACTAGTACACGGATCCCAAATCATGACACATTATAACACGTATATCATACTGCATGGTCTATAATATCCTGCACTATGATAACGGTCTATATAATCACTAAGATATCATGGTAATCAATGAGTAATCACGAAGCACGACACGGTGATCACTGAGTCATCACAACAATAATATCTCATGGCCAAGATCCATGTATACCAATCCTTGTAATCATTGTGTCAGGAATCAATTATCACAAAACTAAATACATGAAATATAGTGACTATCAAATAAGAAAACTATTAGACAATGTACTCGCATATGGCCCTGAGCAACAAGTATGACTCGGTATCCGAGCTGGTGTCACACACACCTAAATAGGAAATATCATGTTACTTGGTATAATGAATGAGAAATGAGTTAAAATGCATTAATATACTTTTTTAGGCGATTTCTATGTCACGCTAGCTAATACTAGTCAAATACATTGCTAAAGTAGGTTTTATAGGTCATACCAAGGTTATGTTAGGTTTCTAGGTTCAAATTACCTATTTTATGACTTTTAGAGTCAACTAGCTAATACAACTTAATATTAGTTAATTCCTAATTAATATAGCTATACTAGATACCAATAGTATATATATATATATATATATATATATATATATATATATATATATATATATATATATATATATATATACCAAGCTAATACCTTAACCAACCCCACCTTACTATTTACCAAAACTAACACTAATACCATAGCAATATCCTAACTTACCTAGCATTCTCATATATCCATGCTACCCATTCCCTGATACTCTAAGGTATACATCCCATACAGTCATAGCGCCCTCATAATACACTGATACCATATTCCTACTCCTTACTGTTACTAAAGCTTCAACACTACTCCATATACAAACTGATGCTCAATCCTGGGTTCTAACTATGCTGATACATACATCCAGCTCCTACCTATTCCCAACTGCCATACTTATTCTTCCTTACCTACTGATACACCATAATCTGACACTCAACATACCAAGTTACACATTGCTAAGCAAGATACTCAGTTGGGCCCTGCATTAGCATACCCAGGTATATCCATGCCATTTCACCCAACTGTTAACTCAACCACACCAACACTGAACTCATGATTGCTACTACTGCATATTGTTCTCTGAGCACAGAGATCCACCTACAGTGGCTTAAGCTTGTTGCTATTATATACCTTTGTTCTCTAGCTCCCCAACAATCAGTTACCTGACTGCACAACCAATGTGTAACTGATACCTGTGCAGTCCCTAGTACTCATTGTTGTTGTCTGCTCTTACTGCAGTTCTTGTACATTGTAGTTTCCCAACTCCTCACTGCAATCAAGTCTCCCCTCACCTCCTTTGCACACAGTGCAACCAAGCCTAGTTGATCTGCTAATATGCCACTCCAACCTCTTCCATCTGCACCAGGACAAGCTCACCGTATGTGTGTGTGTGTGTGTGAAAGTACACATACACACACACCACTGGATCACTGCCCAGTTTTCCCTATCGAAAAGTCCAACATCACTACTATTCCCCCCAGCACTAGCTACACACACAGCAGCTATTGCTGCTTCTGAACATAGTTCACCATAGTGAACTGTTGCTGCTATTGCACTGTATCAAACAAACCTGACACTCCTTGCTTCCTCACATTACCTCAGTTACAACTCAGACATTGTGAACCCGAGCAAGGGCTATCTCCCTTTTCTAACAGTACACACATCTACATATGTAACTAGCAATGCATATACACCTATATATATTTTTGTTGTTATATATATATATATATATATATATATATATATATAACACCAATACTAGAAGTATTAACCCAAATACTTGGCATACATAGTATGATAATCGATGATATATTCTCAAATGAAATGCCAAAACCCCCCAATTCTCCACAACTACTATACATACATATCATAATCATCATAATACAACTAAAGTACCTTGCTACAAAGGAATTTGATGGGTAATTACATAAATTACCAAAAATGAATCCAGTATCAAACCGTATCACAAAATAATATGATACGCTCTACTTGTATCCAATTATGGATACGTGTCAAGTACCATAGCATCAATCCAAGTACCATAGCATCAATCTAAGTATGATTAGATTTAATTGGTCTCATGACACACACTTGAAGCATCAATCTCAGAATTCTCCCAAAATGGGCACAAATTATCATGTAGAATTTACAATAGGGGTCCGATGAACTTAGTTCTTACTCCTATGGGTAGCCCTAAGCCAAAAAAGTTTTTCAAATAGTTAAATGCATGAATAAGAGTTTAGATTATAGAAAAAATTAGAATTTACCTATTGGGAGATGGATTCCCAATGAAATATTCAATGGATACAATTATGACATAATCTCATTGTCAATTCCTCCTCCTTCAAGTGCCCCTTGCTAACCAAGCTCCAATGCTCCTTAGATGATGTAATTTAGAGAGAATAAGAGTGAATTTGGGTGAATTTGGTGGAGGTATGAGTCAATTTTAGGAAGAACACAATTAGAGATCTAGAATGGATACGGGTTGAAGGAGGAGGATATGACTCGATCAAGGAAGAACTCCAAGAGTGTGATATCCCCAGACAACTTGGACAAGAGAAATAGTCCAGTTATTGAGTACCTTCTCTCTTCGATCCAGAATGGATACGGGTTGCTCCTCGTAAGAAAAGTCGGTACCAACGACTAATTCAGAATGGTCGAGGATATGACTCGGATCTAGGACATACCTATGCAACTGAGATACATGAAATACATCGTACACATTATGTAGCTAAGGTGGAAGGGCAAAACGATAAGCCACATCGCCTACCCGATCGAGAATCTTGAACGGTCCAATATATCGCAGACTATGCTTTCCACGGACCCCGAATCTAATGACTCCAAGGGTAGGGAAAATTTGCAAAAATATGTGGTTGCCGACACAAAACTCTAAAGGTCTACGATGCTGATATGCCCAATGACGATACATGTCTTGCGCAACCCGAAGTCACTCTCTGATCTTCCTGACAACTTCTACTGTCTGTGTGATTATTTTGGGGTCTAACATCTTCCGCTCAACAATGTCATCCTAAGCCAACGGTGATCTACACTTCCTGTCATACAGTGCTTCAAAATGTGTCATATAAATACTGGCCTGATAACTATTGTTATATAAAAATTCTACCAAGTGAAGGTGATTTTCCCAAGATCCACCAAGGTCTAAGGTACAGGCTCGTAGCATATCCTCTACGGTATGGATAGTTCTCTATGATTGTTCGTCTGTCTGGGGTGGTAAGCTGTGATAAATCTTAACTTGGTACCCAATCTCTCGTACAAGCTTCTCCAGAAATGAGAAGTGAACCTTGTATCTCGGTCTGATACTATGCTTACTAGCACTCTATGTTGTCTCACAACCTGTCGCATATACAAATCTGCCAACTGTTCTGTAGACTGTCCCACTCTGTAGGAGAGAAAATGTGCAACTTTCGTGAGCCGATCCACTATCACCCAAAATGCATATCGATCCTCATAATTATCCATGACTGTTTTTGTCTATAGTATGACCACTTGATGTAATATTGTTGCTGGCTTGCCTGGAAGGGAAGGTTCCCCCCCCCAGGACCCACATTCCCTGTTTCTAAGATCGGTCCTAGCATGGTTTGCTAAACATGGTATTAGCATGGCGTTTTAAGACCAAACCCAGTCGGTGATCTCAGCAAACCGGTCACAAAATCCATCATGATATGTTCCCACTTTCACTCTGGAATAGGGAGCGGCTATAATAATCCTGCCGGTCTCTGTTGTTCTGCCTTCACTTGCAGACATATCAGACATTGCGATACGAAGCGTGCTATTTTCTCTTTATTCCATTCCACCAAAAGTGTTGCTTGATATCTTGATACATCTTCATGCCTCCCGGATGAATGGAATACTGAGAACTGTGTGCTTCATTCATAACTTTTTGCCAAATATCCCCGCTTGGTACGCATAGACGATTCCCAAACCTTAGCGTTCCATCAGCATGTATTGTCAACTCTTTCCGAAGACCTGACTCACATTCTTCTCATAGCTTTTGAATCTTCGGGTCCTCTGCCTGAGCTAGTTTGATTCTATCTACCAAAGTTGACTAAATCTGAAGGCTAGCCTAAACTCATATACTCTGTGGAAGTACTATCCCGATAACCATCTCTCGTAAGTCCTCTAGAATGTGCCTCTGAGTAGTCAACATAAATTTGCCACCTCTTCTGCTAAGTGCATCAAATTATATATTAGCCTTGCCTGGATGGTAATAAAGTTCTACGCCATAGTCTTTCAACAACTATAGCCACCTTCTTTTTCTCATGTTCAGGTCCTTCTGTGTGAATACATACTTCAAACTCTTATGATCCGTGAATATTTTTACTCGATCGCCATATAAGTAGTGCCTCCGCAACTTAAGTGCGAACACTACTGCTGCTAACTCCAAATTGTGAGTTGGATAGTTCTACTCGTGATCTCTGAGCTGCCGAGAAGTATACGTTATCACTATCCCTTGTTGCATCAAAACACATCGAAGTCCTTTGCCAGATGCATCATAATATAATGTGAATCCTATAGAGCTTGCTGGAAGAGTAAGGATTGGTGTATAAATTAACTTTCTTGCGCGTCAACTGAGTCAAAGGTGCTAAGATCTTAGCAAAGTCTGTAACAAATCTTCTGTAGTATCCTGCCAAGCTCAGAAAACTACGCACTTCTACTACTATATTCAGAACTGGCCAGTTCTCTACTGCATCTACCTTCTTAGGATCAGCTGATACTCCGGCTCCAGAAATAATGTGTCCAAGAAAAGATACGTGATCTAGCCAAAAATTACACTTACTAAGCTTGGCATATAACTGGTACTCCCTCAAAGTTTATAGTACTATACTGAGATGTTCTTCATGCTCCTCCTCATTACGAGAATACACAAGAATGTCATCGATGAATACTACTACAAATTGGTCCAAGTATGGCATAAAGATACGGTTCATCAAATCCATGAATACCGTTGGAGCATTAGTCAGTCTGAATGACATAACTAGGAATTCGTAATACCCATATCGTGACCTAAATGTTATCTTTGGTATATCCTGCTCCCGAACTCATACCTGATGATATCCTGATCGTAAATCTATCTTGGAGAAGACTCTTGCTCCTCTTAATTGGTCAAATAAATCATCAATTCTTGGTAATGGGTATTTATTCTTCACGGTCACTGCATTCAACCGCTTGTAATCTATATACAACCGCGTTGATCCATCCTTCTTCTTCACTAATACCGTTGGTGTTCTCCATGGTAATCCACTAGTACGAATAAACTTATTCACCTTCAGTTCTTTCATGTGTCGATATAACTGATCAAGTTCTAATTGTGATATTGGGTATACCTTCTGGGATACTAGTTCTGCTCTTGGCATCAACTCTATACAAAAATCTACTTCTCTAACCGGAGGTAATCCGGGAAGCACGTTGGGAAAGATATCCATAAATTCTTTAACTATCTTGGGTATCAGGTATTCTTCCTTTGCTACGGTTGTGACTCCTCCCTTATGCTGGTCTCTTATTATTCTGCTAAGGATAAATTCTTCTAAACCGAAAATTCCAAACAATACTCTACCCTCACGACAGTCTATCATTGCAAGACTGTCTCTTAACTAGTTCATACCTAAGATAAATTCAAAGTTATCCATAGAAAACTTGATCAGCTTTGCAAGTAACAAATGCCTACATACTATGACTGGACATGATAGGCATACCCTACTAACTTCTATGATCCCATTGCCAGTAAGTATATTCAGCCTCTCTGGCAATGCCTCAAACTTTAATCCAATACGTGTCACATATTGTACAGATATATATGAGTGTGAGGCACCAGAATCAATTAAACTATGGCAGGAAAGGTTATAACAAAAATGTTACCTGCTACTACGTCGCCCGACGCCATAGCTTCCTCCAAAGACAAGGTGAGTGCATGCCCTTGGCCTTGTCGAGCTCCCTGCTGTTGTCTTCCTTACTGCCATGGTTTCGGCCCCTGCTAATTCTACTATTGTTTCTATTTATAAATCTGGGCCTACGTCGGCAACGGACGCTGAGCTAAAGGATGTATTGCTGCTGCTGCTCATCCTTGTTGCACTGCCCTTGGAGCTGGCAATACAGAAAACTTTCGTAGTGGCCCTCCAGCATTTAGTATTAATGGGCAGGTGGCAACCTTGTGATCAGGGATCCCATATCTCAAGCATAGTCTGTTAGCTGCCTGGCAAACAACCCGGGTATGACCTCCTTTGCCACAATAGGTATACCCTATCGGTACTCCTCGTCGATGTTGTTGTTGCTGCTGTTGTTTCTGTCTCGGTTGCTGCTGCCGAGTTGGTGCCATCACTGCCTCCTTAGTATCACGTCATGGATGCGAATGCCAAGGGATGGTGCTGACGTTCGCGATACTGGTCCTCCCTTATTGCTCTGTCCATGAGGCCTCTTCAGATCTACTCTTCTTGATACAATCCTTTAAGAAGTAAGCTCAACCCTCTTGGCTGCTATCAATACTGCCATAAAAGTCTGGTAGTCATGCACCTCTACCATGTGTAATATTTCAAAGTGAAGTCCCTGCTGGAACCTTATTTTTCTCTCCAACTATGTTGCCACCATGGTTGGAGCAAACCTGCTTAGTCGGCAAAACTCCGTCGCTTAGCCGTCTACTGTCCTTCTAGCCTGCTTGAGGTTAACGAACCTTTGTTGCAACTCATAATGAGCTATAATTCTAAAGTACTTTATCCTAAATCGGGTCCTAAAATCATCCTACGAAATAGGATGCCTCAATCCTTCCTCCATCGTGGCCCAACAATCCCTAGCCAGATCTTGTAGTTGTATGCGAACCAGGTCAACCTTTTTCTCGGCCGAAACTTTAGCTACTGCCAGAATGGTCTCAATATTATGAAGCCAATCATCTGTCGTGATTGCGTCATCTATGCTATCGAAATATCTGGGGTTCAGTCTGTAAAATCTAACAGATGCCCCCGAATCTGTTCTTCCTCCGCCTGTAACCCTTGGTTCAATAGGACATTCAGTTCCTGTTACTGAAGTTGTTGTTGCTGATGTTGTTGTTGTTATTGTTGTTGTCGTTGTTGCACCACCATCTGGTGTTGTTGGGCAGCTAACAATCTACGAATAATCTCTAGCAAGGTCGGGGTATCCAGTATTGCCAGCACTGCGAGAAATACGGGAACACCGGGAGCCTGCTGTTCTGTCATATTTATCGTGGGCTCAACTACGATCCTTGGCTGGGGTTCTACAGGATCTTATTCAACTGTCAATCCTGCCTCTCTTGTTGCTGCAGTATTGAGAGAAGGAGAAGCCCTAAAGAAGAGAATAAGAAATAATCAAGTACAGGACGAGACGGGACAAGAAAGCAATCAATCTGAAAATTTTTAAGCTGAGTATTGAAGAGGATAAATTCAGAATTTCAAGAAGTATCATGTTTGATTGAGACTCCTATGACCAAGACACCCCACAAGTCTGAAGAACAGACCTGCATGGGCCACCACTAAAACCTTGTTACGTCCTAGTACTAGAAAATGGAGACAGACATGGCCAGCTACCCCGTATAAGGTACTATATGTCGTACGACGATCACGGCTGTAATAAGACAATGGGTGCATGCTACGATCAAGTCTCCTATAGTCAATAACTTCTATGTCTCAATTATTCAAACAATAAATAGTAAACATAGAGCATATATAATAAAGCAATATGGCATCATAAACGCTTTCTCAAAATATTCTAGAGACCATCGATGCAAAATAAGAAGCTGGCAGAGTATAAAAAGTACATGACAGTGATCAGCTGCAGTCTAATTTAATATAATCATGTAAGGAGTCTAATATCCAAAAGTGTCGGCTAACAGGTGCCGGTGGCTAAATGCCAAAAAGAAGAAAATGTACAATGACGAGCAGGGAAGAAGAAAACCCACTTGTTATCCTCTGCGACCATGTTCCTGGTACACGCCATAAGTTGGGGAAAAGTATGTTGGATCCTCGGGTGCTGGCTCAAAACCTGGCCATGCAAAACCAGTAGGGTTAGACCCCAAATAACAAGTACCACAAAGGAAGCACGAAATGGATAAAACCAAAAAAATAATTATAACAATAGTACATAGGTTCAGTGTCGTAACTTAGTTCCATGGCGTATCCTAGCGCAAAGGCCAAACCCTATAACCAAACAAGGACAAGGGTTGAACCATCACACTATGATAGTCTATTTTCCTAGGTTACTAACCGAATAATACAATCACATCCAAGTCTATTTTCTTATATCAACCAATCATTTGTACGGCTTGTTATTTTGTAGAGTCCTAGGTTATCTCAGAAATAATGCATAATAGGTATCCTTAGATCATGCATGTGCCGAACATGAAGTAACCGAGCCAAATAAGGAATATACAGGCACTTGCAGGATGCACCAGTCCCTCGTAGGGCCACTGCGCTAAAATACTATATTAGAGGTTCCAATGCTCCTATAGTGAAACAGTGGCTCGGCATATTTATAATAGGTCAAATACTGCACTCCACTAAGGCGGATGATATACAATATCTGTGGTGGCCAGCCCATATCACACTTAGAATGAATCTCTGTAGAAATATTCGTTGGCATGATCTCGGGATACCGTTCCCTCCAAATGTTACTACCACTTTTAGTTACCTAATTAACCATATATTGTGTTCAAAATATCAAGGCGTGGTCACATGAGAATTTTTCTTAAGATGTCGTACAAAGTATAGGCACGCTAGATACGAATCCAAGGAAGTTCAATTTAGATTCACTCGACCATGTATGCAACATTCAATCAATATCCCAGCCACGCTTTGGTAGTTGACTCGCTTATTATGCACGTGCTGGAGAAAAATAGTACGTATATATAATATCACGCATTCAGGAGATTTGGAGGCATTCTCGATGCACAACCCAAATATAAATCACTTAACACGTGATACGGTATGTCGCACCTCGGCGCATATCCGATCATATACACTTTCAGAAAATAATTTGTATCAGCACGGATACAGTATTCGAGTCCAATTACCAATTATATATTGGGTCACATGAATCAAGATTATATTGTAACACGAAACTTATGTCATGCACATAGCCGGTTAGTCACTATCCACTTAATCTGGTTCATACTGAAATCTCAGTTCAACTCATGCCATGTTCATAACCAATCTTAGCTCATGGTCATGTCTGGACAAGGTCTGGTTACTAAATCCATTATTACTTAGAATCATAATACTAGCATTAACTCAATTATAAATCATAAAAGAATAAGAAAATATTCAATCAAACAATCAAGGTTGCATATGAAGTCCTGGTCATATATGTCTCTAGGCCACAGGGGAAATCTTGGCCACATATGATGGCAGGGTCACATACTCAGGGTTAAAGTCTACTCCTGGGGACAAGTGTTGAAGTGACGGCCAATAAATGAAGTGTCAGTGATGTGACATAGAGTGAGTGATGTGATTGATGTGACTGATGTGATAATACAATAAAGTATGTCAGAGAGAAAAGACAAAGTCATAGAAATATGTGCCAAAGGTTCAAAGTCTTGCGTCCAAAAAAAGGTAGCCGCTTGCTCTGCTTGCCGTATATGAAGTCATGCTGCATGGATTGCCTCTTGGACTTAGCGAATTTCTTATTCATTCAGCGAGTTAAAATACAAGAATCTCAAGGACACTTATGTAAAATAAGCAGTCATGCGTCCAACAAGAGGGATGCATGCTGGTCAGTATATGCGGCACAGAATTCAGGCCGCATATCACTCTCTGCCCCATATAATGTTGGCCGCATGAGCACTTCATCTTCTCCAACAGCGATTCGACCATGGCGAAAGCCCCAAAAATAAAAAATTTATTTTGACCATAAAATCCTTATTCTAAGTCCAAATCAAGTAAACCAAAATCCAAAACGCTTGAAATTGAAAGCTCTATCATGTAGCAAAAATTGGTTTTCAAAAAATATATGTTAAATAGATTAAAACCAAAGAAACTCATGAAGCCCATAAAAACTCTAAGTTAGAAATATAGATCTGCACTAATTCATCCACCAAATTCGAAAACTCCAAATTTAAAAAGTGTCTAAAATTATGCAAATAACATAATAATCAATTAATATAGAGGGTTTCTCTATTCCTTATGCAAGATGTACTTGCCTATGGAAAGGGGAGAAAAAATACAAGAGAGAAAGAAAATAAAGTAATGAAGAGAGAGAATGAGAGGTTGGCTTATATATAGTAGGGTTGAGGGTTGAACCAATAGTTCTCGTGTCACGATCCGCACCCGAAAAATTGGGAATGAGTCATGGGTACGTCCAGCCTATGCCGCAGAATCGGCGTTAGAACGCTGTAAAGGTCCGTTATAGGTCAAACAAATCTATATATAACTCACAAAAAATCTGCCATAACCTCTCCAAAAAGGAGGGCAACCACGGAATATATATATGAATAATCATCTCCAAAAGGAGGGCAACCACGCAATATATATATAATCTCTCAATCATAAAATCTAGGGGAAGAGTAAAAGCACG